>QEPC01010372.1:573793-680268 GCA_003113815.1 Sphenodon punctatus | reverse complement strand
GGGGATGGGGCAGGCTGGAAGGGGGCAGGCTGGAAAGGGGAGTGGGGGCAGGCTGGGGGCGGGACAGGAGGGAAGGGGGCAGGCCGGGGGGCACACGCCACTAACCTGAGGCTGGGTACGGGGGTCCCTATTGCGCGGCAGCGGCATTGCTCCTCCAGGGACTCGCGCACTACCTCCCTGCGCCCGCAACCCCAGTCCCTGCAGAGTCCACACTGGGACTGGGTTTGCAGGCGCACAGGGAGGCAGCTCAAGTCCCTGGAGCAACGCCGCCTCCGCGGAGAGTCTGTGGGCAGTTGAGTTTTTTTTTAATTGCCCGCGCCATGTCCTAGCCCTGCTGGGGAGTGAGAGGAGGCGAGCTGCAGCGCTGCGTCCTAGCCTGGCCGGGGAGGGAGAGGAGGCGAGCTGCAGCGCTGCACTGCTTTCCCTCCCTGGGGGCCAGGACCCAGCGTGGGCAATATAAAAGAAAAAAAAAGTTTCCTTACTACCTGCTGCTCACTCCCCCCCCTCCCCCCGCAGCTCCTAGAGTGGTGAGGCAAGTCGCTCGCCTCGCCAAGCTGCAGAGGGGGGGAAGCGGCAGGCAGCAACTGCAAGGGTGGCTGGTGGCGGTGGGTGGACCCCCTCGCAGCGGGGCCATGATGCTCTGGCCGGCCATGGGCCCCCACAGGCACGGGCCCGGGAGCAACTGAGACCCCCTGCACCACGGTAGCTATGCCCCATCACCAGTGACATCAAGCCCACCACCACTGAGCTGTCTCCCCTGCCAGCAACAAAGTTCCAACCCCCACCACTGACACAGAGACCTGTGCCCTTTGCTAGCAACAGAGGGTGTTTTTAGACAAACGCCTCCCCAACCATTACCCACCCATCATGCATGTTGCTGAGCCACATTGGCACCCAATGCAGTCCTACAGCATTCATGATGGGTGGGTTATTGGTGGGGAGGCACTTGTCTAAAAACACCCAATCCCACCCCCGTTAGTAACACAGAGCTCTCTGCTACTCTTTTGTCAGTGATATGGAGCCTAGGCCCCCTCATGCTCATGAGGGGGAGCCTACAGACCCCCATGCCTGTAGAAAACAGCCCCCTGCCCACAGCCCCGCCCATGACATGGAGCCCCTGCCAACCTCTGCCCACCAATGGCACAGATCCTCCATCCTGCCTCATGAATACAGGGTGGACTTAAATGGAAGTGTATTTTGTGACCCCGAGCCCCATCCCATCCCCCCCCACCAGTGACAGAGCCCTGCCCACTCCAAAGAAACAAACCAAATTAAAAATAAAGTTTTATTATTACCTGTTAACAAACCAAATTAAAAATAAACAGGGGTCATACATAACCCTGAGCCCCACCCTCACAGTCCCACACACTCAGTCAAGCTTGGACCCATCAAAGGGTGCGAAAGCCTCACGAAAGACTCCAGCTGCCGCTGCCTCCTCCTCCCTGCTGGCCTGGCAGTGCTTCCAGTCCACTCGGTCAGGCACGTCCAGGATGGCTTCACTGGCCAGCACCTCTCTGGCAAGAGGGAGAAAGGGGTGGGGAGAGAGAGAATGGTCAAGTTGCAGAAAGGCCCAGGACTGACCTTACAGTTTGTGAACAGGAAAATGCCCCACCTGAGGGGAGCTATTGCAGGAGGTTGCCATCATGTGCACTCTGGCCCATCTCCATGGGACCCTCTAGTGCAGCAGTGGAGTTCCCAGGGCCACACTGCCAACACTCTGGAGCAGTTTGTTTTCATGACTCCGAGACCAGGGGCAGAATGTCCCCAACCACTCCCACCCATTCCTTCGCACTAGCACTCTACGTCAATGACATTTTTTCTCACTTGGAAAAAACCCTAGACATATCTTTTTGAAAATCACCTATATTTGGCACCAGAATGCAGTACAGCAGTATGTTAAGATTTCACATCTTGAAAATTGAAGGACAAAAATAATAATAATACTATTTCATTCATTTGAATTGTACAACACCCTCTGTATATGGCATCTCAGTTTCATTTTTTATCTACTAATGTAAAAATAAAATACAAAGTTAAAATGTTTACACAAACTACACTGAGGTTATGAAGTTAATCAAATCATCTTTTTCCTAGCTTTCTTGGCAGCAAATTCAGGTATGAGAGCATTAAAAGTAATTTGTCAGAAGATCCCGTTCTAGAGAGAGCAGATAATGACAATCTTGACTGCAGCATTGTTGACTAAATTTTAAATAAAGGATAATTTGGAGAATGCTCTCTCTCCTTCAGAATTTGAAATGAGCCAAGTTAGATAAAGGTGGAAAACCAAAGTAACGTTTCAAAAAGCTTCAAAAAAGTGAATGAAATGTTTTAGTTCAGAGGAGAGAGAAATCTGAAGGTCTTTTGGGTAAACTCTCACTAAAGCTTCTGCATGCCTTTCCAGTGTATCCTGATTTTGGGAAGCTTAGTCCAGTCTTGCCAGGAAACCAAATCATTTCACAACTTCAGAGTAAGCGCTTCTCCAATTTATTTTGAAGTTTATCTAACAACGTTGTAAGTTTCCAACTTGAACTTGTCTCTGCCAGTTAGCTTGCAGTCACTTTGTCCATCTGTGAAAATTGATTTGTGTTTCTGTGCTGTTAATCTTTCATCTAAATAGTGGTTTATTTATTTTATTTATTTACTTAAATTTCTATGCTGCCCTTCCCAGATGATCAGGACAGCTTACAAATCATAAAAGCATTACAATACTAAAAAACCTTCAAAAAAACAACCACCCCAACAACCACCATGCCACAATCCCCTACAAACCCATCCAATACCACCACCCCATTCCCAAACCATCCCAATCCCCTATTTATCCTAGTTTACCAAATGCCTTTTCAAATAAAGTCTTGCACCACCTTTGGAAGACTCAGGCAGGGCTCAACGAACCTCCAAGGGAAAGGAATTCCAAAACATCAGGGCAGCAACCGAGAACGCCTTCCTGCGAGCTCTTGTTGTACTAACAAGACCTATAGATGGTACCCACAGGGAGCTGCTCCCAGCTGATCACAGGAGTCACAGCGGGACATGGAAGGACAGGCGGTCTTTCAGATATGTCATTTATGGTTTTAAAAGTCAAAAACAGCACTTTGAATTGTGTCTGGAAAGAGCCGATGCAGACATAGAGCACTGGTGTGATGTGCTCCCAGCGCCTTGTGCCCAAAAGGAGGCGAACTGCCACATTCTGCACCAGCAGCAGCTTCCAAATAGTCATCAAGGGCAGCCCCGTGTACAGTGCATTGCAATAATCTAGCCTCGAGGTAAATGAAAGCATGGATGACAGTGGCCAAATCAGAATCAGAAAGAAAAGGCCATGGCCTTCTCACCAGATGGAGTTGGTGAAAAGCACTCCTGGCCACAACCTGAACATCCAGGTGCAGCAGGGGATCCAGGAGCACTCCAAGGCTGCAAACCTGACTGACCAGAGGGTGCCAAGCTCCATCAATAAGAGGAGTCCCAATTCTCTCCAAGTCATACGGCTGGCCAACCATCATCACCTCAGTCTTGTCTGGATTCAGCTTCAATCAGCTCACCCTCATCCAGTCTCTGACAGCAGCAACTAGACTGCAGTCTAACTCGGATGAAAGAGAGGTAGAGCTGGTTGTCACCAGCATACTGATCGCACCTCACCCCAAACTTCCGAATGACCATGCCCAATGGCCTCATATACACGTTGAATGACAAAATAAAACCCTGTGGGATCCCACAGAGATTCCGAGAAGACGACGAGTAATCGCCCAACATCACTCTCTGGGACCTCCCTGACAGGAAGGAGCAGAACCACTCAAGAACAGTCCCGAGCACCCCTACCAGGTCCCACAGTTATGTCAACAATACCTCTAGATCAACAGTATCAAAGGCCACCAAAAGATCTAACAAGATCTACAGGGTAAAATTTCCCTTGTCAATCTCCAGGCACAGGTCATCGACCAAGGCCACAAGTGCAGTCTCCATGTCATACCCAGGACGAAAGCCTGACTGAAATGGGTCCAAGAATCCAACAGCATCGAGGTGAGCCTGGAGTTGCAGGGCAACCACCCATTCAATATCCTTCCCTAAAAAGGGAAGGCTTTAGTTAATTCAATTGTTATTTTATTAGGCTCTAGCTTTTGCCATGGTCGAAGGAGAACAAGAGAGACAATACATTGACAATGCGACAAACGCCAATACATCAAAAATAACCGCCTCACATTTTGGCCAGGTACATAGCACCATATGATACCTTCACTGTGCACACTTCATACTTCCTGACCAGATCGGAAGGGAAATCATAAGGTCTTCCATTCCGATTTAACCCTTTCCTCTCTATTTTCTCTCAAATTTTTACACCAGGTTGTTACTTACTTTTGCCAGGCGAAGCTCAACCAAAATTAGGCAATTAACATAAAATTCCTATATACCATAAACCAAGGGAAGGCTATAGAGACAGGCTGATAGCTGGCTGGGAAGTCAGCATCCAGAGATGGTTTTTTAAGCAGGGGCTGGACAACTGCAGTTTTAAGGGCATTCGACACCCTACCCTCCCGAAGGGAGGCACTGACAACCCCAACCAGCAATGGCCCTAATGTCTTCCAGCTGACTTTTAGTTACCGGGATGGGAAGGATCCAATTCACAACTGGTTGCCCTCACTGCCCCAAGCACCTTCCCTTGGGGCAACGGGATCAGTGGGTGATACCAACTGAAACTGATCCAAACAAATAAGACAAGACCAAGCTTCCATAACCTCAAACTCAGATTCTGCAGATGAAGTGGCAGTACCCAAGTCATGGTGAATACAAGTGATTTGGTCTTCAAAGTAATTAATAAAATGTCACAGCAGGGATTAGATGACTCCATTTCTGGGCGGAAACAGAAATGTCCCATCATTTGGTTCAACAGAACCATGGCTGAAGCAGGAGGAGGTGAATAGCCCAGCAAGTGTATTCCACACCTTGATTTTGTCCCTGTCAGGCCATGACCCAATACACCTGTGTTTTGCTCTATGATGGGGTAGGTGCAGCGATGATTCTGGATTAGCCAGCCCTCACCCTCTGTGGAGCTACCTATGAGTGCTCAGGGATGCGTGTATGGATGTGGTCTGTAAATAAATAACCTTCATTTATTCCTAAAGGACGTGTTTTTGTTCTTATCACAGATGCTGTTGTTCTTATCACAGAGGCACCCAATACCTCAAGAAAGGCCAAGGTGTCTTACAGCTCACAGCCACTCTGCCCCACCCACACCCCCAATCCCTGAGCCGAGAATGATGCTGCACAGAGTACCCGGCTGGTTCCATCTGCAGCAATACTGGCCCAGATGCTTCATCCAGCCAAGTTTCTGTAATGATATGAGGTCAGTGGCCTCATCCTGAATCAAATCATGAATGGTAGATGTTTTATTTGCCATCAACCTCACATTAAGCAGCAAAAGTGACAGATCTGGGGCCCTACTGGCCTTAACCCCCAAATATCCTGAGACAGAGAGGGAGTTGGGGTGGGGTGACAGACAACAGGTGCTTCACCTGAAAGTCCAAATGGTTTATCATCCCCCACCCCAGCCATACCTCCCCATGCCCAACACAACTCCCAACAGCTGCCCCCATGCCCTCTGCCCACAGGGCTCCCCTCCCCGGCTCCCAATTATCAATCCTCATCTCACCCTCCCACCCCCAAAAGGATAACAGCGATCAGAAGGCCCGAAACGACCTTGGGGAATGGGTAGCCAGAGAGGGTTTCCTGAGCCCAGGCAAGCGGAAGAACTCCCCCTTCTCCCTACCATACCCCTCAAAACTCACCCACCCCTCCCCCCATCCGCATACCCCCTCTCATGGGGGGGTCCAGGGCACTTGCTCCCACCCCCTTCCCCAATACCCAGACACCCTTCTCTCACAGCAGGACCAGGGCACTCTAAAGCCTCCTCTTTCCCCCTCATGCCCATACCCTCACCCAAGGGCCATATTCCTTTCCCCCCTCTTCCCCCATGCCCAACCCCCCCCTCACAGGGGGCCAGGACACTCCCTTCCCCCTATATCGCCCCTCCCCACAACCCCCTCCCCCTCACAGGGAGCTTATTACAAAACCTTTCTTCCACCATCTTCTCCCACATCCTACCAATTAAAAACAGCTTTAACAAGCACACAGGCAGCACCTTCCCCCCGCCCCCAAACAGCCTCTGTCTTTGGCAGCCACCGCAGGCAGGCAGGCAGGCAGGCAGGCTTTTTGTAGACCTGCAGAGGGTGGGTGGGGGCAAGATGACAGGCCCCAGGTGCAGCACTTTCGAGGTTTCCACTCAAAGAAAAAGCCAAGAAAATTAGTCCTTAATTTCATCACATTTGTTCTGCATGTCATGGATGAAGATGATGAGGGAAGAAAGCAAATGTTTTCTTGCCACAACATTAAGATCTTGTTTTTGTAGGATTTTGTTGACACAGTCAAACCTGTGAAGGACTTTGTGCCAGAATAGTGCCATAAGAGCTATTTCAAGTGTCTTCAACATTTTTTTAACCAAAGAGTTTGCTTCTAACTTAACCACCAGTTTCTCTTGTTTGTGACCGGCTTTTCAGGGTGATCCTCAGGGTATTATTTGTCTTGAAACAGTGATCAATACTTTCTTGAAGTACTTTCCATCTGTGGGTAGATGCTGAATTGAAAGAATAGAAAGCTTCAAAGAACTGGAATAGCTTCAGCTGTATGACAGCTCTCACCCATACTGTTTTGCCTGATCAGGTTCATGGAATGTCCAGCACAAGGCATGACCATAGCTTGATTGTTCATGCTTTTTATGCGAGCTTCCATTCTCTGATATTGACCAGTTCTATTCCTTGCATTGTCATATCTGGCCTCTACAATTCTTGATGTCAATGTTATACTTCTGAAGAAGTAGGACTATTGCACGTATGTTTTCTCCAGAGTGGCAGTCAATTGGCACAAATGTCACAGGGGAGGGGGCACAATCCCTGCCACCCCCCTCCACTGCCGGGGACCACCCTACCCACTCCTCTGGGGGCCCCACGCACGGGCTCAAACTCTCAGCCTGGGGGGAGCTCTCTGGGAATAAATGCCCGTCAGGATAGTGTGTGGACTTTGCGGACCTCACAGTGCCCAAGTCCCTATCATCATTGGGCGCCAGGTGAGTATACGAGTGAGCCCCACTCAGGCTGTCTCTTCAAACACAACCCACACTCGGAGACAGGGGGAAGGGGGCACTGTGGGGAAATCGTGTCTGGGGGAAGGGAAGGGAACCCCTGGGACACAAGGAGGCACAAGGGGGAACCACACGTCACTCTAAGGAAATGGGGGAACAGGGGAAAGGAACCCCGGAAGGTAAGGGGGAGGGGGAAGGGAGTCACAATCCACACACGCACGCACTCTCTCACTCACCAACGCTCTCGTTCAGGTCAGGATGGGGAACAGGGAATCTCTCAGGCAATCTCTACTTAAGCGACTGGAAACAACAAGGGGACTCAAATGATCACACGATTCACTTAGCTGCACGCAAGGGCCGGTCTCTGCTCAATCACCAGCGCCGAGTGCTTCTCGGCGCTGGCTTATGTATCCAAGGCTCCGCCCCCTGCACGCTCCCGTAACCGCGCAGAGCGGCGCAACAGGGGCGGGGCCTCCCTCCGAGCCCCGCCGGGATCCCCCTGGGCTTGCTCCGCCCCCCGCTGCCCCAGAGCGGCGTTCTCTGTGGAGGGCTGTGCGTCCTCCTGTGAGGCAGCTGACACGGGGGGGGCGGAGTCTCCGGCGCTTCCAGCTCCGCTGCTATCGGGTCCGGGGCCGTGTCGGGCTTCCCCAGTCGCCCCCCATGCCACCTGCTCCGCCGCTGTCTGCGGCGGGGCTTGACACAAAGCACAAAAAACACTCCTTCACTTTTCCATTCAGGCAGTACCGAAAAACAATGCATAACTCATCTGTATGAGAAATGTCCAGTCTAAAGTCAATGATAAAAGCCTCTTGAATGTCCTGAATGATTTTCATATGAACTTCATTCCCCATTAGCTCAACCAGTTCATCACATATCTGCGAGGAAATGCTTGGAACATGACCATTACCTTATTTCTATGCTTTCTCAAGTACTGCTCAAGAAGAGAATCAAACTGGGCAACAAGTTCCATTGATCGAAGGAAAGTTCCATTGTGGGCTGATCCCAAATGGTTGTCACCGTAGAATGGAAGTCCTCTTTCTGTGAGAAACTTAACAGCAAACATGTGATTCAGTATTTCTTTTTGGTATCTGATTTCTTTGCAGTTGAACTTTCTTTAAAAGTTCATCCACTGTGCCTGTTTTGTTCTTCCATAAAACCCAGGTCATAATACAATTTTGGTGTTGAGTGCTGTTTTCGTGCTTTCTGATCTTATCTTCACATTTTTGTCCAATCTGAGAAACCTCCTTCCAAAAAAGCATTTTTCATCACTGTGGATGAGTGAGTTAGCAGGCAAAGCAAAAAACATTTCCTGTTGATTCAGAGTATAACAGCCACTTCCAACAATGTGTCACTCCATTTTCTAATAGTCGCAGAAATGCTGAGGATGGCAAATAGCACATTGACTTTGAATACACCAAGGCTGAGGCTTCAAATTTTCCATCAATGTTCTGAAAATATTCAGAAAGTTTGCATTTCTTCAGTAATTTCTGCAGGCCATTTAGTAGGATTTCTGTCCATATAAGAAAGGCTGACAGGGATGAGATGTTCTGCTAGTACGGTAGGCTCACGGTTAGGCTCTTTGTTGGTTTCGGATTTAGTGAGTTCTGGGCCACCAGCACATCAAGTATGTGACACACTTGATTTTGAGAGAAGGATGACCCCTGAGGAGATCTAGAGTCTTCTTCACCTGAGTCTGTTGGTATGCCTTCAGAGACAGGGCAATTGGGTATCTTACCTTGGGAATTGCCCTTCTGGTGGGATATGCAGGACAGGAGCTCTTACTCTGGGGGATGATCCCCGCCAGGGCCAGTAGGAGGCAGACTTCACAGAAGATCCAACTGGCCATGCATAAAGGAGATCCATACCTCCTATTTACCAGTTGATTTCAAAGCTATAACTATACTAAAACTACAAGAACTACAAAGAGAATTAAAAATATGAAGGAATTGAATGTCAAAAAAGGGAAGCAGAGTCCAATAAGTGAAGCTAATAATTCACAGGGATTCTGAATTGTGGCTTGATCCAAACCAATCCCCCAGCATCACAATAAGCATTTCATTTATCATTATTTTTTAAACAGTCCAATAAGTTTCTCCACAAAGGGACGGCCGAGCTCCCGCCCTGCATATCCCACCAAAAGGGCAATTCCCAAGGTAAGATACCCAATTGCCCTTTCTCCTGGGATGTGCAGGACGGGAGCTCTTACTCTGGGGATTTTCCAGAGCAGTAAAAAAATGGGGGTGGGGGGGACGGGACACAGTCAGAATCAATGAAAAATTATGAGGTCAATTGAGAATCCCCTGCAGGACTTGACAGCCGAAGGCCGCATCTGTGGAGTCCAGCACATCAATTTTATAGTACCAAGTGAAAGAGTGTAGGCTGGCCAAGTAGCTGCTCTACAAATTTCCAAATACGGAGCCCTAGCTCTAAAGGTCCAGGAAGTGGCCACCCCTCGAGTAGAGTGGGGCACAATACCTTGCAGGGGTATTAAATCTGAGACTTTATATGCATCAGAAATGCAAACTGTGATCCATTTGCCTATGGACGTTTTTGAAGCTTTAAGACCCCGACGTTTAAGCACAAAATCTATGAGGCGTGTGGAGGATTTTCTATAAGTAGCTGAGCTAGAGAGGAAAATGTTTAGTGCACTCCGCACATCTAGAGAATGCCAGGTCTTTTCCAGAGGGTGGACCAGCTTGGCACAGAAAGACGGGAGGATTAGTTCTTCCCATCTGTGGAATAAGGAGTTGACCTTAGGTAACGAAGTCGGATCAAGCCTAAGAACCACTATGTATTTTTTGAAAATACACAAGGAGGGGTCCAAAGAAAGAACCCCCAAATCGGGAACTCTTCTAGCTGAAGTAATGGCGATTAGAAAGGTGACCTTAATGGTTAGAAAGAACAGGGAGACCTCCTGTAAGGGTTCAGAAGGAGGACGTGTTAATGCCTTGAGAACCACATTTAATTTCCCAGTGGGAAAACGGTGAACAACAGGAGGGAATAGCGTTTGGCAGCCCTAAAAAAACTTTTAATGTGAGGGTGATTGGAAATCCCCTTACCCCTAATGATAGCAATGGTGCTATTTAAGGCTGCCACCTGCCTAATTAGGGTATTAGCTCTAAGACCCTTGTCTAGACCCTCCTGCAGAAACTGAAGGACATCGACAATCTTGGGCCTCTGTGGATCAAGTTGTTGGTCTATACACCAGGAAGTGAATACCCTCCATATACACTGGTAGATTCGCTTCGTTGATTGGCGCTTGGACGCCATTAATATTTGTAAGACTGCATCAAGAGTATCCAAAATCCTTTAAGTCTGCGCTCTCAAGAGCCAGGCAGTCAGAAGAAGGAAGCTCGGCTTCTCGTACAGAAGAGGGCCCTGCGAGAATAAGTCGGGGTCCGGGGATAGCCGCAACAGAGTTGCCCTGGATAAATTCACCACGTCGGCGAACCATAGTCGTTGGGGCCACCAAGGTGCCATGAGGATTACCGTTGCATTCTCCCTGCGTATTCTGTTGATTACCCTCCCAATGAGAGCAGGGGCGTAGCAAGGTTGAGATGGGCCCGGGCTCAAGCCTCAGTTATGGGCCCCTCACGTGTGTGTGTGTGTGCAAAGCACGCGCGCGCTCCAAAAAGCCAAAGTGGATGGAGCTTAAGGGATGGGGCGGGGCTTAAGGGATGGGGCAGGGTCTGCTGACAGCTTCTAAATATACAAAATCCAGCGGCTAGGAGTTATAACTGTGGCCATAGGCAAGTATGGCCTCCCAATGCTTCCCATCTCCCCAGCCGAGTGTCTACCACCCTCCCCAGGAGTGGTTCCACTGCAGGGGCAGCCGGGCGGGCAGTGAGGCAGGCACAGAGAGATTGACTGCGTCCACTGCCTTACTGGAGGAGAGGAGTGAGCTTAGCCAGTCTGGCCTCCAGGGCCTCCACCCATAACCATTTAATTGGTCCCCCCGGGGCAGCGTGAATTGATTATATGGGGGGGCGCAAATGAACTGGTTATGGGGGGCGGGTTTAAAGACAGTATTCCTGTTAGCAATAACTTCATTAAGAAAGGTTAGTGAAATAGCAGCCATAATAATCTCAGAACCATATTTGCAGATTTATTTTCCAAGATAGAATATATATATTGCTTTACATCCTAAATTCCTACCTAAGATAGTATAAGTAAGACAGTTGTGAGAATGTGGCCCTTTTTACACGGGCCTCTCCCACCCATGAACACGCAGATTTCTGTGTGTTCATGGGTGGGGGAGCCCCATGTAAACAATGTGGTGAACGCACCCATGGTGTGTAGGGGTGCATGCACGCCCGCCTAACACGCATCTCCACTCACACACCCCACACACACTCGTCCCCATGCATGGAGCAACCGGGGGAAACGACGGTTACTCCGTGGGTGTGGATGAGTGGGGATGCATATGCAGCCATGTGCATGCCCCGTCCATGCACTGGCGTGCCCACTGACCTCCCCCACTTGGCGGAGCCATGTAAAAATAGCATGTGAGGAGCCAGTCGAAGAAGAACAGAAGGTTGCTACCTTGTAAACAAGGTTCTTTGAGATGGCTCCGAACATTCTCACAACACCCACCCTTCCAGTCCCGCATGGATTTTTTTCCTTATATTTCTAGAAAGGGTTAGAAGGAACTGTCATTCTCAGGGGGAGAGTGCTTTTTATACTAGAGCTCAAGACCATCATGTGGTCTATTATTTGAATAGGGTTGTGAGAATGTTAGGAGCCATCTCACAGAATCTTCTTTACAAGGTAGCAACCTTCTGATCAGCACATGGGGAAGAGCTGTTTGTAAACAAACAGCTTTATCTCCCCGATCTGTGTCCCGCTACTAGGAGGCAGAGGCAGGTGAGGGATAGGGACTGGAGCCAGGGAGGGGAGGCAACAGAAGAACTTAGGCTGCATTCTCACCTGGCGGTGGCAGCAACAACAGGGACGAGGGAGATGCAGCGCAGAGGAGCTGGCAGCCAGGAAAAGAGCCGGTGCAGATCTGCCGGGCTCTTTTCCTGGTGGCTCCTCCACCCTCCCGCCACCGCCACTGCCGCTGCAGGTGAGGGGACCGGCCCTGCCTATGGGACCCCCCCAGGGCAGGGCCCGGGTACAAATGCACCCCCCGCGCCACGGTAGCTACGCCACTGAATGAGAGGGAACAGAGGAAAGGCGTACAGAAGTCCTTGAGGCCAAGGTTGGTTGAGAGCATCCATGGCTTCCGCTCGCGGATGCCGTGACCTGGCAAAGAATCTCCTGCACTTGGTGTTTGTCCCAGACACAAACAAAGTTCTTTACAATTTGACTGAATGCTCTGCGAGACAGGACCCACTCTCCTGGGTCTACCTGTTGACGGCTGAGCCAGTCTGCCGTGTTGTTGGTCATTCCCTTGATTTGCAGGGCTGTCAAGGACAATAAGTTGTGTTCTGACCATGCCAGCATCTTTTTGGCTTCCCTGTTGAGGGACTGAGACTTGGACCCTTCCTTGCTGCATACATAGGCTAGGGCCATCGTGTTGTCTGTATAGACCAGAATGTGGGCTCCCTGAATGCTTCCTGAGAAGTGCAGAAGGGCCAGATGTATGGCTCTGAGTTCCATCCAATTCATAGAGTTCTTCCTGTCGAGTGGCGCCTATGTCACTTGTGTACAGTCGCTCCCCATGTGAGCTCCCCAGCCCTGTAGGCTGGCATCAGTGGTGATCACTTGTCTTGGAGGCTCGGAGAGAGGGTCTCCTATGTTGAACCTCTGGGGATCCAGTCACCAAAGGAGAGTCTGAGTGACCCTAGGTGGAAGCGTTAGCCATACTCTCGCCTTTTCCATAATCTGATACTGCCACAGGAGCAGGAATTGCTGAAGGGGTCTAAGGTGTAGACGTGCCCATGGCATGTGCTGGATGCAAGACACCATGAGCCCTTGGAGAGAAGAACTTTCTGCTGGGACTGAATGCTGGCTATTAAGCTCTTGATTTTCTCCTGTCTCTCTGGGGTCAGGTAAATTCTGTTTATGTCCATATTTATTATTACCCCCCAGATGCTCTATCGAGTAAGAGGGGATGATCTGGCTCTTTTTGAGATTCACTATGAACCCATGGAGCGTCAGTGACTGCAGAGTGTCGTGGACTGCTTGAACGGCTTCTGACTGAGTTTGGGCTTGGATCAGTATGCTGTCTAGATATGGGTGGAGATAGATGCCCTGCCTGCAGAGGTGTAACACTAATGGGATGAGGACCTTCGTAAATGTACAAGGTGCGGTTGACAGTCCGAATGGGAGAGCTCTGAACTGCCAGTGCAGTTGGTTGTGTCATGTAACCTGTATATAGGCATATCTTTTTTGACCATCTGTGTTTCAATATATTGGAAATCAGAATTGGTCTCTCTGAAGGATGACTTCCTAAAGAGCTGTCCTATAGTGACCTTTCTACTGAACTCTTGACCAGATACTGGAATAGGAGATGTAATCAGCCTGTATACTGGACTAGGAGATGTAATTAGCCAGTCTGTCTCTTAAAGAAATCAACATTCACTGTGGACTAGAGTCAAGAGACGTGACTCCCAAGCAGGGCAGGAAGAGGCCTTGTTTGTTTGGTGTTTACTCATTGTTAATCCTATCTTAGATGACAGTCACCTGTTTTAGTATATATTAACAGGCTTCTTACTATGCACTTTGAGAAAACCCTCCCTGTCAGCAGTTTTGACCTGATGTCATTTTTAGCTGACTTCCAAGCAATTTTCATTCTATAAGAAGGGAGAGGAGAAATGGATTTTTCAGAAACAGTTCCTTCCTTGGAGCTTTTCTCATATCCATATGGCAGTATGGGACAAAGGACTGGGTAATAAGAATGTATATTCTTTATGATGCATTGAGTCAACCATAGCAATAATACTTAGCGCTTATGTTATATCTTATAGATGTTAAGATCTTTGAATTTGCAATAAGAGCTATTCTTTGAACAGAAATGTCTTCTCAAACCATGTGTTTTTAACGGAGTTTCTCTTTTGTACTATGTCTTTATTTGAACTTAAGAATATTATAAAAATATGAAACAATAATTTACTTAAGTCTCATAGCTTCATTTATAAATAAATTGTCTGCGTCCCACAGGTTGAGGGACGTTAACCTTTTTTTATTGCCTCCTTTTTGTATTGCCAAGTAAATGGAAATCAGAATCTCCATTTTGAATTTTCATAGTTTGACAAATCTGTTCAGGGGCTTTAAGTCAAGAACTGCTCTCCACGCACCACTTTTCTTGGCAACTAAAATTGAGTACCTTGTCCTGATGGTGCTAGAGGCACGGGTTCAATGGCCCCTATAGAGGAGAGTCTGCAGCTCTCTCCCTGCATGGCAAAATGTTTTGCCAAGCAGCGGGATTGTGGAGATACGCGCAATGGAGGACGATGAGTGCTGCAGAACTCTATCGTGTAACCCCGTGCTATTGTCTCAAGGACCCATGCATTTGATGTTATGAGAGACCATTGGCGGGCAAAAAGGAAAAGATGACCACCTACCAGAGGCTGGATTGGCGCTGGATTTTCGGGGTCAGGAATCCTGCTTTGCCTACTGAGGTGCCTGGTATCTGCTGGCTCTAGTATCTCTCCCTCTCCCTCCTCTGCCACGGAAGGGAGGGGGGGGGGGGGGGGGGGGGAGTTCCTTCTTGAAAGAGTTGAAGAAAAACAGTTTATTAGTCATGCGAGTAGATTTGGGGTAGTAAAACTGCTGCAGGGAATGCCTTCGTTCCTTATTCCCTGCATCCTTAAGTGCTGTACCTAAGGCCACTCCAAACAGTTTGTCCCCTCTATAGGAGCCTGCCACTAGTAGGTTTTTAACGTAAACATCTGCCCTCCGGGAGCGCAACCCCAGTCTATGTCTGGATGACACATTGGCAGCCATAGCCCAAGCAGCCCAGGCTACCGCATCGGTGGTGGCAGTGGTGATAAAGAACGTGGCCATTGTGATGTTAGCAGAGAGCTTTCATGTTACACTTCAGAGGCTGCTGTGCTCTGACCCAGTTTGAACCACTTAAGGATGGCTCATGCGCAGTAGGATGAAGCTATGGACATGCACAGTATAGCAGATACTGCTTCAAAATTGAGGCATAGGCCAGATTCCACTCCCCTATCAGTGGGGTCCCTAGGGTACATGTCTCCCTCAGATGGGAAAACAGATTTTCGAGCCAGTGAGGCGGCTGCAGCGTCAATTTTAGGAGTGTCAAAGAAAGGTCATTTGCTCCTGGAAAAGGCATGGAGAGATTGCTGTGATCTGTTAAGGTGGAGAGCCTTGTTAGGCTGTTGCCACTCTGCGTTATTATTCTCTCAAATGTCTAGTCCAACAAGATTCCTTTTTCCTTATCGGACGATTTTGGGATATATTCCCTATCGGTCAGAAGATTCGGAGTGATCCCCCTTTTGTCTTTTTTTTCTATAACCTTGAGCACTCTGTGCATCCTTTTGAACAGTTTAGACTTCAATAGAGGAGCAAAATTACAGTCCTGCTCGCTGGGCCCCAGAGCGGGAGGCACCGAGGAATGGAGTTCCCCTTCATCATGTATTTCGCCTGACTCAGAGTTTTCTCTGTCCCCACCGTCCTGGGCAGAAGCCTCATTTGTCCCTGCTTGTGCTTCCTCTGGGGGAGAGTCAGTTCCTGCATTCCTGGGTTCCTCCTCCACCTCCATTTCCTCAGAGTCCCCCTCTTCTCTAGAACAGTGGCTAGCGGATGGGGGCCAAGCGGAGTCATCCTCATCAGATGAGCCCACGATCTAAAATTAACTCCTCAGGGCTTCTTCTCTTTTTAGGAGCTGGGTGTTTGCCTTTACCGGCCACTCTGGAATTGCCTTTCCTATCTTTAGAGGAGTGAGGGGGGGGCTGTTTGTGAGAGCGCCTTCTCTCTCGTTCCTGAATCCTATCAAAGGAGGATACAATCTTACTGAGGGCCTCTACCTGGAGTAATTCTATTTGCGATAAGCTGGGGGGGCCTTACTGTGTCTTGAGCTCCGTGCTATGCTGGGGCCTGCGAATCCTCCTCTGTGGAGCGTCTGCGCCTGGGTGTCATTGCAAGAGAAGCTGGGTGTCATTGCAAGAGAAGCTGTCTGCCCAAAACATGGGGAAACAGGAGCAAGCGCAGTAGCAGCCCACCTGAGGAAGGCTGTCTGCAAAGCTGGGGGAAATCTGCTGCAATAGCACCGACCAGCCATTAGATGGGGGCGGTCTCCCACTTAAAAGGCTTGAAATTGAAAAACCTGAAAAAATCTATTGCAGTACTGCAGACCAGCCACTAGATGGGGGCGGTCTCCCGCTCAAAAGGCTTGAAATTTAAAGGCCTTCTCCGCAATGGGTGGCTGAGGCGCCCTGTTTCCGAAAGAAATCAAAAGGGCTGTTTTGCTCTGGGTGGCTGAAGTGGCCCGGGCTGCGTCAAATCGGCCGAATTAAGGGCCCCTCTGGAAGTTTATTGGCCACGTCTGCTCCGGGTGGCTGCCGCAGCCCAGGATTCAATGCAGAGGGGCTAGATGGTGCCAGGTCTATGCACGGGGAGCACCGTGAGGGACTCCCCCGCACCCGACCTTCCCCAAGCTCCGCGCCAAGCGGGACAGGCCTCCAGGGTGGTTTTTTTTGTTTATTTTTTTTAAAAGATATCCTCTCTAATATAATAACTAAGGTGACAGGATTTTAAAGTTAAGGTCGACTGTCACTACAAAAAAGATTCTGCCTAAGTGTGTGGAGCATACCCTATCTACCTCCTAACTGAGCAGAGGGAGAAATCCAACTGGCAAATGGAAGGGATGGACCCCCTCTAAGCATGGCCAGTTGGATCTTCTGCGAAGTCTGCCTCCTACTGGCCCTGGCGGGGATCATCCCCCAAAGTAAGAGCTCCTGTCCTGCACATCTCAGGAGAAAGGCAAGTTTTGGGTGTTTCTTGATTGCTTCTTCTTGCAATCTCTTTGCCTTCCTTTTGGCAGCTCCACTTTCAAAGAGTGTCATGAAGACATTGTGGACTATGCTAAGAGAAAGACAGTGTCCACAAAACAAGACAGTTCAATGCAGAAATGTGTGTCACTAAAGAGACTATCACAGCTTCCACCTCATTTATTGTTCTGTGTGCCTCAGGCTGGATGCAGACCGATTGGTAGGCCCCAGCTGCTTCAGCCACTCTGACCTATCAGGAACTTGAGCTGAGGTAAGTATGGACGCAGGCAGGAAGTAGGTCTTAGCCTCCAATCTGTCTTGGGATAGTCTCTCTTCTTCATAGCTCCAGCTGAGTTGACTGGTTCCAGCACTGAATTCTTCTCAGTTTCCTTCTCTCCAGACTTCAACTCTCCTCAGAACTGCCTCAATCCTGTCTAAGTAACAGTGTCCTACAGCTCCTCCCTTAGGACTACAAAGAGCTTTTTGACTTCTGACCTTTTCTGAAACGATCTGCAGAACCACCAGGGTACTTTCACAGGGTTACAGTAGTATTGTTTGGAAGTGGGTGAAATGTGTTCTGGATATGAAAACACACACGAGTGAAGTGTCCTGACAACTGAGTTTTCTCTCTGTGAGCCTTTTCACTAACCAGAGTTACTGCCTTGGAAAGAAAAATGGGATCTGATCATTCAAACATAGTACTGTTTGTCATTGTTGATGTGGCCGCCTCCATGTCTGAGGCCCGGGGCCATTGCCCCATGTCCCCCTCTCCTCCTCAAAAAGGGCGTGCTCTGGAGGCTTTGGGGGCAGACACTTCCTGTGCGGCCTGACAGACTATCCTTTCCCCCCCACCAACTCCATCAATGTTAAAGTCAAACTTAGAGAGGCCCGCCCACCTGGAAATGATTTTATGCTGGCATTCCAGGGGAGCTCTACATGCACAGGGCAGGGAGTTGAAACATCTACGGCTACATCGCTATCCACACGAAAATACAAGTGCTAAGTTTCAGAAAGGTTAATATCGCAGAGTCAGTAATCAAAAGCCTGAAGCTACAGGGCCACACTACAGGGCATAGCTAAATCACTAGACATACCATGATTTTGGCTACACAAACACCAGTGCTTCATGTAAAAGACAATGGGTAAAACAAAGTAAACCTGGGTCCCTGGACTGGGGCATTTAATCCCCAGCTGTATTAAGAGTAAGAAGCCCAAGACCAGCCTTACCACGGGGTGGCTAGGGGCAGCTGCCCCAGGCACCGCACTTGGGGGTGCCCCGCGGGTTTAGGTTTGATTGATTTTAAAAAATAATAGTCTAGCAGGCCTGGCCTGTGTGGCACTGGCAGCGGGGTCTCGGCGTCCTCTACAGGGCCCCGCCCCCAACCCCGTCCCAACCCCCACTGCACCCTGCCTGCCTACCATCCTCCTCGCTCGTGCTCCTCCTCCTCCTGGTGGGTGTGGCCTCCAGGGTCCATGTGACCTGCCTGGCCCCTCCTTCTCTCTCCCTCCAGGAAGTTGCATAAAAAGCAACTTCCTAGAGGGAGAGGACCCGTGGCTCACTCGTCAAACAGCGTGCGGAGCAGGAGAGCAGCAGCAGGTTACTTACTTAAGCTACCTGTTGCTGCTTGGCTTGCTTTCCGGACCGGTGGAGAGCGGAGGAGCAACTCTGCGGCAGAATGGAGGCAGCAGGCGGAGCGGAGGACATCGGCGACTCGGCGAGAGGAGTGGAGGAGAAGCGAAGCAGCAGGCGGTGGTGGGACCTGGCAGAGGAGAGACAGCAGCAGCGGTGTGGGACCGGCTAGAGGAGAGGACGAGACGGCAGTGTGGGACCTGAGACGAGGAAGCGACGGCACCAGTGTGGGACCCTGGCTGGAGCAGAGCAGCGTGGGATCCCTGTGAGAAGAGGGAGAGGTAGCGGCGGCGGGAGAGCTGAGGCAGCGGGAGTAGCGGCGGCAGAGGAGCAGCAGGTGGTGGCGCAGCAGCGGCAACAGTCGGAGGAAGAGGGACCCATTTTTGGTAAGTCTTCAGGGCCCGGGGCCGGGGGGTTGAGGTGGTGGTGAGGCCTGGGCTGGGCATGGTGGTGGTGGGAACTGCGGGGCCCGGTGGGCCTAGCCGTGTGGTGGGGCACCCGCCGGGGCCTGTCCTCATGAGGGGGGGCTCGCAGAGGGGGCGAGGCCTAGCGGGGGGGGACCTCGTAGCAGGGCCTAGTGGGGGGGGGGGGNGGGGGGGGGGAGACTAACGGCAGCGGGGCCTCACGGTGAGGCCTATTGGAGAGGGGCTTGCGGTGAGGCCTAGCGGGGCCCTGGCCTCTGGAGGGGCTGGCCTGGTGGTGGTGATGAGTAGCCTTGCGGTGGAGGTCTGGCGGAGCCTAGTGTCTGGCCTGGTGGTGGTGGTGGGGGGCTGGCCTCGTGGTAGTGGTGGGCACAGGGCCTGGTGGTGGTGGGGTCCTTGCGATGAGGCCTGGCAGGGCCTGGCCTGTGGCCTGGTGGTGGGGCCTGGCCTCTGGCCTGGTGGTGGTGCTGAGGGGCTCACGGTGATGCCTGGCAGGGTCTGGCCTCTGGCCTTGTGGTGGGGGGGCCTGGCCGTGGGAGCCGGGTGCGCCTACAGGGGATATTGTATTACAATATCCCTATCAATTCCACAGGGCCCCCTTTCCTGGAGAGAGAGAACGAGAACTTGAGGCACCAGCAGCAGTAGCTGGGGGGCAAAGCAACAGTAACAGGTAGAAGAGAGTAGCGCAGCTCTAGGGTGGAGCTGCTGGAGGTGTCGTTGGTAGGGCTACAAATTTGTCATGGACATTTTCTTAAAAAGTCATGACTTGGTCATGGCAGGAATGAGAAAAAGTCACGGAAAACTCATGGGTAAATTAACTTTTATTCAATATTGTATTTTGTAAACCCCTCGCCCCTTAGACTGTAAACCCAGGGATTAGACTGTAACCTCCCCAGCACAGATTGTAACCCACCCAGCACAGAATAGAAGGAAGAAAACAGTCCCCACCTCTTAGATTGTAAATCCAGGGATTGTAAAGCCCCTTGAAAGCCACAGGCTTAGATTGTAAGCCCAAGCAGGGGATAAAGGCAGAGGAAATGCTGCTGTCTCCTCCTGGGCACCTCTTAGAGCTCTGACAACTGTAACCTTCTCTCCCTCTGATCCTGCCACCACACCACGCCATGCTGCCACTTGACCATGCCCAAAGCTTCGCCCTCTACAAGAAACAACACCGAGGAGGGGTTTGGAGCTCCAAAGACAGGCCGCGGTTTTACCCAGTGACACCCAGCGTGCTATTCCCACCGGCTTCTTGCCATGCCGCCATAGCTCCACAACCAGGGAGGAGTTTGGAGCTCCAGAGAGACACCATGGATCTTCTTAGCACGTGCTCTTCTCACCAGCTTCTTGCCAGCTCTGCTCTTCAGTTTGGGGAAAATCTCGAACTTGGGGAAAATCACAGAAGTCATGGGAAGATCTCAAGAGTCATGGAGGAAGGACAAAGTTACTAAAAACATGACTTTTGTCATGACCATGTCAAATTCTTAGCCCTAGTCATAGGGGAGCCTGCCTTCCAAAAAGATGGCCAAAGTAAGGCTTGGGTGAGCTGCGCTGCGCATCTACAGGGAAAGGAAGAAAGTAAGGAGGCGGTGGTGCGGCCTCTACTCAAGAAGTCATTGCTTGATGCTGACTCCCCTGCCAGCTATCAGCCTGTCTCTAACTTTCCCTTTTTAGGGAAGGTTATTGAACGGGTAGTGGCTCAGCAGCTCCAGGAGCATCTCGAGCACATCGGTTATCTTGATCCTTTGCAGTTTGCCTTTCGTCCAGGTCATGGCACTGAGAGAGCGCTTGTGGCCTTGGTGGACGATCTCTGCTGTGAAAAGGATCAGGGTTGATTGACCCTATTAGATCTGTTGGCAGCATTTGATACTGTTGACCACGAGATGTTAGCGACGCACCTGCAGGGCAGTGCAGGATCGTTCTTGAATGGTTCCACTCATTCCTGACTGGAAGAACTCAGCGGGTGGTACTCGGTGATTGTTTTTCATCTTACCAAGTCCTCCTGCGTGGGGTCCCGCAGGGTTCGGTTTTGTCCCGTCTCCTGTTCAACGTGTATATGCAGCCGCTTGACGAGGTGATCAGAGAGTTCGGGGTGAGGTGTGATCAGTATGCGGATGACACCCAACTGTATCTCTCATTTTCGACCGACCCAGGCCCGGCTGTCTCGGTGCTTACCGGTGTTTGGCAGCTGTGGGGTACTATTCGGTACAATGATTTTGATCCCCCAAAAATATTTTTTACGCATCAGATGGAGTCCATTTATCTCATTATGGATTAACTTTATTTCTTGAAAGACTTACATGTACAATATCCTAAGTCATTACTTCAATGTCAATTTTGAATAAGAAATGTAATATAAATTCTGTATACATTTACATATACTTTCCTATTTCCTTTGTTTTCTGCCACTGCATCACTGTCCACCATTTTCATCTCATCTTCTTTCTTTTCCTCTCTTTCATCAAGACTTACATGGTTTGGTTAATGGCTTCTCTCCTGTGTGGATTCAGAAATCTGTGGGTGTCAAGTATCTATTGAAGCTTTGTTCTCATTTCTTTCTGGCATTTCTAATGTTCCTTCCTACTGCACATTCTCTTGGAGGTGTGGCCTTGTGTTTTTTGTTTTTTTCCCCCTAGGTGGCTTCTCAAATAGCTCCTTTCCAAGGAGAGGAAAGCTTAAGCTTCAACTAACTACAGT
This sequence comes from Sphenodon punctatus, assembly GCA_003113815.1. NCBI lineage: Eukaryota > Metazoa > Chordata > Lepidosauria > Sphenodontia > Sphenodontidae > Sphenodon > Sphenodon punctatus. Next base: position 658,497 of record QEPC01010372.1, on the reverse strand, counting down.
TTCTCTTCCTGCACACATCCTCAGGAATTGTCTACCAAGAGGATAAGCAGAGAGAGAGAGAGAGAGAGAGAGATGCAAATTGGAAATATCTTTCTGGATGAGCTAAAAGAAAGAGAAAGGAGGCACAGGAACTATTTGAACGCTCTCAACAAGGTTCACTTAATCATTTCCTTCAGCCAAAAAGGCAAGAAGTCAGCAAAGATGATGCAAGTACATCTCTTGTTGACAGTGCAAGTATATCTCGTGAAAGAAGAAGCCCAAAAGCAGGAGTAGATGTGAACATCGAAAGTGCTTGTAATGTGGAAAGTTGCCAGATTCTAACAGAAGGTCAATCAGGCTCAGGTGTAACAGATGAAGACACTGACCTCCTGGATGATGCAGATGATCAATCAAAAGTGGAGAAGAGTGATGCAGAAACCATCTTCCATACAGCTGAAAGGAGACTGTTGTGCTTGAGGATTTGCCACCAAACCTTGAAGACCCTGGACTCAGGCCAGAAAGCCTGCATTCATGAGACAGAGAAGCTATTGTACGCCATGGTCCATGCAGGGTAGTACACTACAATTTTCCAATCTCTGCATCTGATGGCAGATGGGATAATTGTTTCTCCCCTCAATACTACTATTGGATCCTGCCAAATGCTGAGAAAGTTGAGAGACGTTGGCTTGTGTACTCGAAGTCAAAGGTTTCTGTCTTTTGCTTTTCATGCAAGTTGCTTCAAGAAGGTCCCAAACATAGTCTGATGCACAGTGGATTTAGTGACCGGAAGCACTTATCGGAAAGACTAACAAGTAATGAGAAATCAAAAGGTACACATGGAAAGTATGCTAAAGTGGACTGAGCTTCACAGAAGACTTACTGAAGGTACAACTATTGATCAAAATACAAAGGAACTCCTTAGAACAGAGTCTAATTGATGGCACAAATTTCTAGAAAGGCTGATTGCTATAATAAGATATTTAGCAGAGCATAACTTGGCATTTTGTGGTAGCAGTGATACACTGTATAGCCATGACAACGGGAATTTCCTGGGCCAGGTGGAACTCATGGCTCAATTCGATTCTGTCCTAGAAGATTGTCTGAACCAGATCAAAACACAAGAAATCAGAGACCATCATCTTGGGCCACAGATTCAAAGAGAACTTATCTTACTGATGTCTGAAAAAGTAAAAGATATCATACTGGATAGTGTCAAGTGTACAAAATACTTCGCGGTGATCCTGGACTGTATGCCAGACGTAAGTAATAAAGAACAGTTGTCTATAGTCATCTGATTTGTTCAAATCAGCGATGATGTTAGAATTGCAGAGCACTTCTTGGACTTGCCTGTGGTGTCATGCACTTCAGTAAAGGGACTGGTGTGATGTTTTGTTAAGCGAACTACAGTCATATAGACTAGATGTACAGAATTGCCATGGACAAGGTTATGATAATGGTGCCAACAAACGGCCACCAGCAAGGCATGCAGTCTCGCATTCTCAGTCTGAATCCAAGGGCCTTTTATACACCTTGTGGAGCTCACAATTTGAATCTTGTTTTAGGACATATAGCAAAGTCCTCCCGAAGAGCTGTCAGTTTCTTTGGTGTTTTGCAGCGGCTCTACACAGTCTTTTCGGCATCAACAGCATGGTGGGAAATTCTGAGGAAACATGCCCCTGCACTTTCCACAAAGCCTTTGTCCAAGACAAGATGGGAGTGTCAAGTTGAAAGTGTAAAAGCAGTGAGATACCAGGCTGGTGGCATACGTGATGCTTTGAAGGAAGTAGCAAAGAAATCAAATCATCCAAAAATCAGCAGTGAAGCCAACTTGGTATGACCTATTAAATGTTGTCAACCATGTAAGCAAAATCTTACAAAGTTCAACAATGCAAACTGACATTGCTTTCACACATCTGGAATCGGTGCTACGTTTTTACGAAGGATTTAACAACTGCCAAAGATATAGCGGAACAGATGGGCATTGAACCTCTCTTTAAAGAACATAGCCCTGCAAAGCAAAAGAGGCTTTTTGAATACAAGGGAGAAGATACTCCAGTTGCCAGCAGGGAAGAAGGCTTTCAACTTGAGACCTTCCTTGGAATAGTGGATCGTGGAGTGCAATCCTTTCAGAAACATTTTGAACTCTATGAAGTTTACGCTGATCATTTTGGCTCTCTCTATGAGAGACAGGAAAATTGAAGAAAATGCCACCCAGTGAACAGCTTAAACACTGTAAAGATCTTCAGATGGCTCTCCAGCATGGAGATTCTGGTGACATGGACAGTGATGAGTAACCAAATTACTAGACTGACAATAAATTCAAAAGAACTGAGCTCATTTTCAGCCAAAGAGTTGGCTTCGCTGCTGATTTTTGGATCATTTGATTTCTTTGCTACTTCCTTCAAAGCATCCCGTATGCCACCAGCCTGGTATCTCACTGCTTTTACACTTTCAACTTGACAGAGAACTATCACTACTTTTGCATTGCACTGAAGACAAAACACCACTTGAAATGCTACAATACCTGGTTGTGAATAAGCTAACAGACATTTATCCAAATGCGTTTGTGGCACTCTGGATCCTTTTCACAATACCTGTGACTGCTGCAAGTGCTGAATGCAGTTTTTCAAAACTGAAACTGATAAAAAACTATCTAAGATCAAGTATGAGCCAAGAGCAACTCTGCAGCATAAGCTGTCTCTCAATTGAATATAAAATCTCAAAATCGTTGGATGTTTACAAATAGATGATTTTGCTGCAAACAAGGCCAGAAGAGTATCATTTGCTAGTAGTAGTTCTACATTTCCAGAAGAGATTAAACCATAAGGACTGCCTTATTGACTTAAAGGATCCATGTAGCTGAGTAGGCTGCAGATAAAGGTTGTGAAGGTGTCCGAGACAAGGAGACCTGCTCATGTGTGACTACAGGAGGGGCAGTAGCATGGAAGCAGATGCTAGGGAGTAGTAGTTCGTTTTTGATTTTGGCCTGTAAGACCTGTGTGAGATGTTGACCTTTACGGAACTCTCACTCACAAGATGGTGGCTTCTCCCAGTAGTATGTAAATCTTTGTCCTTTGGACAGGCCTACCTACCTAGACTTGATGGCAGAGTTTACATCAAATAGCCACTTCCACCCCTGCCCTCTTAGCACTGTGAGCTCATGCTGGTCTCCAAGTAAAATTGGGTCCGGGAAGGAATTTTCCCCACCAGTTTGGCAATGGTAGCCAAAGGGGGTTTTTTGCCTTCCCCATAGTGCCTTTATTATCTGAGTGCTGTTTAAACAGCTGAGGGTGCATTTAAACCCAGGGGTGGGGTGGACCAGTGGTAAATAGATTGGTTGCTGAGACACATCATATCTCTCTCTCTCTCTCTCTCCCCCCATCTGTAAAGTTTAAAACAATAACAACCTACCTCACAGGGTTGTTCTGAGGATACACTAGATGGGGACAGTAAAACACAAGCTAGCATTCAGTACTAGAATTTGGCAGTTTCTGGTAGCCAGAATTTGGCAGTGAGCCTGTAAAAGGAGGTTCAATTGCTTGCTAATTCAAGACAGTTGCTTGTGTTTTAAATAAAGAGTTGTTGTCTTTTTAACCAATATCTCTGTTCTGTGCTCTCTTTCTTCCATGTGGGGACAAAACACAGATTTAAATGTTCTTTGTTGCACAATGATTTTATTGTACTGATGGGTTAACATGGCATGGGGAGAATTCTCTGCATTTGACTGTGGAGAGTGGGTGGGGGGTGGCCTCTGGGGCCCTGCATTTTGTCTTCGCCCTGGGCCCTGCAATTTTGTAAGGCCGGCCCTGAAGAAGCATAATGTTCTTTTGCACAGAAAGGAGAATTGGTCACCTACCTCGGTGAATTCCTTTTTTCCTTGTCTCCGGGGAAACTCTCCGATGGGCAGCTCTGCGCTTGGCCATTGGAGGCAGAAGAATGCAATCTCTGTTGCGCATGCGTTGTGGAGCTAGCCCCCCACTCTTCAGTCTGTATCCAAGCTGTAGGGCCTCTGTCCACTTCCATTGAATACTGTTAACCAATAACTCAAACTCTGCATTAGGTTGCAGTCATACTTAGTAACAGCCCTATAAACTGCTATGGGCAACAGAGAATCTAATTACTATACCAGACTACCAGGACACTATTACTTCCTGTCCCCCACTGTTCTAACCCTCCTGAGTGAGGGCTAATAGATTTATCTGCTTCTTACTTTCTTTTCTTTCTTTTTTTTTTGGTTGGCACTGTTTTGTAGGGAGGGCCGGAGAGTTTCCCCGGAAACAAGGAAGAAAGGAATTCACTGAGGTAGGTGACCAATTCTCCTTTCTCCCGTCTCCGGTGAACCTCTCCGATGGGATGTACCCAAGCCATAGACATCCTTATGGGGGGAGCAAGCCACGCCGGATGAATCCAGCACTGCCTGCAGCATCCGTCTCCCAAAAGCAGCGTCTGCTGATTTGTAGGTATCTATCTTATAACGCCTTACGAAGGTATGCAGGGATGACCACGTGGCCGCCCTGCAGATCTCGTTGTAAGGAGCCCTTGCTTTAAAAGCATAGGATGTTGCTGTGCTCCTTACCGAGTGTGCCCAAATTTGGATTGGAGGCACCTTACCTTTTGCCCTATAGGCCTCCTGCATACATTGTTTCACCCATTTTGAGATGAGTGTTTTCAAGGTCTTGGATCCCCTGTAACCTATTCTAAGGTTCACAAACAGAGCCGAGGTTGACCTAAATCCCTGGGTACTACGGAGGTATGCTTTTAGTGCCCTTCTTACGTCTAATTTATGCCAATCCTTTTCTTTAGGATGTTTTGGGTTTGGGCAAAGGATGGCAGCACTATCTCCTGATTTTTGTGGAACGGCGTGGTTACTTTTGGAACAAATACTCGATCCACTCTGAGCATAACCGACTGTTCTTGAAAAGAACAGACATTTTCCTCAATTGATAAATCTGCTCTTTGCAGATTCATTAAGAACCTGTGTAATGACAAATATTCCATTGCCCTGGCCAGGTCTGCTGTGATCTTGGGTAGGGAGGGGGCCCTGACTAGTATGTCGTCCAGGTATGGGTAAATATGTACCCCCTCCCTCCTGAGCTTTGCCACCAGGGATACTAGGATCTTCGTGAAGGTCCTCGGGGGGAGGACAGGCCGAATGGGAGGGCCTTGAATTGATAATGTTCTTCCCTGTAGCAAAACCTGAGCCACCTTCTGTGTGGCTGCCAAATGGCTATATGCAGGTATGCCTCCTGCAGGTCCAGGGAAGCTAACCAATCTCCCTCCCTCAGGGATTGGGATATGGAGGTTACAGTTTCCATCTTGAACCTCTGTGGCTGGACTGACCTGTTCAGGAATTTGAGGTCCAAAATTGCCCTCCATGTCCCGTCTTTCTTTGGGACTAGAAACCTGATTGAGTAAAGCCCCTGACCCCTCTGATATAGGGGAACCTTTTCTATTGCTTGACTGCCAAGGAGTCTTTCGATCTCTTGTGACATGGCCCTTTGTTTCTCTTGTCTTGTAGAGGCAGGGGAAGGTAGGAATCTTTGTCTGGGCCTTCTTAGCAGATCTGTGATATCCGTGGGTTACGGTCTCTAGAACCCATTTGTCTGAGACTGACTTTTGCCAGAGCCCCGATAAAAGTTGTAGCCTGCCCCCTACCTTTTGATCCCCTCGATAATCAGGCATTCTGCTTAGACTTGCCTGAGGGAGAACCCCTTCCTCTCTTTGCCTGTCGAACCTGGGAAACTTACCTCCCCTTCCTCGAAAGGGGAAGTTGTTCCTCCCTTCTCTTGTCTGCTGTTGGAACCTTTTAAAACCTCCGTAGGCTGGTCTGGGCCTGTAACCTTGGGGACGAAAAAACTTCTTCGTACCCATCTGCTGGATGTTTTTACTTTTGCTCTTATCATTTGCGTCTGCCAGTACCTTGCCAAGGCAGACCTCAAATAACTTCTACCCTTTGTAATGGGGCTGACGCCAAGAGTTTTTTTGGGGTTTTTTGCTGTTAGTCACCCTGCCACAATCGGAGCCAGACTCTTCTCCTGGCTGCTACCGAGCTTGCCACTGCTCGGGCTGACCACCCCATCAATGCATCTACAGTCGAGTCAGCAAGGAATGTCGTGTCTAGCATCATTCTCGAGGCAAGTACATGGGCCCTGGAATCTGAAACTTCTGAGTCCTGTGCCTCCTGCATCCAAGCAAGGAGCGCTCTGGCCATGTATGATGACATAACGTTCACCCTAGTGGCGGTGGAAGCTGCCTCTAGACCCCTTCTGAGGGCTCCATCTACTGCTGTGTCATATTGTCTTTAGGGTAACAGTCCCTCTCCGTGGGGAAGACTGTCTCCCTAGCCAGAGACACTGCCACCGCATCCACTTTTGGATTTTTAAAGATTATTTCCTTCTTTCTAGAGAAGGTGTACAGGGCTGGCTGAGTTCTGTTCATTCTATGTGCTTTGTCTGGCAGCTTCCACTCCTCTAAGATTAACCTTTCGAAGGCCTTATCCAGTGGCATGCCTCGCTCCCTGCCATGTATTGAGGGGAGGTAGTCTCTCTCCTCTTCCTCCTGGGAATCGGAGGAGCCATCTTTTACCGGCTTTTCCTTGAGGCCTAATGCCTTTGCCACTTGCGAGAGCAGGGACTCGCTGTAGCTTAGAGGGAATTGCCTGTTTCTGTCACGAGGGTCTGAGGATATGTCCTGTGACCCTGCGGGATCTGATTCCTCCCCCTCATAGCTGTCTCTTATACACATCTAGATGTGTATAAGAGACAGGTCTATGGCTCGCAGATTTTCCCTCCTTTTTTGGGGTTGTTCTGCTTCAGAGCTGACCCCAGAAGCCTGAGGGGAGACCTGTCTCTTATACACATCTAGATGTGTATAAGAGACAGCTCTTGTGGCATCTGTCGGGCTTTACCGGGCAGATTTTCCCTCCTTTTTTAGGGTTGTTCTGCTTCAGAGCTGACCCCAGAAGCCTGAGGGGAGACGTGATCTGCAGATCCCCCTTGTGGCCTCTTTTGTCTCTATGGGGCATTTTTAGATGGGCCTCTAGCCAGCCCTATCTTAGGTTTCCCCCCCCCCTTTTTTCCCTTACTCTTGGGGAATGAGTGAGCTGGCCCGGGGTTCCCCTGGCTGTGCAGATCACACAGCTTCTCTAGGGAATGTAGTATTTTCCCCATAGAAAAGGCCATGGAGGCCACTGATAGTTGCAGTTCATCCTCATGGTTTTGAGGAGTCTGGTCACCAGGAGCTGAGTGTCCTTGCTGCTCCATAGCGGGGAGTCTGTGTCCCGCAGTAGTGCCTGCAGCTGGAAGCAGCTCTGTGGGGCAGCTGTTCTCAGACAGTGTCTTTTGCCGCCGCTTGTCTGGGCGGCTTCTCACTATGCAGGCAGAACCCGCTACCGCATGCGGTGCTGTTCCTAATAGCGAGGGTATGGTGGGTGGAGCCCAGCCTCCGAGGGGATCCTAACTACCCTAAACCCCCAGCGGATCCCCTGTTTCCAGGTACCTTGCGAGGGAATTGGCCCGGACTGTTAGGGCTGCCGTTGGTGCTGGCTGGCCCTGTCCGTGTGGCCCCGCTTGCTTGCCTGGCTCCTGAACCCCCCCCTCTCGGGATTTGAGCCTTGTCGGAACTCCACTGTCCTGCGGCTGTTGATCCAGCTCCGCTCCCTGTTACTCTCAGGGCGCTCAATACTGGGGAGGACCCCCTTCTGGCAAGCCTTTCACTTAAGTTTAACCTGAAAACCCTGTCTAATTTGTCTTTCAGGTGCTAAGCATGGCAAAAACGCTCCAAGCGGCCCAAAGGCAGAAGAAAGACTGGAGAGCAGGGGGCTAGCTCCACAATGCATGCGCAACAGAGATTGCACTCTTCTGCCTCCAGTGGCCAAGCACAGAGCTACCCAGCAGAGAGGTTCACTCCCGGAGACAGGAGAGAAATTATTGCCAAACTCATGTAGGCAGTGAGCAAAAGTATTCCCACCTCCCTGCAGCTAAGGGAACTTTTGTAGCAGGGCCATAAGGTCCATAACTTTGTTACATATATGTACTTTCCCTAGCACAATGGAGCTGCTATACTTAGGACTTCTAGGCATTACCCCAGAATTTCCCAAACTGATTCAGAACCCCAAATAGGGTTGCACCATCTGTGGATGGGATTGTGATCCTGTTGACATTTGATTTACTTTGCACTGTCTGCTACTGAATGATGTTGTGGGATCATAATGTCCATGTTGAGCAGGGAACTGAACCGAACCCGAATCAAAAAACAGTTTGAGCCTTTTCCTTGAACTGGTTTGGAAACGGAATTATTTGAACCCGAACCGGAACTGAATCAGAAAATTAATAATGCAGGTTACTGCTTCAAAAAAAGTGTTTGACTAAAGCCTGATGTGGTACACCAGCCCCACCAGAATCATAGCCCCAAGCCATACAGTCCCCTTCCAACTCCCCTTTGCCAGTCCCAAAGTAGAAGCATTATGAGCACGTAAAAACATAATCTGGAAGGACTTTTAAAACATGCTAGATTTTTCCAACCTTCTTCAAGCTGGGAAACAATACGCAGGAACACTGTAGTCCACTTTACTTGTTAGGACCCAGACCTTGAACCCTTGCCCCCAGGGTTCCTGGGTCTACTGAGCCACTGCTTGGTCTTCCCTCTGGTCCAGCCACTCTCCTCCCCAAGGGGTCTCATTCTGACTAGGCCACATCCCTTCTGTCTCACTCCAGCCTCGCCACATTTCCCAGATTCCTGGCTGGCTACCAACCAGCATATAAGGCTAACTGGTAGCAACAGGAAGCTGGGTGCAGTATCTGTTTATTTCCTAATCCTTTGTCTCAAGCGTGTTGTGTTCCAATCCAACATGCAGTTCTTTTGTTGTTAAATGCTTAATAAACAAATGTATAATTTTAGTAGGTTAAACAACAGAATAAAAGATAAAACAAACCTTCCAAATTGCAAAGGGAAATTTTTCTTAATACGATGAAAAAGCTTCTCTCCAGTATCAAATTCAACATAAAAATAAGGTGTCCCTGGTTGTACAATCTAGAAGAAGGGGGGGGGGGGGGGAGAGAGAAAGAGGATAACCTTTCACACAATTGATAATCTAGATTCCGTGAGGCAGTTAAAAGGCACAATGAAAAATGTCCATTCATGAAATTCTTAGCGTAAACCAGGTAAGTTGTTTTTAAATATGGGCTATGTGAAATATTCAAAAATAAAAACCACACTCAAGAGCTCTGGGGGAAATAAACGTATACAATGCTTGTGACATAAGAGACTGTAGTGCACATTCCAGTCAGCAATGATAAAGACTGAGTCTAACATTGATAGCATGGATGTTATAATCCACAGCTACATCACTACACACAGGAAGATAGATGCAAGAGCTAGGTTTCAGAGAGGTTAATATCACAGTGAATTAAACAAGGGCCTGAAACCGAAGTTTCAAGCTAAGTCAGCAACTGCTGAAGTCAATTGTTCAGCTGCTATTGAAATTAATAGTGAAGGTCTGCACCAAGCTTGTCCCTGTTGCCAAGTTTTTTGGCAATACACTGCTTGGGTCCAACATGCAGAGAACCCAATGCTATTTTCTTTGCTAGAAATAAGAATTTTGCATGTATTTATTTATTTTATTACACTTATATGCCACCCCCTTTGCCAATGGCATCTCGGGGCAGCTTCCAACAAAAATAAACACACTCTTGAACAATATAAAACCACAGTAAAATCTAAAACTGCAATACTATTTAACAAGTTTTAAAACTCTCCCCACAAAAATTTAACCCACCCTCCCCGCCTCCGAAGGCCTGGGAGAACAGCCATGTCTTGCAGGCCCGACGGAAGGCCAACAGACTCGAAACCAGCTCCTCTGGGAGGAAGTTCCATAACCGTGGCCCAGCCACCGAGAACGCCTTCTCCATTGTAGCCCCCCGTTTTATGTGGGGCACCTCCAGGAAGGTGCCCCCGGTGGACCAAAAGGGCCATCCTGAGTCACGGAAAGTGAGGCGGTCCCTGCGATATCCAGGTCCAAGACTGTGCAGGGCCTTAAAGATCAAAGTCAACACCTTGACTTTGTTTATGTATGCCAATAAACAGATGAGCCTGTCTCTCACAGTCTTTGCTGTTTAAATCTACTCAACAGCAGGGAGAGGGTTTATTATAAGTTATCATATAAGCTACTGAGGATATAACTTATGTCTGACTCGGTAATAGGAGGTTTAAAAAACCATGAGTGGAAAAAGTAAACAGGAAGCTGTTATTTGCCTTCGCAAATAAAAAGGGACACTCTGTGAAATTAACTGGCAGCAGATTTAAAAACAAACAAGAGGAAGTCCTTTTTTACTCAGTTAAAGGTTACTTAATACTTACTGTAACTTAGTTCTTTGAGATGGCCCCGTGCATTCTCACTTATGGGATCACTTGATGCTCTGAAGAGAGATCTGCAACCCCTGTATCTTTAAGAGCAGTCCTCTGCAAAACTTCCAGTAGAGTGTTCTGGACGCTTCAGTGCTCCTACTCCTCTCTCTCACTTCACCCCACTCGTGTGAGTACAGAGATATAAGAGAATGGGGAGGAGCCTAGCCTTCCAGTTCCTTCTCCCACCTCCCACAGCTGAGTGAGCTCACACATGCATGAGACTTAAGTTAAGGGAAGATGGGTGGGTAGTGAGAATTCACGGAGCCATCTCAAAGAATTAAGTTACGGTAAGTAATCTTTATTTCTTCAAGTGGCTCCGTAATTCTCACTTATGGGAGTATAAGCAGTGTTACCCGAGTATCCCGGTAGAGGAGGATCCTTCACGATAGGATCAAGGACAGCACCACTCTTCCGAAGGAAGCATCAATATGAGCTGCAAGGTGACGAGTGTAGTGTTTCACAAATGTGTCCGTCGAGGTCCATGTACCTACTTTGTAGAGGTCTTGGATAGGGATGTGCCCAAAAGCCGCAGTAGTTGAGGCAAGTGCTCTTGCTGAGTGTGCTCGAAGCACATGGGGTACTTCTTTCCCCACAAGCTGGTAGCAAGATGCTATGCAGGTGGCGATGAGCTTTGAAATTTGTTGCAATGAGAGTTTGTTGCCTATTACTTTACCCCCAAGGGAGATGAAAAGGGAGTCTGTTTGTCTAAGGGGTCTCATGCTGTCTATGTAGAAACCTACAGTCCGCTTGACATCTAGGGTATGTAGAGCTGACTCAATAGGTGAGGAGCATGGGTGGGCAAAGAAGACCAGTAGGATTATAGTCAGATTGATGTGGAAAAATGAAATTATCTTTGGACAGAAGATAGGATCTGTTCTAAATTGAACCTAATCTGGGTAAAGTAAGAGGTATGGTGATAAGGCTCAGAGTGCAGCTAATTCACCTACTCTTTGGGCAGAGGCGATTGCGACTAGGAAGATGACTTTGTAGGTCAGATGAGTCAGAGAAGCTGTCACTAGCGGTTCATAAGGAGGTTTTGAGAGTCTGGAAAGAACCAGGTAAAGGTTCCACTGAGGAAGTGGGGTAGTAGTTGGTAGGTAGAGGTTCATAAGGCCTTTGAGGAAGGCTTTGGTGATGCCATAGGGGAAAAAAAAGAGTTTTCCTTGGGGATGGGAGAGATGTGCTGATATTACTGCTAAGCGTACTTTCACCGAGGACATTTAGAGGCCTGAGGTTCATAACTGCAGAAGGTAAGTGAGTACAGATTGTAATATTAAGTGTTGCAACTTTATGCTGTTCAACATACAACACTGCAGCATACGCGTCTTGTGTGGACTGCTTCCTAGCATTAAGAAGAACGTTAGCGATATCCAGAGAAAAGACATCCCCTGTTTTTGAGTTCAGCTAACTCAAAAACCATGCCATGAGCTGAAGGGAGCAGAGATCTGGGTGGAGTAAGGAACCTGCCGACTGACTGCAAGAAGGTCTGGATGGAGCAGAAGGGCCCACCTGTCCTTCACTTGGGTTGCCCAGATGAGTATACCAAGGCTGATGTGGCCATTCCAGTGTGATGAGTATTGGTGTGGCCTGATCCCTACAAGACTTGTAGAGCGTCCGTGGAATCAGAGGGAATGGTGAGAACGCACAGGCGTAAAGGTTCTTCCAGCTTATCACAAATGCATCCAATATGCATCCTGGTGCTCTTCCTCCACTGCTACATAATTGGTGGAGTTTGTGGTGGTTCTTGTCTGTGAATAGGTCTATCTGTGGGATTCCCCAACAAAGGAAAAGCTGTCCGGTTACTGCTGGAGCAAGACACCATTCATGCTTGAGTAAGTGATGTCTGCTCAGGTGGTCAGCAAGTAGATTTTGCTCTCCTGGGAGATGGTTTGCAGATGGGGTGACTTGGTGTCTTATGCACCAGTACCATATTCTCCTTGCTCTGTTTGTGAGCACTCTGGATCTGCCCCCCACCCCTGCTTGTTTAGATAATACAGTCAGGTTGTCTGTGGCTATTTGGACATACATTCCCTGGACCACATTCTTGAATACTTTTAGGGGTAGGCGGATTGCTCTGAGTTCTAGTATATTTATATGAAGGTCTTGCTCCTCCAGTGACCAGCATCCTCGAGTAGTAAGGTCACCACAAAGCACTCCCCAGTCCTCTAAGGAGGTGTCTGTGATGACCAGTTGCTGAAAAGGCATGCCTACTACCACCACACGAGGAAGAGAAGAATGTGCCTTGGGAGCGTGAGGCGCTTTGAGAAGCTGTCCAGATGAAGTGTATAGTGGTCCCACAGCCAGTACTGGAGGGGTTGAAACCAGAGCCTGGCGAATGGGGCAACAGTTGTTGTGTAGCCCCATAAGGCGAAGAAAAAAACCAACTCTTCTTGTTGGCTGCCTTCTGATGAGGCCTATCATGGTGTTGATAGCAAGGAAACGCTCCCTGGTTAAGTATGCCCTTTCTCTTAGGGTGTTTATGATTGCTTCAGTGAAAGGGAGAATTCAAGGTTGCCACACAGTGTGATTTCTTGAAACAGATGAATAGCCCAAGGTCCTGTAGCAGATCTATTGTGAGGTCTAGATGTTAATGAAGAGTGGCCTCGGAATCTGCTGTAACTAGCTAATTGCCTAAGCATGGGTAAGTGGTGACACCCTACCCCCACCCCACCCCCCTTCGCCTCCCTTCTACTACTACTGGAGCCATGCACTTAGTAAAGACTCTTGGGGCAGCCAAGAGGCCAAAAGGGAGGACAGAACAGCGATGAACATCTTTCATCTGCAACAAAACAAACAAATTTCCTACGTGATCGTTTAATGCTTACATGAAAATACGCGTCCTTGAGGTCAAGTGCCACAAGCCAAAGATTACACAGTAGGGCCGGGAGGGAAGGATGGTGGATAAGGAACTCATTCAGAACTTAAACCACCTAAAGAACTTGTTGAGATGCTGTAAGTCGAACATGGGGCGAGTTCGCCAATTTTTCTTATCAATGAGGAAGTAGCAGGAGTAGAAGCCCCCACCTAACTTGTCTAGAGATATTTCCTCAATAGCACCTTTCTGAAGCGGGGATAAAATTTCCTGCTGAGTTCTGTCTTGCAAGGGGAGTCCCTAAAGAGGAATAGGAAGGGGTGGGGTGTGGGAGGGAGAGGAGTCAAACTGTATGGAGTAGCCCATCCTGTCTATTTCAAGGACCCATCTATTGGATGTGATGGTAGCCCACGCTGAGTGAAAAGGGCGGTGTCTTTCCTTTAAGGGGGCTTTGGCTTGTTGAGGGTACTTGACCTCTGTTATAAAACCTGTGACCGACGCTGAGCCAAGGAGGTGTTCAGCCCATCTAGATCTTTGCCTGGGCTTGGAGAACCTTCTGCAGTTAACCTGATAGGATTTCTGGGTCAGTTTGGCGATGTGGAACAAACCCGTGCTGGTGGAAAAAGGGTTGATGTTGTCTGTAGAATGCCATAGAGGTCAACAACTGTAAGGGCATTTCTGGTTTTGCTTGCCCACCCCTTGGGCTCTTGCTGTCTGGCACGTGTCTTATTTTTTGCAAGGTGTCATCTGTCGACTTGGAAAAGAGCTTCCCCATCAAAGGGGAGGTCCTCCAGCCTTACCTTATTATCTGTGGTTAAGGCTGCCGAACGGAGCCACACTTGGTATCTGATGGTAATGGATGCTACTACAGATCCAAATGCAAAATCAGCACAGCGTATTGAAGATGTTAGTTGAAATTGCATTAGCTGAGATCTTTCCCTTTGAAGGGCTTCTCTTTTCACCAGGTTGGTAGTATTAAGCAGCTTTGTCCATAGGGTGCTGGTATTCTGCCATAGCTGCTGCATAATTAGTCTGAGGATCAGAGTGGCTGCTGAAAATGCCTTATGGCCAACTATGTCCAGGCACCTTCCTTCCTTATCTGAAGGAGTTAGCCTTACTGCTCCCAAGGAGGGGCTGTTCATAGCTGCAGCTACCACCACTGAATCTGGGGTTGGATGGTGGGAGAACATTGTGGTGTCATGGGACACTGGGGAGAGCGCACCTGCCAGCTTGTGAGGAGGAGGGTATTACCAATGCCAACTTAGACGGTTCCATCAGCTCCTCAAATGATGACAACATGATATGCCCAGTATCACCTCTGGCGAGGATACCAAAGACTGGTTTTGTGGGGCTTTCCTAGTGATCTTAGTAGGAATGTGAGGAAGGGCCGAGGTAAGGCAACGTAGCATGGCTTGAAAATTCTTGATTTCCTCCGTAGAGAGCATAGGTGTAGGGTCCAAAATGGTATCACTAGGAGGTGGGCTGACTTCATCCTCCTGCTGAGGAGATGCTGGAGTCTGTTGGTCCTGTGTCAATGTCTGAGGCTGTGGCTGGAGCTGGACGGGTTCTGACTGGATGGCAGCAATATTAAAGGTGTCTGACTTGGAAGTTGTTGAGGCATTGATGGATCCGCTGTGAGCACTGTAGCTAGCCTATCTGTCCCTGTAGCTGGTGCTGTGGGGGATCAGTGCTGGAGCTGGTACCAATTTTGGGGGTGACAGAGGCTCCATAGTGGGTTCTGGTTGCAGCAAAACAGTGTCCACATGATTTGGAGTAGACGTCATCTCTTGTATTCTGAGAATTCCTTTTCCGGCTCCGCCTGCTGGTGGATGTTTAGAATCTGTCCTGGGAGGAGGTGGAGCTGTATACGGAGAGTGATCTACTGCAGTTCTGGTATCGGTGCATCCCCAGGAGATCCAGATCTCTCTCGTTCCAATCAGATTCAAGTTGTCTGTGGTCAGCATAATGATACGGCATCTGCCTATGCCAGGGCCAGGGGTAATACCAAGACAGGTCCTGACAGAAAATGGGCTAAACCTTCCCTGTCCATATGGTGTTGGCTAGCCTTGAGAGGGACCCCATGCTTCTGTTGTAAAGGGATTCAAAAAACAGATCCTAAGTTTGTGCCTGGGGGCTATCCACGTGCTTAGAGTGGTTCCACTTTGGAGGTGCAGGTTCCTCCTCAGACTCGTCCTGTCACGAGTCTCAGTGCGGTGGATAGTGCTGGAGCACAGCATTGCCGGATTCCTCCGGTTCTGAGGTTCTGCATCTTGGCTTTGGAGAGGAGGAAATCCAGCTTCTGCCCCGAGGCTGCCTCAGTTCCGGGATGTGAGCTCTCTGCCTAGGAGGCTGCCAAGGACAGTTCTCTGTGCCATCTCGTCCGAGTCAGTGTCCTTGGAGGTTTCAGGGGTGGCTGCTCATGAGACTTTTCTGAGTTTGAGCCTGTGAGGGACATAGCCACATCCCCTTGAAATTCTGTAGAAGTTTCTATGCCAAGAGATGGCTGCTGGAGAGTTGGGTGCTCCGTCATCTCAGTGTCTCCTATGACAAGAGTCTCAGATATGCCCTGAATGGGCTGAGCTATTATAGATGTATCACCCTGCATGGATTGAAGCTCAACTCGCGGAGCTCCTGGAGTCTCCGTTTGTGCTCCTTTAATGCTCAGGTCAGTGACTCACTGGTGGTACAGCCCTGCTTAGCATGTCCTTCCCCTAGGCCTAGGAGGCATCAGTCATGCCGATCCGAGATCAGGATTACCATAGGACGAGGTGCAGCGTTTGAAGTCTGGGCATTTTCCAGCGGGGCCACCATAATGACAGAAAACCATGAGGTCCAAAGAACTAGAATTACTGATGAAATAACTACAACTAAGAACTCTAACTCTAATGAATTATAAGAATAAATTTAACTAGAGGACTGCTAGCCACAATACTAAAACAATCCCTCTTACGTTTTGCAGATAAGAAGGAACTGGAAAACTAGGCTCCTCCCCTTCCTTTTATACCTCTGTACTCTCAAGAGAGTGCGGAGAAGTGAGAGGTAGGAGCACTGCAAAGCTTCCAGTAGAGTGTTCTGGAAGCTTCAGAGGACTGCTCTTAAAGGTACAGCTGTTCCAGATCTCTCTTCAGGGCATCAAGTGATCCCATAAGTGAGAATCATGGAGCCACTCGAAGAACAACATACGATTAACTTGTGGAACTCGTTGTCACACAATGTTGTGAAGGTTAGAAACATCAATAAGTTTAAAGAAGGGTTGGACAAGTTCTTGGTGGATAGGTCCATAAATGACTATTAGTCAATTAGGCCAGAGGACACAACCTCCAACTATCAGGAGATGGAAGTGGGCAGTAGGGGAGGGATCACTCTGTTGGGTACTTCGCTGGGTGTTAACAGAAGTGACAGCAGAGTGCTGCCATCACAACCAGACCTGGATTGGGAACCTGCCGCCAACATGATCCCAACGGGATCTGGTCAACCAACAAGCATGCCAACTGCCAGGAAGGGCAGGGAGCTAAATGAATGTGCGTCCAGCCAGCCTGCCCCACCCTCATGTTGCACCCAGTGCCCCGCACCCCCACAATGACAGGAAGCCAATAATGGCTGCCACTGCAGTCAGCCATGGCAGGCCATAAAAAACGTAGCAGCATAAGCAGGCTCCACACCGCTAAAACAGTTCAACTGCCCATGCTATTCTATTACCTGATTTCAAACAAGATGCTACCATGCATGGTCACCCAGTAAATACAGGTTACTTACCAGTAACTCTGTTCTTCATCCTCTTCCTGCTTCGCAGGCACCGGAAACCTTATTGCCAGCAGTCTCCAGGCAGAAGAAAGCCTGGAAAAGATTAGAACATGATGAGGGCTCCGCCCCCTCTCCCCTCCCATCCCGTGAAAAACGCGGGCTCCAGATTGCGTGAGAACAGGAGTCTATAAAAGGGGGAGGAGCCCTCACCACCTCAGTTCCTTTCAACCCCGTCCCGGAAGACCTGATAAGCAGGAACTCCGAGACTATGGGGAAGGCGGCCGGGTCGTGAGAATACATGGAGCTCTCTCGAAGAACAGAGTTACTGGTAAGTAACCTGTATTTCTTCTTCAAGGACCTCCGCAATGCTCACTCTTGGGAGAGTGAGTAGCAGTTCAATGCACCTACCTCCAGGAGGAGGGAGTCAAGGAGGTTAAGCGAACAACGAGTGTAGAACTGCTGTTCCCACTCTGGTATCTGATCTAGCTGCTAGGTCCAGCGAGTAGTGTCTTGTAAAGTTGTGGACTGAGAACCAGGTAGCAGCCTTGCAGATGTCCAGAATCGGTACCCCTCCTAGGTTAGCGAGCGAGGACGCCACGGCTCTCACAGAATGTACTCGTAGTTGAGATGGGGGAAGATATCCTTGCCTGGCATAGCACCATTGGATACAAAGGAGTATTCATTTAGAAAGTCTTTGAGAATTACACCAATTCTCTGCCCGCCATAGGAAATGAACAGGGAGTCAGAGGCCCTGACTGATTTCGTTCTGTCTAAATAGAAAGACAGGGCTCGTTTCACGTCCAGGGAGTGTAGAGCTTGCTCTGCTCTGGATGCATGAGGCCTCGGGAAGAATACTGGAAGGGAAATAGTCTGATTTAGGTGAAAAGGAGAGACCACTTTGGGAATGAAAGAGGGTGTCACGGGGCCAGGGTAACAGGGGGACCAGGATGGGGGAAGGACCACGCTCCCAAAGGAAGGAAGGGGGAAGAGACCCCGGGAAGGGAAGCCTATGGACGTCTGTAGGCGAAATGGACCTCTCAGAGTGTCTCGGAGTCTCCAGAGCCTGCTCTCATCTTGAGGCCTAGAAGCCTATGTCAGAGGGGGTCTGATTCATCATTGAGGTCAAGGAGCAGACTGAAGACCCACACACCAAGAGCCTCCCCAAGGAAGAGAGAAATATAATAGGGGGCGACGAGGAACAAGGGGAGCCCCATGGATTGGGCGATAGGGGACTAGGGGCCCAGAGCTGGGGAAGCAACAGGGAACCAGGGGAGCCACAGGGAACAAGGGACAAGAGCCAAGGGGCTAGGAAACCAGAGCGGGGAGAACAATGCGGATGAGGGGAACAACAAGGGGCAAGAACTAAGGGACTAAGGAGCCGGAGTGTGGGGGAACCACGGGGACAAGGGGAACCACAAGGGGCAAGAGCCAAGGGGCTAAGGAGCTAGAGTGGGGGGAATCACGGGAATGAGGGGAACAACAAGGGGCTGGAGCCGATGGGTTAGGAAAAACAGAGGTGGGGGAGCACCAGAGACAAGGGGAACCAGAGGGGACAAGAGACGGGGGGCTAGGAAAACAAAGCTGGGGCACAACAGGGACGCGGGGAACAACAAGGAACAAGAGACAAGGGCCTAGGGAACTGGAGCAGGGGAGCAACAGGGATGAAGGGAGCAACAGGGAACAAGAGACAAGGGCCTAGGGAACCGGAGCAGGGGAGCAACAGGGATGAAGGGAGCAACAGGGAACAAGAGACAAGGGCCTAGGGAACCAGAGCTGGGGGAGCACAACAGGGACAAGGGGAACAACAGGGGGCAAAAGACAGGGGGCTAGAGAACCAAAGCAGGGGAGCAACAGGGAACAAGAGACAAGGCCTAGGGAACCAGAGCTGGGGGAGCACAACAGGGACAAGGGGAACAACAGGGGGCAAAGACAAGGGGCTAGAGAACCAAAGCAGGGGAGCAACAGGGATGAAGGGAACAACAGGGAACAAGAGGCTAGGGAACCGGAGCGGAGGAAGCAAATGCAGACTATAAGGGAAACAGGGATCAAGGACAGAATACACAGCAGGAGAAGAGGCACTTGCTACAAGACCAAGCATCAAACCTTAGGGCGGGTGTGAGACGTTGTTCCACCAGCTTCTTGAGGTCACATCAGTGTTTAAGTACCATCTGTGGCCAATCAGGAAGCTTGGGGGGGGGGGGGGGCTAGGGAAACAAGCCCCAGCTGGGAGAGGGTGCGGCCATGCAAAGGGAAGTAAGACAGGGGAAGGCATAGGAGAAATGCGGGAGGTGAACAAGTCCACCAGGTGGCGCAGGTCCCAAAGGCGCCTCTCCTGCATCCCAAGGAGTAGGAGATCGGGACTATTCCGCTGGCGGAATAGGAGATCGGGACGGAGCAGGAGATGTAGGACCTCTGAGGCCATTTCTTGAAGAGTCTGGAACCAAGGTTGCCTGGGCCAGAACGGCGCTACCAGGATTACTTTGGCGTGTTCGGCTCGAATTTTCGAGAGGACTTTGTATAGCAGGGGGACAGGGGAAAAGCATAGAGGAAGTCCCCACTCCATGAGATGACAAAAGCATCTGAGATCGAGCCAGGTGCCCTGCCCGCACGGCTGCAGAACCTGGGTAATTTTGTGTTCTCGTCTGTGGCAAACAGATCGATGGAAGGGTCTCCCCATTTGGAGAAGATGTCGTTGAGGACGGAGTCGTTGAGAGACCACTCGTGGTGGTCTGAGGTACGTCTGCTGAGCTGGTCTGCGAGGGAATTCTCTTGACCTGCCAGATGGATAGCCGTCAGGTGTATGTTGTTGTGAATACTCCATGTCCAGATGGTTTGCGCCTCTAACGAGAGACGCGTTGACTGTTGGGGCCGGGAGCTGCACGCAGGGTGGTTCATCCAGGAGGGCAGGCGGTGGCGCCTGGTAACGCGTTACCTGGTCCTGTACCGGCACCGGGTCCGGTGGCAGTCGAAAGATGGTCGACAGAGGCACATGGGGCAGAGCCGGTGGGATGTATCTTGATCCCTCTGTGCCCGCTTCTCTGGCGCGATTAGCAGCCTCAAAATCATAGAAGTCAGACCTGGCCGGGTAGGGGGACCTGCTTGGGGAGCGGTACCTGTAGGGATCTAGTTGACGGTACCGACTACCCCCATATGAGGAGCAGCAGGAACAAGGTGATCCCGATCTTTGGTCTCTGCGGTACTGTGCAGGGAAGTCATGGTGTCCCGTCGGAGATCCTTGCTCCTGTGCCTCGCGTGTCCTCGTCTCTCGATGGCTTGACAGGGAGCAGCACTCTATGCTGCTCAGTTTGGCGTTGAGGCTCAGCTTGGTACTGTCTGTGGCTCCAGCGGTACCTGGATAGGTGGTAAGATGGAGGGGGGAGTGGTGTTCCTTGTGGTTCAGAGAAAACCATCTCCACCTCCAGTGTACGAGGTGTTCCCGCCTCCTCCACGCTCCTGGAGCATTTCTTCTTTTGCCTCGGTTCCGTCTTCTTAGAAGGACGCTCCTTTGTGTATGGAGTGGTCTTCGACAGCTGGAGGCATCAGTACCGAGGTCGGTGCCGGGGGCGCAATTGGCGCCGGGGCTGTGACCAAGGCATCCCAAGAGCTCTGGGACGATACCTCGGGGTTCATGGTACAGGTGGGGAGCCTAAGAGGCCCGTCTTCACCACCCTGGAGAGCCTGCCGGGTTAATATGTCCTGTAGCCGGAGTGCCCTCGCTCTTTTAGTTCTGGAAGAGAGATTCACGCATAAGTTACATACGCAGATGTTGTGGCCCTCTCCGAGGCAGGCAAGGCACTCGTCGTGCAGACTGCTGACGGAGAGCGTCGCGGGGCAGGAGCTACAACGTTTAAAACCCGGTTGCTTGGGCATAGTTCAGCCCGCTGCAGCAGCACAGCAAGTCCCGGGGGCGAGCCCTGCAGGCTGGAGGCAGAGCGCTGACAAAAGTTTTTTTGTTTTTGTTTTTAAATCTTTTTTATCAATCCGAAAATTTATTCTTCTACTTCTTTTTAACTACGGACAAGTAGTACTGAAAAGTACCAAGGTGTTCCAAGTGCAACGCGGTTGGAAGGAACTAAGGCGGTGAGGGCTCTTCCACCTTTTATAGATTCCCGTTCTCGTGCAATCTAGAGCCCACACTTTTCACGGGATGGGAGGGGGAGAGGGGGCGGAGCTCTCATCATGTTCTAGTCTTTTCCAGGCTTTCTTGTGCCTGGAGACTGCTGGCAATAAGGTTTCCGGTGCCTGCGAAGCAGGAAGAGGATCCCAAGAGTGAGAATCACGGAGATCTTAGAAGAAGAACCACTCATCCACCCACCCCTCTGAAGGTGTAGCAGAGGGATGCGCACTCCCATGAGCCATGCAGCTCATGGTAACTCAGGGGGCACTGCTGAAAAATCCCAAGTGCCTGGAAGTCAAAAAAGTGTGTGGTAACAGGCACGCACACATGCCCTGCCTGCATGAACCAGGGCAGTCACCCAGACCAGCGACAGGTCTCCTTCTTAGGAGGCAATGGGCGGGAGGCACAGCCTTTGCAAGTCACAGGAACTGGTCGCAAGCGCTGGGGAACCTGGTTCCCCAGGATGCATGGCCGGAACATGTCAATTTCAAAGGCCAGTCCTGCACATTTCCCCCTCCCCCATGGTCTGTGGCAACAAAGTGAGAGTCGGCTGCTTAGGTAGCTATGCTGGGAGCTGCCTGTTAGGTGGAGTGCATGGGGAGGGATTCTGAGTAACTGCTCTGCAGCTCAGAAACCACAGATGCCCTTTCCCTCTGCCCCCAAGCCTTGCTCATTGAAAAACACCTACTGAGCAAAACTCTATCTTTCATATTCCCTCAGTCCAGACACTTCCAATGTTTGATGCCAGTGTTAGGCCCTTTTCACATGAGACGCCCCCACCCCTTCGCCCACGTGGGTGACTGGGGGAGGGGGGGGGACAAGGGGGGCCTCTGTGTGACCGCCAGTGCAGGTGGGTGGGGGTGCTTGCATGCTCCCACACTCCAGCCACCTCCACCGATCCCCCATGCACGGAGGCATTGGAAAAAACAGAGGTGCCTCTGTGCATGGAGATGGGTGTGCGTCCATGCGATGGGTCTCACACCCACCGCAGCCTACACCCATTACCCGCGGGACCAGCCTGTTTGAAGGGCCTTAAGTAACAAGGTGATGATTTATTCCACAAAACAAATAAGGGAATCTACGTAAGAATATTGTTGTGAGCATCTAGTTATGGAAATTTTAAAGGATTATTTTTAAAGTCACAATATTTAATAAAAAGCTCTCCCTGCCCCAGCAGAACTCTCAGGCAGTCTGCCTACAGCAATTACTGACAGGAGTTCATTTTTAGCAATGCAGAGCACCTGTAGTTTCCAATGACTTCAAGAATAGCTATAGGAATTCAGTCCCCTAAAAATCATGTCTTATTACATAAAGCTCCTACAGCTTATCACACAAAGTAACTTTTGGATGATAAATTATGTCAGTTAAGCAAATGAGAAGTCAAGGTCTTATCATACTTGCTTGATGACTGAATGCTCTGGGATTTCTAACAATTCAATCTGTTTTTCCTGTGCTTGTACAATAAAGGCCTCTTTAATGTCTTCAGTAGTGCAGCGGTTGAGTGGTATGGGAATCACCTGAAAATGTGAGAGACCGTGTTTTCAATATATCAAGAAAAATATGCAAACCACACAATACATCTTCCAAAAGCAATATGTTCATCATTGGGGTATTATACCCCTCAGTATTGACTGTCATCATGTCAGACAGGGGCTCACTTATCAGACTTAAACTTATAAGGGAATTCTAGTTCTTGTAGGAGTTGGAAGAAAGACTGAAAACTAAAATTTCTGTTATAGCTCTCAAGATTTAGCTCCTTGATACTCTATGTGGTAGTCTGAGGCCATTCTGACACTTTTTCAGATCTGCCAAGAAGACGCTACCACAACACATCTGTGCCACAATCAAGCAGCACTGCAGAAACTTGTCACTGAACATTAGTGCCCCAAATACATTGGTGCAAGCTTTTGGCATATTACAGAAACCACTTTTACAAACTTTCCTCCAAGGTTTAGCCCAGGAAACAATATCATAGTTGTGACCAACACCATACATGCCAATAAGACCTACACACAGCAAAGCAAGAAGGATGAAGCTTTATTTTGCTCTGATGTTTACCAGCTGCTGAAAAGGCTTCCATCTAGAGCCCTGCTCCAACTCAAAACTCAGGTCCAAGCCTGACTGCATTGGGACTGACCTCAGCAAAATCCCAATGAAGCCAAGCTCTCTCAAGCCCAATATAATGGCACTGTGACATTAATGCCATTAGACTCTGTGGGGCTGGGAGGTATGCCAGGAAAAAAGAGAATTGGTCACCTACCTCTCTGAATTCTTTTCTTCTCCTGCTACACAGACAGTCCCCATGGGATGGGTAGCTCCTCCCATGACCGACAGGAGGCAGATGATAGTTGCTTCTGAGCATGCTCCTCCCCAGCTACCCCTGCAATCGACTCCAGAAGTTCCCTAGCAGAGGACCAGCTTGTCTTGAAGGAAGAGAGAGAAACCCAGAAACTGCCTCTGGTCTAAATACTTAAGTATTAATTGGGAGACCAGGGAAGAGGTAAGTAAATAACGAAGCAAAACCCAACAGGGACCAACCATTTACGTAAGGACAGTAGGGATAGAGATTGACCAACCAGTCCCTCCCAGAACCCCATCGGCTGTTTCTCTGGGTGGGGCCGGAGGACTGTCTGCGTAGCAGGAGAAGAAAAGAATTCACCGAGGTAGGTGACCAATTCTCTTTTCTCCCCCTGCCGCAGACAGTCCTCCAGATGGGATATACTTAAGCCTTATAGACCCTATGGGAAAACAAACAGCACCAGAGGGCTCTAGCACCGCCTGTAACACACGTCTACCGAACGCTGCCTCACCCAACTGGTAGGTGTTAATCTTATAGTATTTAACAAAAGTATGAACTGATGCCCAAGTTGCAGCTCAACATATTTCCTCATACGAGGCCCTCACCTTGAAGGCATAAGTGGCTGCTCCCCAAACAGAATGAGGCAAAATCTGAAGAGAGGGAACTTTTCCTTTGGCTCTATAGGCCTCGATTATCACCTGCTTCACCCACTTAGAGATTAGAGCTTTTGACGCTTTAGAGCCCCTAACGCTAGCTCAAAGACTGATGAAGAGAGCTGTAATTTTTCTAAAATTCTGGGTTCTAGTTAAGTAAATTTTCAAGGCGTGACGCACATCTAAGGTGTGCCAAAACTTTTCTTTTGGGTGCACCAGCTTTGGGCAAAACGATGGCAGAACCACCTCTTGTGATCTGTGGAAAAATGAATTAATCTTTGGAATGAATGCCTGGTCGAGCCTGAGGGTTACCAATTGCTTATGAAAGATACAGAAATTTTCTTCCATAGACAGGGCCGCCATCTCTGACATTCTCCTGGCCGAGGTGACCGCAATCAGAAAGGAAACCTTTAGAGGTAACATGTAAAGCGAAACCTGTGAAACCGGTTCGAATGGGGATTTAGTTAGGGCATCAATCACCAGGTTTAAAATCCCAGGAAGGACACTTGTGCACCACAGGGGGAGAAAGGTGCTTCGTTGCTTTTAAGAATTGGCGAATATGTTTGTGGGCAGACAGGTTCCTGTTAGACACCATGTCTTAGCACTGAATTTAATGCTGATGCCTGCCTGGCCAGGGTATTGTACCCGAGACCCTTGTCTAGGCCCGCCTGCAGGAAGTCTAGAATCTGAGTAATAGAAGCATTACATGGGTCCTGTCCCCTAGACAACAATCATAAGGAGAAAACCGTCCAGGTTGCCCTATAAGACCTCCTAGTCGCCTGTCTTCTAGCAGTCAAGAGTGTCTCGAGCACCACCCCTGAATAGCCCTTTCTCTGGAGAGCTATGCGCTCAATTTCCACGCTGTCAATTTTAGAGACCTCACGTTCTCGAATAATAAGGGGTCCCTGAGACAGCATATCCTGAATTGGCAGTAGACAGAGAGACTTCTCCACACTCACTTCCATGCGGTCCAAGAACCAAGGACGCCTCAGCCACCAAGATTACCCGGGCCCTTTCTCTTTTGATTTTTGCTACAGTCCTTGCTAGCAAAGGAAAAGGAGGAAAGGCATAGAGAAGACCCAGCACCCACCTCTGGTTCAGGGCGTCTATGGCCACGGAACCCCTGGACTGTGACCTTGCCATGAAAAGCTCCACTTGAGTGTTCTCCTGGCTGGCGAACAGATCCAGGATCGGTTGTCCGAAGGTCCCCGTTATCTGCCTGAACACTATCTTCTTCAGGGCCCATTCGTGTGGATCTAACTCTCTCCTGCTGAGCCAATCTGCTCGGGTATTGTCTGTCCCCTTTATATGTAATGCCTTCAGGGATGCCAGATGAACCTGGGCCCAATCCAAGAGTTTCTTGGCCTCCCTCTGCAGGGACGGAGACCTCGAATCCCCTTGATGATCTACATAGGCATCCGCCGTGGTGTTGTCCATGTAAACGAGGGTATGCGCATTGAGGAGGAGGTGAGCAAAGTGTTCCAGAGCGAAGCGAATCACCTTCAGCTCCAGGAAGTTTATGATCCTGGATTATTCCTCCCTGGACCAAAGCCCCTGGATCGATAGATCGTTCATGTGGGCTCCCCAATCTCTCAAGCTGGCATCCGTGGTTACTACCTTTTGGGAGGGCTCCACGAGGGGCACTCCTGTTGCAAAGATTGCTGGGTCTAACCACCAAGACATGCAAGACTTTAGATGAGTAGGCATACATACCCAGGGATTGCCTCCCAGAGTAAGCTCTCTCTGGAAAGGTCTGAGCAGCCGCTGCAAGGGTCTGAGGTTGCAGCGTGCCCACTGGATCTGGTGGGAGCAAGATACCATCAACCCCAGCAAACTTGCCAGCGTCTTGAGCCTAAGCCGAAGACTGGCTTGAAGAAGAATAGAGCGAATCTTTTCCTGTCGCTTCTGTGAAACAAACACGGCATCGAAGGTCATATCTATGACTACGCCCAGGTGCTCTATCCTGTGGCTTGGTACCAACTGGCTCTTGGGAAGGTTCACGATAAAACCCTGGCTGTTCCGATAACAGATGACCCTGGCTACATCTGCTGACGCTTTCTTCTGAGATGGTGCTCTGATCAGGAGAACGTCAAGGTAAGGGAAAACATGGATCTCCTCCCTGCGCAGATTCACTATCAGGGTAATCAGGGTCTTGGAGAACGTTCTGGGGGCCAAGGAGAGACCGAATGGCAGGGCCTTGAATTGCCAATGGTTCTGGTCGTATGAAAACCTGAGCCATTTCCTGTGCGCAGGGAGGATGGGATGTGGAGGTAGGCATCCTTTAAATCCAGAGAAGCCATCCAATCTCCTCTCGACAGGCCCTGGCAGATTGAATGGACCGTTTCCATCTTGCATTATTGTGGTTTTACCCACTTGTTTAGTCATTTTAGATCCAGAACTGCTCTCCATTGACCCGACTTTTTGGCCACCAAAAAAATTATAGAATAGAGGCCCATACCCCTTTCCTTGAGAAGGACCTTTTCTATGGCTCCTATGGACCACAGCCTGTTTATCTCCATGGACATGGCCAGGATTTTTAGGGGATCTTTGGAAACTGGGGAAGGCAGGAACCTGCTTCGTGGGGTCTCGCGCAGGTCTAACGCATAGCCTTGACGAACAAGCTGCAAAACCCAGGATGTCTGAGACCGATTTTTCCCAGACATTGGAGAAAAGATGAAGCCTGCCCCCTATCTCCACGTCCCCCCATCACCCGAGAGTCATGCCTGCTTACTAGGCTGGGAGGCAGAGGACTCACGTGGCTTAAACTTACCAGGTCTGCATTGTCTCTGCCCCCCAAATCGAAAGGGCTGTCTGGAATCCCTGTCTTGGATCTGACTACGTCTGGAGGACGTGGAAGGACCCCCAAACCTAAAAAATTGGGTCCGAAAGGTTTTCTTTTTGGCCCCAAATTGTTGCATAGTCTTGGTTTTAGCCCTATCAGAAGCATCCGCCAAGACCTTGTCCAAACATGTACCAAATAGTTTGAAGCCTTCATAGGGGCCTGCAACCAGTAAGTTTTTTGCCGTTGCATTCCCCTGCCAGGACCTTAACCAGATCCTATGCCTAGCTACAACAGAGAGGGACACCAAGCGGGCCGACCAAGTGAGGGCGTCCGTGGTGGCGTCCGTCAACATGGCAATTGCCAACATAACTCGGGAGGACAGGATCTTAGATCTTCTCTCCGAGATGTCCGTGGATTGCATCTCCTGCACCCACGTCATCGTGGCCCTTGCCACATAAGACGACAAAATTTTTACTCGCAGAGAAGCTGCAGAAGACTCCAAGACCTTCCTCAGGACTCCCTCAATAGCTCGGTCTGTGGAGTCCTTCAGGTAGCAGTCACCCTCTGTGGGAAAAACCATCTGCCTCACCAGGGAAGCAGCGGCTGCATCCACCTTGGGGTTTTTAAATACGCCCTCCTTTTTCCTGGAGAAGCTATATAGGGCCTCTTGGGTCTTATTCATTTTAAACACCTTCCCCGTGGGTTTCCACTCTAAAAGCACTAATTTTTCAAAAGCTCTGTCAAGCAGCAGGCCCTTATCCTTGCCCTGGACAGAAGGTATGAGCTCCCTGTCATCCACTTCCTCGGAGTCAGAGGATTGGTCCTTGGAGGGCCTTTCCTCTAGCTGGAGGGTTTTTATGACCTGAGTAATTCCTCCCTATAAATGAAGGAGGAATTGCCTGTCCTGGTCTTTGTGAGCAGATGGAGTGTCCTGCCACTCTCCCTCCTCCAAATCAGAGGGAAGTTGAGGGGAGTCTGCCTCAGAATCTGAAAAGAGGCTCAGAGAACTAACTGTCCTGCACCCCCTCCCCTGTTCCTCAGATGAACTGCTACTAGCAGAGGACTGAGGAGAATCCAGGAGGCGGGAAGCAATGCCCCCTGGTGGCTGAAGTTACTTTCCCACCTTTTTTATCTGTCTCTTTTTAGACCTAGGGGCTTTTTCTGCGCCCAGGGCCCCTTTTCTCTTCTTCCCCTGCCTATGGCATAGCCAAGAGAGGGACTCCATAATCTTGCCCATGGTGGTATTAAGGGCCAGACGGGGGTCAGAAGGGCTACCCAGCATATCCGGAGGGGATAGCATGGTAGCAGGAGCCAGATCTCCCTGCGAGGCAACCTGCAGGGGAATAGAAGAGGCAGGAAAAACCTCTGAGAGACCTGGGGGCTGTGAAGATCCCTTTCCTTCAGCAGGCCCCCACCGTCGGAACGGACCTATCTCCGTCCTGGGACTGGTCTCCATGTCCTCTCTCTCTCTCCCTCTCCGCCACTGCATGGGTGAGACGAGGTCTGGCCTAAAAGGTTCCTCCTGTGTCTCGGGAAGGAGGGCCGGACTGAACTGCCTCACTGCCATTGCAGGAGGCTGTTTGGGACAGGGGAGAACGGGCTCGGGCATGAAAAATCCTTGACCCGCTCCCTGCTCTCAGGGCACCTGCCCGAGAGCTGGCCTAGGTCCCAGAGTCGTTTCCAGGGACACGGCACGGAATAGGATACCCTACAGCCCCGTCTGTCAGCACCTAGCTTAGGGACAGTCTAGCTCGTTCCTGACCAATCTGTCAGGAAAAATCTGTCCAGCCAGTCCGAGGCAGAAGAACAGACTGGAGTCGATTGCGTGGGTAGCTGGAGAGGAGCATGCTCAGAAGCAACTATCTATCTTCTGTCTCCTGTCGGTCATGGGAGGAGCTACCCATCCAGAGGACTGTCTGTAGCAGGAGGAGAAAGGGTGAGGTTAAGGCATTATCTGCCCTTTTCCCAAATGACCCTCCCCCCATGGAGTGCCATGAAATTTTGGTGCTCCATGGAATCAAGTCCTTTCACCAAATAGCAGCTCAGCCCAGGTTGCAAGGGCTCCCAAACCAAACATAGCCCAACAGAACCAGAGTGATCCTGGCAGGTTCAAATCAGTATGCAAGGTTCTACTCCAGCCAATTGTATTATCTCGCACACAACCCAGCCCTCAGCGCCTGTTGTTGACTGAAAAGAACCCAATCTTATACAGAAGACAGAAATGTCAAAGGAGCTTTACATTTACTCTGACTTCATCTCCTCATGAGAGGACTTCCAACTGCAATCTGAATGCCACAGAGTACTAGAGAAGACTTTGAAAGGTATTTCGTCAGAGTTTATTAAGATAAGCTCAGATTGTGTTTTTCCATCCTACCTGTAACTGTAGGTGCTGACTCCTGTAATTTCTTTCAAACAATACATATCTTTTTCCTTTGCTTCTGAAAAACTTCTTCAGAGCAGATTTGTACTTGTCCACCTCTTCCACCACCTCCGAAGAAAGTTCAACCACTGACTGATAATGCCCAATAGGCAAGATCATGACATGGTCCATCAACAAGCCACCCTTAGCAAGGGCAAGATAGCACTAGAACAATACAAATGTTCAGGAGAACAAACAAAACAGTCATTCATGGCAAAACAGCATGATCATTCCACTCTAAAATACAAAATACGTTCAGCAGGCCAACCAATTCTGACAGCAAAATTCAAAAGGAAAAACAAAAGACATACCCTATCTTAAAGCAGACTATCAGCTTTCTTTGTAAAGAGTTAGCAACTGAAAGACAATTCTTTTCTATGTAGGGAAAATTCTGCCTCAAGGAGGAAAGTCGGTTTAAGCTTCAACCAGGATATGGTAGAGCATAAAATAATTAACTTGAGAAAAACCACATAAATACTAAGTGCCAACTTTATTTGCAGACAAATAAAGAGAGTTTGACCATCTTTAGGAAATTTTTTAATCTCCCTTTGACGAAAAGGTCACTTGCAACACTGATACCCACTTGAAAAAACCCAACACATAAAAAAATATAATTCTCACCTGAAAAACATAGCTAATCCATTTTCTGCTTTCTTTTTTTTTTTTTTTTTAAATAGAAAGTGGTCAGACACTACAGCAATGCGCAACAATAGAAAATTCTAAAATAGAATGCAGATGATGGCCCAGTAGTAGAGATAAGGTGAAACTTGTGGAGGACTCATTAACAAACCCATTAGTAGTAAATAATTTTATTCACTTGGTCATAGCCATAGCATATACACATAACAAACTACAAACATAGACATACATCTCATATACATTAATTTATAAATTAAAATAGAAAAAAGAAAAATCTCAATAACAAGGTGACTCAGCTATCACCCTGCTTATCCCAAGGGAAAAGTATCTCAGGGAATTTTCTATCAGTATCATTACAAGTAACTCAAACTGGTATTTAAGCGTGATATAAAGCATACTTTGTCACAGAGTTACTTAAATCAATTATAACAATAGCCCACTACAATTCATAGATCATCCAATCCTCAGAATAATGTATTTACATCCCAATCTCACTAGCTTTGTCCAAGGACCCTTCCCTTCATATAATAGGGGAGATCTCCCTTCATCACTTATAAATCCCTCATAACTCCACTCCAGTGTACCATGTCAACCAGTTACACTTTCCCCTCCTGTTCCTTCCAATGTCAAAAATTGCTCAAATCTCGTTCTCCTAATGATAGCTTGTGTTAAATACTTAGCTACAGCAGGTATGTATTCCCTCATATTTAATGCATGCCACACTAAGTATATCGCAGTTCTTCCCGGTTGCTTTTCAATCAATTCGGACAGATATTCTGTCCTTAAGTCTCTGTACATCTGGCATTCAAAAAGAACATGATATGTAGTCTCAACACTAGCCTGGTCAAAGGGGCACATTCTTTCACTATAACTCACCCCTTGGATCCTACCTTGTAGTACTCTTGTAGGGAGGGCATTAAATCTAGCACACATTACAAGATACCTCCCCCTCGCTGTCAGGGTGTCTTCCAAATAGGGAGCCATTCCTCCCATCTTTGGGATGTATTTTAAGTATTCTTTAAGATGTCGCGTATCAGTAACTGCGGCTATATCCTTTTGTCGGGCTAAATCCTTTAGCCTTGTCAGTATCGTATTCCTTAAATGCCCCATTTCTTTCCCTTCCAGGTATTCCCTGGAGAACCCCATTTTCATCAAGTAGGTAGAGATTGAAGCTTCCCATGAATTCTGAAACTTGTCAGCAGAGTAATATACAATTAAACCTTTCTGGGCACTATTGTGGACTTTTAACCACATCTTGAGTGTCATCATCCATCCCACCTGCTCCCAACCAAGTTGTCCTACTTCCAGCCTCACCGCGGCTGCTGGAGTACCCGGGGGAACTCTAAGTAATTTTTGTAAGAATTGCGATTGTAAGCGTCCCCATTTCTCTTTTATTAGAGGAACCCATAACTCAGCCCCATAAAGGAGCTTAGATCTAACCATAGCATTACCAACCTGTATAGCTGGTTTAACCTCAAGTCTATCAGAGTTATAAAAATACTTAGCTATTGCCCTAATAACAGGTCTAGCAGCCTCAATCGCGCTATGCACGTGAAATTTCCATTTTCCTGTCTGCTGAAAGTTCATCCCCAAGTACTTGAATATAGGTACCTGCTGAACCATATTCCCCTGTATGACCCATTTATAGATCTTCCTAGAACTTGAGAATACCATTATTTTAGATTTGCTATAGTTTATTTTCAGGGCATTTAGCTCACAGTACCTAGCAAACTCCATTAGCTGTCTAGTAAGCCCTATCCTTGTTTGCGACAACAGAGCTAAATCGTCAGCAAACAAGAGGCATCCTAGCGGTCTTGCTGCCAACTTTGGGGGATGAAATACTGCTTTTGCCATCTTGGGTATCAGGTCGTTAATGAATAGGTTAAATAATGTGGGAGCCAGAACACAACCTTGTCTGACTCCCACGGTGGTTCCCACACTGCGGGACAAATGCCCTGTACTATCCACTCTTATTTTGATCTCGGTATTATGGTGAATCTTTTGCAGGAGATGAAGAAGCCTATGATCTATAGAGGTTTCTCTTAACTTCCCCCACAACAAACCCCGATTTACTGAATCGAAGGCAGTAGATAAATCCAAGAAGGCTACAAAAAACTGCTTATTCTTACTCTTGTATTTTTCAACTAAGTGGAACAGCATGATACAATGCTCAATTGTAGATCTCTGACGTTGAAATCCTGCCTGTTCCGGGTATAAAATCTGATTTACCTCTATCCAATTAGTAAGTTTCCCCAACAAAACTTTGGCATAGAGTTTGCTAATTATGCTTATTAAACTTATTGGTCTATAATTAGAGGGGTCTGACCGATCCCCTTTTTTAAACACCGGAATAACAATTGCTGTCCCCCACTCTGCTGGCATTAGCCCCGTGGCATTTATGGAATTAAACAAAGCCACTAACATAGGAACCCACCAATCTAAATTTGCTCTTATACATTCTATCTGTATACAATCCACTCCTGGGGCTTTGTTACTTTTAGTTGATCTTATGTGGGTCATTATTTCCTCGTGAGTCAATTTAGGCCAAGGCGGACTATTTGATAGATCTATCTCCTGATAGCTCTCCTGGGGATCAATAACGTTAAAGATACCCTGGAAATACTGTTCCCAAGTTTCCACTAGAACTACATACACTGCCTGTGTGGGAACCTTACCTAGTACACCATTTATGCATTTCCAGAAAGTCCCAAGGTCCTTGCTATCAGCTGCCACCTTCATTCTATTCCAGCCCTCTTTCCAGTAAGCACTTTTCCTTTCCCTTATCATATTAGCATATATCTTTTTAGTCCTATAGAAGTCCTGCAAGTACTCCTTCTTATGCTCTCTCCGATACAATGCATATGATTTAGCAGCCTTGATTTTAGCAGCCCGACACGCTTGATCATACCATGGCTTATTGGTTGATCTTGCTATACTCTTCCTGTTTCCCTTATGAGCACTAAATAGGAGTCCATGCATCATTGTCATCAACTTGTCATAGTTCTGGACACTAATCCCTTCTCCCTCAAAACTCACTATATTACCCTGCATCCTTACTACCTCCAGGTTTCTTGTTACAGCTTCAAACTCTTTGGCCAAAGAGCTTTCCCACTTTCGTTGGGGGAAAACTTCCAAATACGAGAGATCAAGATCCTTCTCCCTGGGAGTCTTGTTTACCTTCTCATCTAACCGAAGCATTAAAGGTTGATGGTCACTTAGGACATTTGTTCCTACTTGAAAATTCTTAACCCTATCCATTATGTTCTGGGATACTGCTACAAGATCTATTACCGACGCCCCATGTGGCCCAATATGGGTAAACTCCCCATCTTGGTCTGCAAACCCAGACCCATTTAGAACTATAAGGTCAAGGTCTCTAATCATAGCAGCGTAATTCATCCCTGCCTTGTTTACTAGTTGGTCCCTCGATGTACGTCTAAACACACCTTTACCCCCAGGCGAGTGGAGCACAATACCATGTTCCTCCAAGGTCTCATTATCCGGCCCTATTCGGGCATTATAATCCCCTACTACTATAAGCTTTATTTTGGGCCACCTCGCCTGGATATCCTCCAAGGCTTCTTGGAATTTTCCCCAAGCACTCTCCCTATAGTAGCCTGAATTATAAGGAGGAATATACCCGTTGATAATAATAAATTCCTCCTGCCCCAACTTCAGGAATATCCCTAACGCCACCGGAGGGAAAGAAAAAATAATATGGGCAGAGTGCGCTAAACTAGTAGTCAAAAAACAGGCCAAGCCACCTCTAGGTCTACCCCCTCTCAAGGAGGGGATAGCCTCAATAGAAAAGACTTTATAATTGGGTAAGCTAATCGCCGCAACCTCCCAAGTTTCCTGTAAGCAAATAATATGAAACTGGCTCAGATAAGGCAAAAAGTCTTCCTCATGTAAATGTCTTTTCCACCCTGCAGAATTCCAAATACAAATATCTAGAATGTTGTCATGGCACACATCAAGTCATTGTGGGATACCTACACTCTGTACAATCCCCTCTCTATCATACTTATGCTGCTCACTCTGCGGTGAACCCCTACATCCCAATTCTCTTCCTTGGAATGGGATCAAAAATTCCCCTAATGGGGACAAGACTACCGGTTGCATCTCCATCATATCCATTTCCTCAGGGCACTCTTTTTCATTACTCCCCTCGTGCTCTTCTGGGGCCTTCCCCTCAAGATCTCCATCTTCCCTTCCCTTGTATTGGCCATTCAAAGCAATCTCAGAAAGCCTTTCTTGTATAGGCCTTTTACCCTCGTGACTAGCCATCATTCCTATTTTACTTGGCTCGTCTGTTCTATTAACATTATTCAAAGAATTTCTGGAAGCTTGTACTTTACTCCGATATGTCGGAGCTAACGGGACTGGTTCCCCCACGTCCCTGCACACCTCTCCCAGAATAATGCCCCAAGAGTAAAAAAGCTGGGGTTGGGCTTTTATACACTCAACTAGCTGGCGTGAATTGAAATTTACAACCAGCCTCTGGAAATTATTAGGGGCTGGCAATAGTTGATATGTCCCTATATGCCCCCAAGGGATCTTAACCTGGAGTATACTAGATAAATAATTTTGAATATCGTATTTTGTACTCCACTTGGGAAAAAAACCATTAGGCAGGGGATATATTCTAAATGCTATTGCAAGGTCATTAGGTATATAAATAGGCAGTTTCGCACCGTTGACCTGCCGCGGTTGATCCTTCTCATTAATATGCCTCTCAACCCTGGGCTCAAGGATCGTATTATTAACTTTACTTCGTCCCTGGGTTGCTATAATCTGCTTGTCAAGCATTTTCTGTACTTCTTTCCCCAAATAGGCCGCTTTTATTTCCGCTAGAGCCTCAACAATCTGGTCTAATGCGACTTGCTGAGAGACTATATGGGTTATGATCCCTTCTACTCTAGTCAATAATTTCTTAACTAGGTCTGCTATTAGGAAGCACTGGTTCCCTAAAAGATGGGCCAGGGACAAATCCCCCTGGTCCTTCCCTTGGTGAGGTGACCTTGGGGAAGAATGCCCCCTACTACCAATGGAGTTCGAGAAGGAGCTAACCTGCGTAGCTTCCTGACTCAAAATTGAAGATTCCAGCGGGGGCATATCCCCAAACTCCTGCATATTTTGAGAGGGCAATAAAAATGTATCCATTTTCATTTGTTTAGCTTGGGATAATTGGGGTTGTTGGTCAGGATTGGGAGGGCTCTGCCGTCTACGTTTTCTTGTCATTTCAGGGTCCTTCTATACTTACTATATCTCTTTAAATCCCTCTAGCCAAGTCTCCAACCATAAACTATCTTATGGCCTATTGTTCATAAATAGCCCCAATAGTCTATCTCGATGTTAACCAGGAAATTTAACCCAAAATCCCGTCTCTCAATCTGTTAACACTAATCACATATAAATTCCTCTCCACCTTAGTCAATTTCACAGAGTCTTTGCTCCTACTCCGGGTTGCGCCGAAGGGTGCGCAAAAGGATGCGCCCTTGTGCGTACAGCCCTTCGGCTCGCGCCCCCAGCGCTGCCGTGGGCTGACTGAAGCTTTTTGTTCCCTCTGCAGGTCTCTGGCTCCGCCCCCAGCTCCGCTCTCCAGGCCAGCTGACAGATGAGTACTTGGAATTGGCTAATCACAGCGTCCCGGAGTCCCCGCTACCTCGGCGCTGCCGTGGGCTGACTGAAGCTTTTGGTTCCCTCTGCAGGTCAACAAACCCATTATGAAAATGGGGAAGTAAAGGAGAATTGGTCACCTACCTCGGTGAATTCCTTTCTTCCTTGTCTCCAGGGAAACTCTCCGATGGGCAGCTCTGCGCTTGGCCACTGGAGGCAGAAGAGTGCAATCTCTGTTGCGCATGCGTTGTGGAGCTAGCCCCCCGCTCTTCAGTCTGTATCCAAGCTGTAGGGCCGCTGTCCACTGCCACTGAATACTGTTAACCAATAACTCAAACTCTGCATTAGGTTGCAGTCATGCAGCCCTATAAACTGCTATGGGCAACAGAGAATCTAATTACTATACCAGACTACCAGGACACTATTACTTCCTGTCCCCCACTGTTCTAACCCTCCTGAGTGAGGGCTAATGGGTTTATCTGTTTCTTACTTTCTTTTCTTTCTTTCTTTTTTGGTTGGCGCTGTTTTGTAGGGAAGGCCGGAGAGTTTCCCTGGAAACAAGGAAGAAAGGAATTCACTGAGGTAGGTGACCAATTCTCCTTTCTCCCGTCTCCGGTGAACCTCTCCGATGGGATGTACCCAAGCCCTAGACATCCTTATGGGTGGGAGCAAACCGCGCCGGACGAATCCAACACTGCCTGCAGCACCCGTCTCCCAAAAGCAGCGTCTGCTGATTTGTAGGTATCTATCTTATAACGCCTTACGAAGGTATGCAGGGACAACCAAGTGGCTGCCCTTCAGATCTCGTCGTAAGGAGCCCTTGCTTTAAAAGCATAGGATGTTGCTGCGCTCCTTACCGAGTGTGCCCAAATTTGGATTGGAGGCACCTTACCTTTTGCCCTATAGGTCTCCTGCATACATTGTTTCACCCATTTTGAGATGAGTGTTTTCGAAGCCTTGGATCCCCTGTAACCTATTCTAAGGTTCACAAATAGAGCCGAGGTTGACCTAAATCCCTGGGTACTACGGAGGTACGCTGTTAGTGCCTTTCTTACGTCTAATTTATGCCAAACCTTTTCTTTAGGATGTTTTGGGTTTGGGCAAAAGGATGGCAGCACTATCTCCTGATTCTTGTGGAACAGAGTGTTTACTTTTGGAACAAATACTTGATCCACTCTGAGTGTAACCGACTGTTCTTGAAAAGAACAGAAGTTTTCTTCAATTGATAAGGCTCCCAATTCTGAAATTCACCTAGCTGACGTTACAGCTATGAGAAACACTTCCTTAAGCGTAAGCATATAGGTCGAAATGTATTTTAACGGCTCGAAGGGTGCTCTACTAAGAGCTTCCAAACCTAAATTTAAGTCCCGAGTAGGGTATCTATGCTGTACTGGTGGTGATAGAGCCTTTGCTGCCTTAAGGAACTGCCTGACGTGGCTGTGTGTCGACACCTATCTATTGGTCACTGCTTTCAGGACCGAGCCTATTGCCGCTGCCTGTCTTGTCAGTGTGCTTGGCTTAAGGCCCTTGTCCAGTCCCTCCTGAAGGAACTGCAGGATATCTTTGACCCCTGCTTTACCCGCGTAAAGCAGGGGTCAAAGATATCCTGCAGTTCCTTCAGGAGTCCAAAGCCCTGTCAGCTGACCACAAGGCGAACACCTTCCAGGTAGCCCTATATGCCCTTCTTGTCGCTGGGCGCCTGGCATGTTGGAGTGTAGTGAGAACTGAGTCTGAGTAACCTCTCTTCTTTAGGGTCTCTCTGACAAGAGCCACGCTGT
The DNA here is from genome assembly GCA_003113815.1 of Sphenodon punctatus. Lineage (NCBI taxonomy): Eukaryota > Metazoa > Chordata > Lepidosauria > Sphenodontia > Sphenodontidae > Sphenodon > Sphenodon punctatus. The sequence goes on along the minus strand of QEPC01010372.1, from coordinate 621,252 downwards.
CATGTTGAGATTGTGTAGATTGTCGCAGTGGAGAGGCCCCTGCGTTAACAGTGCTGGGTCTGTTCCCAATGACACGTATCTCCCGTGGCTGAGGGTTATGAGGTCAGAAAACCACGGTCTCCGAGGCCACCATGGGGTTACTATGAGTAGACGAGCCCCTTCCTTGATGGTCTTGTCTATGATTCTGGTGATCAGGGGAATAGGTGGGAACGCATACAAGAGTCCCGCTGGCGAGGGCTGGTTCAGCGCATCCACCGCCTCCACAGTCGCACACTGAGTTCTTGCCATAAATCGGGGTAATTGTGTGTTGTGCCGGTTGGCGAACAGGTCCATCACTGGGAGGCCAAACCTTGCTACGAGATCCTTGAAGACGGTCTTGTTCAGCGACCACTCGTGTGGGTCCAGAGTCTGCCCGCTCAGCCAGTCCACCAGGTCATTGTCTTTGCCTTTGAGGTGCAAGGCTTTCAGGGAGGTGACGTTCTTCTGGGCCCATCTGAAGAGAATCTCCGATTCCCTGTTGAGGCTCAGTGAACTGGAACCCCGCTGGTGATTGATATATGCCTTTGCAGTGATATTGTCTGTGTAAATCAAAATGTTCCTGTTCTCTGTCCCTGGAACCAGTTGTTCCATTGAAGATGTATGGCTTTCAGTTCCAGGTAATTTATACTGTGTGCCTGGTCTGCCTTGCTCCACCGCCCCTGGACTGAGCAGCTCCCAGAGTGAGGCCCCCAGCCTGAGAGGCTGGCATCTGTTGTGATTGTCTGCCTTACTGACTCTGTGATTGGAACGCCCTTGGCAAATGGCTTGGGGCCTAACCACCGAGACATAGAGTGACCTAGCCCTGGGGGAATCTGCACCCACGGGTTGAGCCCCACTGTTAGCTCTCACTGGATAGGCCGCAGCAGCCTCTGCAAGGGTCTCATATGGAGCCTTCCTCATTGCACCGGTTTTATGCAAGAGACTAGCAGCCCCACAGACTGTGCCAGGGTCTTTAACCTCATACTCCTTTGGGTCTTTAACAACCGGATGAGTGCCCTGATCTTGTCTGCCTGGCTTGGGGTATCAATGTGACTCCTAAGTTGGTATCTCTGAGCATCCCTAGGTGCTCCAATCTGTGAGTTGGCTGGAGGTGGCTCTTTTGCAGATTTATTAAGAACCCATGTAACGACAAATATTCCATTGTCCTGGCCAGGTCTGCTGTGATCTTCGTTAGGGAGGGGGCCCTGACTAGTATGTCGTCCAGGTACGGGTAAATATGTACCCTCTCTCTCCTGAGGTTTGCCACCAGGGATACTAGGATCTTTGTGAAGGTCCTCAGGGCGGAGGACAGGCCGAATGGGAGGGCCTTGAATTGATAATGTTCTTCCCTGTAGCAAAACCTGAGCCACATTCTGTGTGGCTGCCAAATGGGTACATGCAGGTATGCCTCCTGCAGGTCCAGGGATGCTAACCAATCTCCCTCCTTCAGGGACTAGGATATGGAGGTTACAGTTTCTGCCCTTTGCATGGGGCTGACGCCAAGAGGTTTTTTGCTGTTACGTCACCCTGCCACGATTGGAGCCAGACTCTTCTCCTGGCTGCTACCGAACTTGCCACTGCTCGGGCTGACGACCCCATCGCATCCACAGTCGAGTCTGCGAGGAATGTTGTGGCTAGCATCATTCTCGAGGCGAGTACATGGGCCCTGGAATCTGAAACTTCTGGGTCCTGTGCCTCCTGCATCCAAGCGAGGAGCGCTCTGGCCATGTATGATGACATAACGTTCACCCTAGTGGCGGTGGAAGCTGCCTCTAGACCCCTCCTAAGGACCCCATCTACTGCTCTGTCAGTATTGTCTCTTGGGTAACAGTCTGTCTCCTAGCCAATGACACTGCCGCCGCATCCACCTTTGGATTTTTAAAGATTATTTCCTTCTTTCTAGAGGAGGTGTACAGGGCTGGCTGAGTTCTGTTCATTCTATGTGCTTTGTCTGGCAGCTTCCACTCCTCTAAGATTAACCTTTCGAAGGCCTTATCCAGTGGCGTGCCTCGCTCCCTGCCGTGTATTGAGGGAAGATAGTCTCGCTCCTCCTGGGAATCAGAGGAACCATCTTTTACTGGCTTTTCCTTGAGGTCTAATGTCTTTGCCACTTGCGAGAGCAGGGACTCCCTGTAGCTTGGAGGGAATTGCCTGTCTCTGTCACGAGGGTCTGAGGATATGTCCTGTGAACCTGCGGGATCTGATTCCTCCCCCTCATAGTCTGTATCGTTGCTTGAGCCTGAGGAAAATATGGCTAGTAACTTTTCCCTCCTTTTCCTGGGCTGCTCTCCTTCAGAGCTAGCTTCTGAGTCCTGAGGGGAGATGTGGTCTATGGCTTCCTCTTGTGGCCTCTTTCGGGATTTACCAGGCAGTTTTCCCCTCCTTTTTTTGGGTTCCTCTGCTTCAGGGCTGACCCCAGAAGCCTGAGGGGAGACGTGATCTGCAGATCCCCCTTGTGGCCTCTTTCGTTTTTTAGGGGCCTTCCTAGCTGGGCCTCTAGCCAGCCCTATCCTAGGTTTCCCCCCTTTTTTTCCTTTACTCTTGGGGGATCGGGGAGCTGGCCCGGGGTTCCCCTGGTTGTGCAGGTCACACAGCTTCTCCAGGGACTGTAATATCTTCCCCATAGTAGAGGCCATTGATACTTGCGGTTCATCCTCATGGGTCTGATGAATCTGGTCACCAGGAGCGGAGTGTCCCTGTTGCTCCATAGTGGGGAGTCTGTGTCCCGTAGTAGTGCCTGCAGCTGGAAGCAGCTCCGTGAGGGAGCTGTTCTCAGACAGACTCTCTTCCCGCCCTTTGCCTGGGCAGCTTCTTACTATGCAGGCGGAACCCGCTACAGCTTGAAGTGCTGTTCCTAATAGCAGGGGGATGGTGGGTGGAGCCCAGCCTCCGAGGGGGTCCTAACTAGCCTAAACCCCCTGCGGATCTCCCATTCCGAGGCACTTTGCGAAGGAACCGGTCCAGACTGTCTGGGCTGCCACTGGTGCTGGCTGGCCCTGTCCATGTGGCCCCACTTGCTTGGCTCCTGAACCCCTCTCTCAGGGTTTGAGCCTTGCCGGAGCTCCGCTATCCCGCAGCTATTAATTCAGCTCCGCTCCCTGTTGCTCTCAGGGCACTCAATACTGGGGAGGACCCCCTTCTGGTAAGCCTTTCACCTAAGTTTAACCTGAAAACCCTGTCTAATTTGTCTTTCAGGCGCCAAGCACGGCGAAAATGCTCCAAGCGGCCCGAAGGCAGAAGGAAGACTGAAGAGCAGGGGGCTAGCTCCACAACACATGCACAACAGAGATTGAACTCGTCTGCCTCCAGTGGCCAAGCACAGAGCTACCCATCGGAGAGGTTCACCGGAGACAGGGGAGAAAGGCTAGGTTCCACAAGTTACGAATAATCGAAGGTGAAGTTTAAACTAGATGAATTTGCTTCGATGGCAATTAATATCCAGCTCAAAACATGACTTCTACTTCACTGACAAGGACAGTTTCTCTAAAAGTGAAAAACTTGCTTTTAAAACGGATTAATCGTGGTGGTCTTATTCATGCTTGGGGGACATCCGTTCTCCGTTGGCTTCATCTGTGTGGAGCCTAGGGGTGCTCTTGAATTCACAGCTGTGCCTGGATTCCCAGGTGTTGGCTGTGGCCAGGGGCTCCTTTAACCAAGTACATCTGGAAAAAAGGCTCCACCCATGTGTCCTGGATTCTGATCTCGCCACTATCATCCATGCGTTCATCACCTCGAGGCTAGACTATTGCAATGTGTTCTACGTGGGACTGCCCTTGGTGATGGTTCAGAAGCTGTAGCTAGCGCAGAATGCGGCGGCACATCTCCTGACAACGGCTGGCCGCAGGGAGCACATAACACCTGTGCTCCAGGTGCTGCACTGGCTGCCTATTGTCTTCTGGGCCCAATCCAAGGTGCTGATGTTGACCTTTAAGGCCTTCACAGCCTGGGCCCTGTTTATCTGAGTGGTTGCCTCATTCCCTGGGCGGCCCTTGCGGTCATCTGGGGACACCTCCCTGGAAGTCCCACATTATCAGTGGGTTCAGACGGACAGGAGAGCATTCTCGGGGGACACGCCATCACTTTGAAATTCCCTCCCAGTGAAGGTTCACCTCAGCCCAGACCTTCTCACCTTCTGACAGTATTGCAAGACCTGGCTCTTCTGCCAGGTGTGGGGGGTGGATGGGTCAGATGGGTTGGAAAGGGTATGTTTTCCTATATTTTATTTTTATTTTATCTTTATATTTATACACAAGCCAGAGTTCTAGTTAGTTTTTATTGTATTATATTGTATGTTTTATTGCTTATTTATTATAGGACTGTTGTTTTATATTTGTAAGCCACCACGAGTTGCTTTGTCAAGAGGGGTGGGGTAAAAATTAATAAAAGTAAAAAGTAAAAAATAAAATAAACACACTTGTCTAGACAGACAAAGAAAAGGGTTATACAGACAAAAAGTTAAATCACAAAAAGTAAATAATTTCTTTGGTTGCAATTTTGCTGGAAAAAAATAAAAATCACCAGATTCCTATCCAAGGAATTGTTGCACTGCATTCCCCTACATATAAACAACACTCCTCTAGACTTTCCAAGCTCAGGCATTCTTTTAGTTATGGATGTAAAAGATTTTCTTCACAGATGTGGATGATCATATCTATGACGCTTTCGTGATGGCCCTTTAAAAGCAGCTCGTGGATCACTAAAACCCCAACCCTTAAAAGGATATAAAAGGAGGCCTAGCTTGGCTGGAGTCAGTTGAGCTAGGGCAGGCAAAGAGTGCACATCACTGGATGCCACTCTCCCTCACCTTCTCTCCACTCTACCCTATCCAGGGTCCTGAAACCAAGGTACCCACAGAAGGGCACTGCTAAGGGAGTGAGAAAGGGAGGCTACTGCCTGCCTAGCCCAGGGCCCAAGGGGGGGCCTGGGTAGAAGCCAGGACCCCAAAGGGGGTCAGGAAGGCAGATGTACTGGCTGCATGGTGTATTTATCCTGTATATAGTCTGCACTGGTGGTAGTAATAAAGCAGTGTTGAACTGCAACCTACGCCTGGGTCCCTGTTCCTGACTGGTGAGCTGCATGACAAAATAGTGAGGTGGCCCTGATCCTGCAAGGATCCTAACGCAAGGGCCATCCTTCACAACATCACATGCTCAGAAAATTTAGGATATCTTGTGTGACACAATCAAAATGGCCTGGGCTGCCTGGTGCATTGAAGGGAATGATGCAACAAAACAGACAGTATATCAAGTTGTCTGAAGAGAGAACATTTGGAGACTTTAGGTGATCTGTAATGGGCCAACATGAACCATCTCTCTATAGTTTAAGATATTTTGAAATACCATTTTAAAACAAGCTTTAAAAAAAATCTAAGATCACAAGCTTCTTTACTTAAACTCTGCATTTTTCTATAAAAAGCATATGCCAGAAGATACTCACATGTGTGCCAATGCTAACAACCAAATGCTTCTCAACTTCCGGGCTAGCAAGGCAAAACCAGCAGGGGCCTGCTGGCTGGGCTTTATTGGGGACAGAAATAAACTGTTAGAATAAAGTTTTTACTTGCAGTCACGGGACACTCCATATATCTCACACATATCAGTATTCAGGATGGGGGATCAGTCTAGCACGAAGATCAGGAATCGGTAGCATATGCTCTGCTGCTAGAATACCAGAGATGGGTCCAAATCCCAGAGCTTTGGGTTGTTCAGAATCTGGACCGAGATCCAAATTCTGCAGCTTGGGCCCATCTTTAAAGTAAAGATGGGAGATGGATTAAAAGGCCATGCTCTGCTTCTTCAGAGGTTTAATTTAGAAACAAGCAAATGGGTTAGAAGAGAATAAAACCCGTAACACTTTTTCTAAAATATAGCCTTCTGGTTCAATTTCAGCATCAGCAGTACTACAGGCTTTTCTCTCACACCTATTACACAGTCAACTCATTGCATAGGACTCTGGCAAAAATACAACATTACAACAGGACAAATTTGTGTTTTTATTTGCATTTAGTTTTCTAATTGTCTAGTGTTTATCAGTGGAGAAAGCATTAGCAGCTATTGATAAAGGCACTCCAGACGTTGGAAGCTCTTTTCTGCCTATTGGAATAGCAGCAGGATTTTGGCACAATTCTACTCTACAGCTTTTATTTATTACTAATATCCTGCACACTAACTCACTTGCCTGCATATTTAAAGCTTCTACAGGGATTTTCTTTCAGTCATTGTAGTCAGTTATTGCTGCTCCTCAGATTCCCACCAGAAAGTAAAATGTTTTGAATTATGCTGCTGAATAGTTTTAGTAGTAGTTTCACCGTGGGGCTTTATTATCAATTGAGTGGTTTCTTGGCATCACTGAAAGTTGACCGAACTACTGCTTTTAGCACCCTGCTAGACACACTGAAGCTTCCCTGTCACAGGAGCAGGTATTAGGATATGTTCAATCTCCATTATCTTTGCAATAATTGTTTCTCCATTTTGGTTATTGTGGAACTTCTTCTGAATTATTATTTTTTGGGGGGAGGGAAGGGGGATTGTCCTGTAGGGTACACACTGCAATGGGTCAATTCCCATTGACTTGAATGGGCTTAGGATTGCACTCAAAGATACAAGAATTACTTATAATAGCTTCTAAATCCAATTTACACTGCTCAGAGTGCCCAAATTGCAGAGCAGACTTAGGAAAGTTTTAATAGGCTCTTCTACATATCTTGGGGGGGAGGTGGGGAAAGAGGCGATATCAATCAATGCACGAACTCTGGAAGCACACCATCTTCATCGCAGGCTAATCTAGAAGCCATTCCTGAGGTTTTAAATTTTATTGATAAAGCGACACTAACATGATGTTTTCCAGTGATCGCTTATCTTTTCTCCCTTGCTTTTATCCCCGTCCTCTCCTGTGTTGTCTAAATGACAAACTCTTACAGAAAGGGGTAAATTTTTCCCCTTAATTTATTTTTTTATTTATTTTCTAAATTTATACCCCGCCCCTCCTGAAAACAGCTCAGGGCGGCTTCCAACAATAATAAAAAATACATATAAAAACAAATATAAAAAATTTAAAATATCAAAACAATTTAAATGTTTAAAACAGGGCCCCGGGATACAATTTAACATTAAAACAGGGTAGGGGAGATAAAAACCCTAACCCACCCCCACCCCAAAGGCCTGGGCGAACAGCCAGGTTTTACAACACCGCCGGAACGTCAACAGGCTTGGGGCCATGCTGTTTGCCTTTAAGTGCATACAGCATGTTCAGTACTTGACTGAAGCATTCTGTTGCTGCTAATAATAATAATAATAATAATAATAAAATGTAGCACTAGCAATGTGTCTGGCACTAAAATATCACTGATATATGTACCAGTAAAAAAATGAACTCTCTAATATTTTGCTCTTTTTTCAGGAGTAGCTTCAAGTGAGTTCACAAACAGACGCAAACAGCATGGTACTCACTCACCAGGCCTGCGAAGCTGCTTGGAGTGGAACAGCCTTCCCTCTTTCCCATCCGAGGGCCGTTTCTTTCCTTGCTGTTTGCTTAAGTCAAAGAAAAACTGAGACGCTGGTTCTTCCTGGTAAGACAAAGTAAGTAATTACTTTCGGTCTCTTTAGCACGCAAGAACACTTACCACCCAACAGAGGAGTGTTGATGGTGTGACTATCGAGTTTTGTTGGTTTGACTTGACTGATTCTCCTAATAGCACCGTGCTCCCCAGTCTGCCTAGCACATTATCTAGCTGATGAAAGGATTTTTGTAGAGTTTTCTTAAGCAGTTTACTCTTCCCATGTCACCTGTCATGCTTTCACACTTCAGTGTTTTAAGATTAATTTAGAAGTTATTTTTCAATCTCATCTCCTGGCTAGTATCACACACTATTTATGGCTGTAAGCATCAGCCACGTATGGTGTTAAGAACTTAAGTACCATAGTGGGTGAGACGAATGGCCATCTAACCCAGCATCCTGTCTCTAACAGTGGCCAACTTTAGTTGCATCCAACAGGTCATAATGGAGTGATCCATTTCCTGCTATTCAAACCCAGCCGTTTCATCCCCAGACCAACTTGACTAACAGGCGTTTATGGATACATTCTCCAAAAAATTATCCAATGCTTTTTTAAAAATAGTTATGCTACTGGCATTCACTACATCCTCTGGCAACAAGTTCCACAAGTTAATTGTACATTGAGTGAAAAAGTACTTCCTTTTGCTTGTTTTAAATCTGCTGCCTATTCATCTCATAGTGTCCCCTAGTTCTAGTATTATTTGAGAGGGTAAACAACAGCTCCCTTTTTACTTGTTCCACTCATGATTTTATAAACTTCTATCGCTTCCCAGTTGTGTCTTCTCCAAAATGAAAAGCTCTCACTCATCTAACTTTTCCAGAAGCTGTTCCATGACTATGATAATCTTTGATGTCTTCCTCCAGATCTTTTCCATTTCTATTATCTCCTTTTTGAGATGGGGAGACCAGAACTACCCACAATATTCAAGGTGTGGCCACACCATGGATCTATATAGGGATATTTGGTAATTCATTTTATTTTCTATCCCTTTCCTTATAATACCCAACATTCTGGTTTTCCTTTTGACCACTGATATGCATTGAGACATTAACCTTCTTTATAAGATTTACATCACAATCTACTTTATTCTTCTACCAGCAAGTGTACAGTCCCTAAAACAGGATCCTCCTGCTTCTTGGAGCCCTTTCCTGGCAGAACTCCTTAGAGCTCTCTGGCTCAGCCTTTTTTACCGGTCATTGCCCTTAGCTGGTTTGTTGTCTCTTGCTATGCCCCATTGAGGTCAATCAGCTATTTCCCCAATTGGCTTATTAGCCACTTAGATACTTAAGGGTCCAAGCTACTTCTTTGCTGCTCGGGGGGAGGGGGGGAAAGGGGCAGAATCCCCAAAAGGATGGACTCCCAGTGGGTCTGACTCTGCAGCAACCTAGGGGCCTCCAATTGCAGGCATCCTATTAACTTTCCCCATTGTGAAAAATTGCCTTCATTACAAACATATGTTTCCTATATTTTAACCAGTTATTGAGCCATGAAATGAACCTCCCTCTTTTTCCTTAACAACTTAGGGTGTGTTGTTTTTTTTAAAAAAGAGTATTTGAGTGGATCTGGAAAAAACTTTCTGAAAATCCAAATACACTATACTGACTGGATTTCCCTTCTCCACAGGCTTGTTGATAACTCCAAAGAATTTTTAATGGAGTGGTGAGGCAGATAGTGTTTGCGCATACACATCTTCAGCATTCTATATTAACCAAGGTTTTTTTTGCAGTATGTATTAACAAAAGTTCAGTTTCTGAAACCAACACTTAAAGTTCCACCATGCACCAAGGAGTAAAAGCAAGTGGGCTGATTTTCAAAGGTATTAAGCACCGTTAAGATGCAGCTCAAGGTCACTTATTCAGGAGCTCAACTATTGCTCCTAAACTCTTGGTCCTCAGTCCTAATGAGATTCCCTGAAAGTTCACCACCCATTGAAGATCCCAGACTCTAGCTTTCATACGGAGGTGTTCCAAGCATGGTCCAGGTATGCAGTGAGATCAAACCAGAGAACTGAGCAATGAAACATGCAGTCTCTTCAAACTGTTTAAGAGACAGTTGTGCACTACATTGTAGAATTCCCTGCGCCATGCTTAGGCCACTCATGGAATTGTGTTTCAAAGACAATGTTCTCTCAGCGCATCGAGAATTTTGGAGCAAACCACTCAGAAAGGATACAATCACAAAGCACTGCCATAAAACCACAGAGTAGTATTGTCTCCTACCATGTCCACACAAAGGCTGCCCATAACCAGTTGTACAGTACCTCTGTGTCTGGCAGCTGTTTTGCCAGATATGTCTGTTTTCCAGATTTTCGGTATGGATTTTCAGTGACATCATGTGGCTGTTTCACTAGTTCTGCAGAGTCCATTGAATTCATTGGGAGAATAATAAATGCATAGAGATACTGAAAAAGACAGACAACACAAAAGGAATGGAGATTCAGTCAAGCAAGAAAGGTTTTAGATGTGGGTAGCTCTGAATGTGATCCACTAGATTCACAACATGAAACCTGATTCAGAAAGCAGCTCTTGAGATATAAGTTCCTCTGACCAGGGCCCCATGTATTCTGCCATCTCCCCCCACCCCAAAAAAATAATAATCTGCAGCTAGGTAAGAGAAGTTCTGCAAGTAGAATTATGAAAATTCCACCAGGTTAGAAAAATCAGTATTTTGGTCCCCTTTCTAAGAAGGGACTAGGAAGAACCCAGGAGCAATTTTGGAGCAAACCACTCAGTTAACCTATTAGATTTGGTAGGGATGTTTTACTCTACATTCCTGGTACTTAAATTGGAAGACTGGGTTGATTAAAATCTGCTTGTGGAAGAATAATCTGATTTTAGGGAGAGCAGGTCCACGATAGATAATAGATATATATTAATGCACTTGATTTACAAATATATCTCCTTTAAAAAGGCCAAGTTATATGCAACTTTTATTAATTAATGGCTTTTGATTCCATTAACTGAGGGAAATTGTGAATTAAATTTTTTAAAATCTAAGGATTGATTTAAGGCTCCCCCCTCTGTGTCTATTAGATTGTAAGCCATAGGCCGGGACCACGTCATTCTTATTGTTCTGTAAAGCGCCAGGTACACAGCTGGCGCTATACAAATGCTTATAATAAAATAAATAATAATAATAATAGTATCCTAGAAGACTTGCATAGTAATAACATAGCCAACTTTAAAGTGAATACACAGGGCAGGTTCATGGATGCTTTTCTGGTTACCCAAAGAGTTAGAAAAGGTGTATTTTGGCCTCTTCTTTTTAGCTTATATTATAGAGCTTCAGGAGCAACTCTATAGTTACGGTGGCTGCATCACTGTGTTAAAATCACAAACATTCTATTCATTATAAAATAGGGATGATTTGTCTTACTGGTGTGAAATTAAGTAGGGAGGACTGCTTGGGTGAGGTGTAGACTGTCAAAATGGCAGGCAAATCAGATGAAAAAGAAGAAAGATACAGATATTTGAATTTTGGAGGCAGAATTACATTTTCTCCCATGTGTGACTTTTTTTGTGCCTGGAGACTTAGTTCTGGCAGCTGTATTAAGAAATCTATCAGTGCACAAAAATTCAAGATTGACTTATTCCCCCTCCTCCGCCCCTCCCATGTTTTTAGTTTTTGAAAATCCATGGTATACTTTTGAAGATCTGAAGTACCCATTTTGGCAGATGGGGAAAGCAAGAAAAGTGCCTTCCACGCTGTCCATTTCACTAAGGTTCTGTTACACGAAGAGATGAGCTTTTGTGCAGACTATTGTACAGATGTGAGTAGCATTTATTGCAGGCTAGTGAGAACCAGTGTGGTGTGGTGGCCCAATATGGAGTACTTGGACCAGGAGGTAGGTGGAGGCCCTGGTTCAAGTCTCACCTTAGCCAGAAACTCACTGGCTAATGTGAGTGAGTCACAATATTCTCTGACTAACCTACCTCACAGGGTTGTTCTGAGGAGATTTTACTGCAGACTATGGTTGGGACTGAGCTAGGGCTGAAAGGGAAACTCACTGGTTTGCTGCTCTGGTTGACAAGCATACTCCCCAACATGGGGCTGTGGCCGTGGCCAGCAATAACTTCGTTACGCTAATAAATTATTATTATCATTACTCCCCAGCAGGTGAAACTTACAAGGCACAAAGAATGGTAACTGAATATATTTATTTATTTATAAAATCATTTAATACCCCGCCCCTCCTGCTCCAAGCAGCCTGCTCCAAGTAGCTTACAATGTTAAAAAGGATAAATAAATCCATAAAATACAATAAAAAGGGAAGGCACGAAACCAAACCGCCCCCTCCCCCCATCCCACCCTACACCCCATATAGAGACAACAGGAATACCAACTGGAAGTAATGGGGCTTTGTAGCTGTTAATGGGCAGCAAACCAATAAAATGGCAAATGCTTAACTTAAACAAAGGGAGGATCTGAAATGCCAAAGGGGGAGGGGGGTAAAAGTCCAGGAGAGGGGAAAAAAGAGAGGAAATTGAAAGATAGGGAGAAGAGTTGGGTGGAATGCCAGGTAGTAGTTTATTTGGTGCAAAGCAATCCGCACCCCCTCTCCTCCCACCACTCCCTTTGGAGTGGCTTCTCACAGGTGGTGGGGGGGAAACTCTACTGGTGAAAGTGCCAGAGTTAGGATTGAAAGGGAAACTAACTGGCTAGCTGCTCTGGTTGCCAAGTAAGTTTCCAAGCAGGTGAAAGTGACAAGACTACTGTTCCCAGGTTTCCAAACAAACTCTCTGATGAAAGTGACTAAACTCAGGGCTGCAAGGAAACTCTCCAAAAAGGAGGAGTCTTCAAAGCAATCTTCCCTCCACCCCGATGAAACTGTCAAAGCTGGAGCTGAAAGGGAAACTTATTGGGAGAAAAGATGGAGTCAGGAGAGCGACTGCATGTGGTTTTGTGCACTGAGGTATTGTACATGATTTGGACAGAATTTCTTCAGGCATGTAACTGAGAAAGCTCAGAGCTACAAGGTAAACACTCCAGTGACAAGGGATCTGCAGAGAAATATCCCCCCATCAGTCCCTCCTCCCTATGCTGGTGAAATTGAGGAGGTTGCTCCCAAGTGTTAAAAAAAAATCCTGCTGGTGAAATGGACAAAGTTTGGGCTGGAAGTGAAACTTGCTGGCCAGCTGTTTGGCTGTCAAACTCAGGTTGGTATTGTGGCAGCAGGGGAAAGTTAGTGTATTTCTCTTCCATAAAGGGGGGAAATTCTTAGATCAAAAAACCTTCAGTTTAAGAAAGAAAATAATGCCCTAACTTATAACTTAGGCTCCATGCAGCCACACTTTACCTTGGTCTTTCAGCCTCAATCAACTTCTCCTCCAGATTGGGGGCAACAATATAGATGGGGACAGCAAGATCCTCCTGGCCCCAATATTATGTTCTTGATCTCAGGGCGTGATCCAGAACTCATGCATACAGCAACCACCTCATGCAGTAGACTGCTTATAAGGCATATTGCTAAGTTTTATGGATGTTCACTTACTAATAGAAATGGTTAGCACCGGTGTAATGTGTTCCTGGCGACTCACCCCTATACGGAGGCAAGTTGCCACATTTTATTTATGTATTATTCATTATATTTAATACCCCAACCCCTCGCCTCTGGTGACTCAGGGTGGCTCACAACAAAAATATGTAAATACAATGTAATAACACACCATCAATTAAAACTAAACCAAAATAGCCCCTACTAACCCCATCCACCCCAACCCTCCTGCCTCCCTCTCCCCCTCGCCAAATGCCTGACAGAACAGCCAGGTCTTACAAGTATGTCTAAAAGACAGAAGGTCAGGGGCCTGGAAAACTTCCATTGTGAGGGAGTTCCACAGCACAGGAGTGACCAACGAAAAGCTCTCCTGTCAGTGGTCACCCATCTAGTCCGGGGGACCTCCAAAAAGGCCCCTCTGGACGATCACAGGGGTCAATCAGGGACATGGGGAGTGAGGCGGTCCCGCAGAAGGTGGGGTCCAGGCCATGAAGGGCTTTATAGGTCCCAACACCTTGAATGTGACCCGGAAGACTATCGGCAGCCAATGTAGTGCACGGAGCACAGGTGTTCTATGCTCCCGGCAGCCCACCCTCATCAGGAAGCAGGCCGCCGCACTCTGCACCAGCTGAACTCTCCAGACCAAACTCAAGGGCAGCCCCATGCACTTATTTATTTATTTATTTATTATAAAATGTTACTATCTCACCCCCTCCCGCCAAAGGCAGCTCAGGGCAGCGTACAATATAAAAGCATAAAATATACAAGACTTAAAAACAATAATAAAACCAGTAATTTCCCCCTCAACCTAATCCCACCCCTCCCCCTACCAGTCTCTCTCACCAAACACCTGGCAGCCCAACCAGGTTTTACACTGACGCCTAAAGGAGGGAAAGGAAAATTGGGCTCTTACCTTGTGAATTTTCCTTCTACGGGAGATCCACCTGGATGGCCCCTAAAACTGTAGAGGTTAGGAATTAGCATGCTCAGTGGGGATCTAGCCCCTACGCTCCAGTGTTTTCAAGCTTTAACTTTACATTGTTTAACCAATGCTGAACTGGACAAATTTTTAGTAACTAGAAAAGCTTTACTATCAACGTAAACCTCAGGCCTAAACACCCTGCTGCCGCCACCAACGGGGTGTGGACCTAGGGTAGAAATGGACACAAAGCTAAGTGTCCACGTTTCCTGTACACTTCAGAGTTCTCTCTCACTCCAGATGGGACTGGCCATCCAGGAGGATCTACCATAAAAAGGAAAATTCACACGGTAAGAACCCAATTTTCCTTTCTCCCAGGAGATCCTCCTGGATGGCCAGTAAAAGTGTAGGGATGTTCCAAAGCAGCATCCCAATCCTGAAATAAAGAGGGGAGATGGGAAACGGAGAGCGGTTTCCAGTGGAAAGGAGTCAAGGAGACCCCTTATAGCACCACCTGGAGCACCCTCCTTTCGAAGGCCACTTCGGCAGATTCGTGCAGCGGGATCTTGTAGTACTTCGTAGTGCTTCTTATAGTGCAGCGAGATTTTGTAGTGCTTCGTAAAGCCAAATTTAATAATAAATAATAATTTCTTGTATCAACCAAAGGTTATAACAATATGACAAAATCTAAAAATACATATATATAAAAGTAAATAAATAAAATATACATAAGCCAAACATCCACCTAAACATAAAACTCCACAATGGAGCAGGTCCCAAGGGTTTTTTAACTATAATCTCCACAGCCCCCTGGCCAACCCTTAATAGTGCACTTCCTTCCCCGACATACTTCCAGAAAAGTCCAGTTAGTTGTCCTTTCTAACAGATACTTAACAGTGTACCATACTTATTCAGAATGGGAGACCACTAATCCCTTTTATAAAATAAAGCCATATACCTATATAATTACATTGGTTTATATCCCATATCATCCCATTCAGGGTCTAATCTAAAATATCCCCAACTCTTCCCCAGGGCTTGAATACAAGGAACTCTTAACCCCTACTTAAGTTTATTCCAATCTGTTCCTAGCACCGGGGCACAAAAACACCCCCGGCTCTCACTGAATCCAACTTATTCAAGATCCCCCCCATATTTGGTTAAATCATAAACATCCTACTAGTCAGCCTCGCTCACAGCCAGCCCATGGGCCCCCCATATCTTGGGCCCATCGACTGCCAAGGGAGATAGCTGCTGGTCAGGGGCACTCAGGGCTTCAACATATGCCACCCCATGGACGTCTAGGTAAAGCCGAATTTCTAAAGGCCTGCACACTCTGCTGCTCCTCTCAGGAAATGGACGAAGACCCCCTGCAGGGGAGACTTGCCTTCTGCCTTGTAAGCCTCTGTGATGAAGCCAGCGTGCAATAACCTCTTCTGATGCTCTCATGCCTCTTCTCTGAGGACTGTAAGCTACAAAGAGTGCCGATGAATTTCTGAAGGGGGCCGTTATGGCCAGATATACCTTCAGTGCTCTCCTTACATTGAGCTTGTGCCAGACTCGTTCCTGTGGGTGAGTCATCATGGGGCAAAAGGACAGGGAACCACCTCTTGTTCCCTGTGGAAGCAGGTGTCCACTTTGGGGCAAAAGGCCAGGTCTAGGCTAAGGACCGCTGAGGACTCTTTAAAGAAGCAGAAGGAGGGGTCCATGGACAGGGCACTAAGTTCGGAGACCTTCCAAACCGAGGTGATGCCTATAAAAAAGGCAGGTTTGAGGGACAAATAATAAAGGGAGACCTCTCTGAGAGGTTCAAAAGGTATCTTGAGGCCGTAGCCCTCAAAACTAAATTCAGATTCCATGTGGGGAATCAGTGAGCCACCAGAGGAGAAATCACTCTCGACGCCTTCAGGAAACAAACGATATGGGGGTGTTTAGCTACCTTGTGGTCCTTGACCGTGCAGTGCACGTTATTCAGAATGCGGGACCACCTCACTCCCCATGTGCCTGTACGACCCCTGAGATCGTCTGTGGGAGCCTTTTTGGAGGTTCCCCGGGTGAGATGGGTGGCCACCGATGTTAGATCTTATTCGGTGGCGGCTGCTGCTGTGCTGTGCAACTCACTCCCGGAGGAGGCTCTGTTGGCCCCCACTCTCCTGTCATTTCGACGTTTGTGTAAGATCTGGCTGCTCCGCCAGGCTTTTGGCAAGGGGAGGTTTGGGGGTGATTTTTCTCCCTGCATATGGGATTTTTAACTTTTAAATTGTTTTTATTATTTTATTGTTTTAATTTGTTGTTCGCCGCCCCGAGCTGCCCTGTGGGCAGGAGGGGCAGGATAAAAATCTTTTATAAATAAAATAAATTTAATAATTCAGGACTGCTACCTGTCTTTGGAGCATGTTGAGCTTTAACCCTTTGTCCTAGCCCCTCCTGAAGGAAATCTAGGATAACCCTAATAGGGGCTCTAGCTGGCCCTGTTCTCACACCACCTGATATACGAGTTTCGTAGCCCGTCACCTGGATTGTAGCATGGTGTCCAGGACTTGTTGGGAGTAGCCCAGCTTCCTCAGCGCCCTCCATTCAATTTCCATGCTGTTAGTTTCAGGGCGTCTGGGTTGTTGTGAAGGACAGGTCCCCGAGTCAGGAGGTCGGGGATGTCCGGGAGCCTGAGGCAAGGTTCTGAGCTCAGGTCTTGGATGTCCGCAAACGGTGGTAGACCACTCCTTCTTGATATTTGCCACTGTCCTGCCTATGAGGGGAAACAGTGGGAATGCGCAAGAGACACCTAGCGGCCAGGCCAGGTTCAGCGCGTCGAATGCTGCTGCTCAGCGATCCAGGAATCAGGATACAAAGAGCTCGGTCTTTGCATTGGCTGGTAATGCGAACAGATCGATCACTGGCTGCCCAAAGGTTCAGACTATGGTCTCGAAGGCTGCCGGGAGAAAAGCCAACTCTCCCGGGTCAAACTTACCCCGGCCCAGCCAATCCGCCTAAGTGTTTGTTTTTCCTGTGATGCGAACTGCCCAGAGAGACTTCCGGTTGTTTTCCACCCACTTGATGAGAACTGTTGCCTGCTGGTGAAGAGATTCAGATCGAGAACCCCCTTGGTGATTTACGTATGCCTTCGCCACTGTGTTGTCCATGTAGACATGGACAGGTTTGCCTCAGAGAACCGTAGCTAGGTCATGCAGGGCTACGTAAATCACACGTAGTTCCAGCCAGTTGATGTGGTGTTTTCACTCCTAAGGGAGCCTTGTGAAGTCTTGCCCCGCGAGTACGCTCCCCAACCTAGGAGGCTCGCATCTGTTGTCACTGTCATCCTGTCGGGATCTGAGAGTGGGATGCTTGGTTGAAATCAGTCCCTCTTTGTCCACAAACGGGACTGTGATCCATGTATTTCCTCCCTGCACCAGGTGGTCTTGCCAGGGGCATAGGAATCGTTGTAATGGTCTGGCGTGGAATCTGGCCCAATGCAGGATTCCCACGCAGAAGAACATGGCATCTAGCAGGCTAGCAAATGCCTTCAATCTGGACTTTCAGGCCTTCGAGATTTGTCTGATCAGGTCTCATAGTTTTTCTTGCCGCTGTGTTGCAAGGAAGCTCTTATATCATTTGGTGTCCAATATCACCCCCAGATGTTCCAGAACTGGAGAGGGAGTCAGGTGGCTCTTCTTCAGGTTGACTATGAAACCGTGGTTCTGCAGGTACTCGATGGTTCTGCAGACATCCACCAACGCCTGCACATAGGAGGGTGACTGGATGAGGATGTTGTCGAGGTATGGGTGAATCCGGATGCCCTCTCTCTGTAAATTTGTGATGAGAGGGATCAGGACCTTCATAAACGTCCTGGGTGAGGTGGCAAGGCCAAAGGGCAGGGCTGTGTCATGCCAGTGTTGTTGGGCATACGTGAACCTGAGCCACTATGTGATGGGAGGATGGGAGGATGGCTTCACTGGAAACAAAAGGGGACATGCAGTACACTTCTTTGAGGTCGAGGGACATCAGCAACTCGCCTTAGGCGATCGCTATGTGGATGGATTGAAGGGTTTCCATCTTGAACCCTTGAACTTTGACAGACTGGTTCAAGATTTTGAGGTCGAGGACTGCTCACCATTCATCCACATTTTTGGGAACGAGGAAAAGGATGGAGTAAAGTCCAGACCCCTTGTCGTGGGGTGGTACAGGTTCTCTGGCTCTGATGGATCAGAGTCTGTCTATTTCCGTTTGCATCACAGAGTGCTTGTCTGGATTGTTTGAGACCGGTGAGACACAGTGTCACAAGGAGACGCTGGGCTACATGTAGACTACAGGTCTAACAAATATGTAAACATAAAGGTTAAACATGAATGTAATGTAAAAGTTGAGAACTGGAAACTCACTTCATGCAATCATGTAATGTAAAAGCTGAGAGCTGGAAACTCACTTCAGGCAATGGAGAGAGACAAAGAATGTGTATTCAGAAAGCCCGACGCCTCTGCCGAAGCCAGACAGAAACCCCATTGAGCTGCAAATGAATTTCCTTTTGCCTACGAGACTGTAAACACGGAGTTCTCCAGGCGGGAAAGTGAAACAAAGAACTTGCACAGGTATTTAAGAGGAAGATCTTTGCTATCAAAAAACAACTGGGAATTCATTCAGCCTCTGACTCGCTGAGTCTCAGAAGCGCAGCTGGGGGGGGCAGGAGCCAGCCAGTCAGTTTGCTGAAGCAATGCGCTGAGAGAAGGACCTTTGATTTCTAACCAACTTAAGACTGATGCCCAGCCACGCTACATCACTGGCTGAGAAACAGACTTTGATAGGGTAAGATTTAACTAGGGATGCACGCAGTTCAGACTAGGAATGCGTTATTTACTTTTGTTCGTTAGCCACTCTGTGTTCTAACTATCTTTGCTTATGTAGTCAATAAACTTTCTTCTTTACTAAGAAGTGCTTTCCACTGACTTACATTGGGGAACACAATCTGAGAAACTTGAGCCCTCAAGCGCTTGCGAACCCAGAGAGAGAAAGAGTCTATGAACGGGAAGTTTCTGGGAACTTGGGAGACAAAAGTATTGTCCCCTTTGCAGGACTGAATCAGCCAGAGAGAGAACTGGTTCAGGTGGGCTGCAAGTGAGGGAAACTGAGTCACCCAACCCAGGAAAGTGGGGTAGTGGACCCCAATCCCCATGACAGTGGCACCCAACGAGAAAGGTTATGCTCAGACTTGTGTACCAATGTGTAGAAGAGCACAGGAGGATAGTCAAACGAGTGGTATCCTCAGAAGGGAGTAAATCCCAAATCTGAAGAGAGTGAGTTGCCAGTGCTTTCTGGAACTCAGCTCTAAGAGTGGAATAAGCAAATCTTTGACCAGAGTGTGCAGTGTTTGTTGTTTTAATTTTCATTTCGGGTGCTAGGGCCAGATCTCAAAATAGGGCTGCCAAAGAGGTTCTCCAAACTCACGAAGACAGAACTGATGGAGGCACAAATCAGATGCTTCCAAACAGAGGGGAAAACTAAACAACAGCTGATACAAGAATTTGAGAGGATGAGCACAGATAGGACTGGGGAGGGTTTGCAAAACCGCCCTCAAAACCCCCCTCCACCTCAACCGCAACCAAGGAGATGAAAGGCCTGGAGACAGCCAAACAAAAAAGCTGAGCTCGCCAGACTCAAACTGGAGCAGTTCAGACTGGAAAAGGAGGAGAGAGAAAATGTAGAGAAACTAAAAATGCAGCTCAAACATGAGAAGCTGAAACAACAGGAGAATGAAGAACTCAATTGTGTATCCCCTCTGTATGGTTCGGAGGACCCATGCATCTGAAGTGGAGTCATTTCTCTGCAAATAGCTGCTGCCTGCTTCCTAGGGTTGCAGGGTCCTGAGAGGGGCAGGTCCCATAGTCATGCATCCGTTTTGAGGCATCCAGAGCCCTGCGAATGCTTGGCTCTGTTTCCAGATCCTTTCTGTTTGTGCCATCTAAGGCTTGTATTTCTGCTGGTTTCCTCTGAGGATAGAAGGGTTGTCTGGTGCCACCTACTGGGGAGTAGCCTGCACTGAAGGGACGAAAAGGCTTTTTTGAAGTCCCAAAACCTTGCAAAGTTTGTCTTTTGGATTTATCTGCAGTGTCTGCGAGGACCTTATCCAGGCAGACACCGAAGAGTTTGGCCCTTTGGAAAGGTCCCCCCACCAGGGTATTTTGGGCTGTAGTGTCCCCTTTCCAGGGTCTGAGTCAAAGGCGGCAACGAGCTGCTACGTTGGATGTTACCGCTTGTGCTGCCCAGCAGAGGAAATCAGTGGATGAATCTGCTATAAAGGCATAGACCAACTGGATCCTAGTGGATAGAATCCTCATCATTTTCATAGAGACCTGAGGATTCGTGGCCCATTTGACCCAAGTCATAAGGGCCCTAGAAAAGTAGAAGGTGATGGTGGCCATTTTTATGATTGAGGCAACATCCTCAAAATCCTCCCTAGGTTACTCTCTATTCCCTTGTCAGTAGGATCCCTGGAGTAGCACTTGCCCTTGGTGGGGAAAACAGAGTTCCTGGCAAGGGATGTCGCTGTGGCATCCACTTTAGGGATGGCGAGGAGGGTATTGTTGCTCTTAGCGAGCGAGTAGAGGGATTCTTGGGTTTTATTCATCTTAAGAGCCCCATTGGGCAGCTGCCATTCCTTTTTAATGATTTTGTCATACACCTGATCTAGAACCATCCCCCGTCCCTGGATTTAGTTCATGGGCTATATTATCTCATATCCTCATCAGACTCTGAGGAGTCACATTTGTCTTTTTTCTCTCAGAGGTGAAGAGCCTTTATGACCAGTTCGAAGATCTGGTCTCTGTATTTACTGGGGAACTACCTGTTTGCGTCAGAGAAAGCTTAAATTCCCAGCTCCTCTCTCTCTCCCTCTTCAAGGGAGGAGTAACTGTTCTCTTCCTCAGAGGCTTGGTGCCTATAGGTCTTTATAGGTCAGCATCAACACCTTGAATCTGGCCCAGTAGGAAACAAGCAGCCAGTGCAGAGAACGGAGCATCAGTGTTATGTGCTCTCGGCAGCCCATACCCATCAGGAGACGGGCCGACGCACTCTGCACCAGCTGCAGCCTCCGGACCATCACTTTGGGTAGCCCCACAAAGAGTGCATTACAGTAATCAAGCCTTGAGGTGATGAAGGCATGGATGATTGTGGCAAGGTTGCAGTCTGAGACATAAGGCCGTAACCATTGCACCAGATGTAATTTGGCAAATGTACTCCTTGCCACAGCTGCCACCTGGACATTCAGGCAGAGCTGTGAATCGAGGAGCACCCCCAGACTACGAACTTGAGGAACCAAGACAGGGCATACCCCATCGATGATGGGTGCTTCCACTCCCTCAGCCCTCCCCACCAGCATCACCTCCGTCTTGTCGGGATTCAACTTCAGGCGGCTCACCCTCATCCAGTTCCCCACCGCTGTCAGACATCGAGCAAGCAACGAGACTGCGGGGCCTGAGTCCGCTGAAAACGAGGGCTGAGTGTCATCAGCATATTGATGACAACACACTCCAAATCCTCTCATGACCTCGCCCAAGGGCTGCATATACACGTTGAACAGGAGGGGGAACAGAATGGAACCCTGTGGGACCCCACATGTGAGATCCCAGAGAGCAGATGTAGAGTCATCCAGGACCACATGGTGAGTTCTACCGGCCAGGAAAGAGCGGAACCATTCTAGAATGATCTGGCCCACCCCAACACGATCTCACAGACGAGTCACCAACACCTCATGGTCAACAGTATCAAAAGCAGCTGACAGTTCTAACAGGACCAAAAGAGTAGACTGTCCCTGGTCTAAAGCACGGCGCAGGGTGTCAACCAAGGCCACAAGTGCAATCTCGGTACCATATCCCAGACAAAAGCCACACTGCAAGGGATCCAGAAAGCCGACCTGGTCAAGATGGTCCTGAAGTTGCTGGGCCACCACCTGCTCAATAACCTTCCCTAAAAAAGGGAAGGTTAGAGACAGGCCGGTAACTGGCAAGGGCGCCAGCATCAAATGATGGTTTTTTGAGTAATGGTCTCACCACAGCCTCCTTAAGAGACCCTGGGACCCTTCCCTCTTCAAGGGAGGCGTTGACCACCCTTGCCAGCACCGACCCAAACATCTCTCTGGCGGCCTTAACCAGCCAGGATGGGCAAGGATCTAATTCACATGCTGTGGCCCTAACAGTAGGGGTGTGCAATTAGTTTTCGTTTTTATAACGAAAATGAAATTTTAGATTTTCTTTTTCGTTATTGTAAAAACAAAAACGACAAATAACGAAAACAAAATGAAAATGAATTTTTGTTTTTGACATATGGAAACATACTGGAAAATGTATTTCTGGCTATAACTTTTTTGTTTCTTATTCAATTCTGGTGAAATGTGGGGATATTGTACCCCCAATGGAGGGCACTATGTGTACCACATCTTGAAAGGATTTGATAAAGGGAACCAATTTTAGAAGCAATTTAATGTTGTGATTTTAAGAAAAGCTCCATACACATTCCTGGCTACAACTTCTTTATCTTCCATTCAATCTGCATGAAATCTGGCAATGGTATGTCCCTCTACAAGATTACCAATCCTGCCAAATTTCAGAAGGATTGGATAAAGGGTCCTGATGTTATAAGCCATTAACTTGAAAATGCATTTCTGGCTGTAAAATTTTTGTATTCCATTGTTTTCAAGACATTTGGCAGGAATGTATCCCACACCTTCCCTGTCATCTCTGTCAAACTACAAGACAACTTGATAAAGGGCCCCAATTTTATAAGCAATTGAAGTCCCCTTGAAGAACCATTATTCAGATAAATAGCAGCAGATGCAGTGCCAGTCAGAGGCAGGCACCTGACATGGCAGGAGGAGGGAGGCTGTAGGAGGGAGGATGGAGAGCAACCCAATGGGCTGACAGATACATTCATTGGCCAATTACTGCATGATTCCAGCTTGACAGAACCAACTGGTGGTGGCGTCGAGGCGGGCATAGGGGGCGGCCCTGAGGCGGGCACAGAAGGGCATAACTGGGACTTTGGGGATAACATCCCAGCAATCAGGAGACATGGTTTACACATCCAGGCTGGCCAACTGGCATCACAAACAGATCTTATACCACAGTGACACGCAAGAGAATCCCTCACATAGGCTCATTCTCTGCATATGGTGTGCAGGCTTATAAAATTGGGACCCTTATCTCATCTTTCTGATATTTGGCAGAGATGATCCTGAAGGTGCGAGATACAGTCCTGCCAAATTTCATGTACACTGGTTGGACTACAAGGATGTTCAAGTCAGACATACATTTGTAAATTAATTTCTTATACCACCATGGCCGTTTATCCAAAACTTCTGAAAGTTGGCATAGATAGGGGAGGGGTATAAGCCTGGTAGGTTTCATCCAGATTAGATGGGAGACAAAGAAATTACAGTCACAAATGTATATGCAGAGTTTTGAAAATAACACAATTCAGCTGCTTATAAAATTAGATTCCTTTATCCAATCCTTCTGAAATTTGGTACACTTAATGCCTTCCATTGGAGGTACAATCCTTCCATATTTCATCCAAACATAATGAAAAACAAAAACGTTACAGCCAAAAATGTCTTTTTCATTTAAACCAATGGATTTCAAAAACGAAAGCAAAAACAAAATCAAAATTTTGATATTTATGAAAACAAAAACGGAAGTTTTAAATAACAAACAAAAAAAGGACATGGGTCCCTGGTACACTCCTCTACCTAACAGCCCCTAGGACGTCCCCTGCACTGGCAGGGGTCACCGACCGAATTTGATCCCAAGAAACAGGACAAGCCGAGGCATTCATAACTTCTGACTCCCCAACTGTATCAACTGTCAGCGAAGTCATGGTGAATGCGAGAGATTTTGTCCATGGGGGAGGGGGGAGAGAAAAAAAATGATTAACCTATCACAGCGGGCCCAGAAAGCCTCCACTTCCATGTTGAGGAAGACTGGACTCACCAACCCCTTCACCACCCAGAAGAGTTCCGCCGGGCAAGATTTCGCAGACACTAGGACAACGAAGAACTACTTCTTTGCCGCCTGCACAGACACCACATAGGCTTTCAAACTGGCTCTATGCCACAATCGGTCACCTTCAGCATGTGTAAGACACCACCATCGCTCTAACTGCCTCCCCTCTCGTTTTAACTGCCACAGGTCCTCTGTGAACCACGGGGACCTGCAGCTCTGATGTCTGGGAAGCGGACGCTTGGGAGCCGCCCAGTCAATGGCCTCCGATAGCTAGGTGTTCCAAAACATAATGAGGTCATCGAGCGGACGAACATTGAGATCAGAGGGTATTTACCCCAGAGCATTCCGAAACCGCTCCAGTTCCATAAGTTTCTGAGGGCGAACCAAGTTAATCAGTTCCACACCTTTCTGGGGACAGACATACGCCAGGAGCTGGGTCCGAAGGAGATAATGTAGGAGAACGTAGAGCGCATTGCAATAGGCCAACCTAGAGGTGATGAATCCGTGAATGACGGTAGCAAAGTTGGAGTCTGAGATATAAGGCCAAAGCTGACATACTAGATGTAACTGCCAAAAAGCACTCCCCGCCACAGCCGTCACCTGGGCATTCAGGTAGAGCTGCGGATTGAGGAGTACACCCAGACTCCAAACTTGGGCCACCAAAGAAGGGCGGACCCCGTCAACGATGAGAGACTCCACCACTCTGAGGCCCCCCCCCCCAAATTCTTGCCCACCAGCATCACCTTCGTCTTCTTGGGATTCAGCTTCAGGTGGCTCACCCTAATCCAGTCCCTCACAGACACCAAACACCAGGACAGCAAAGAGACTGCTAGGCCTGGGTCCAGTGCAAAAGAGAGGTAGAGTTGGGTGTCATCATCCTATTGATGACACTTCACCCCCTCAATCCCTCTCACGNAAAGAGACTGCTAGGCCTGGGTCCAGTGCAAAAGAGAGGTAGAGTTGGGTGTCATCATCCTATTGATGACAACACCGTACGCCAAACTCCCTGACAACCTTCCCCAAAGGTTGCATATATACATTGAACAAGAGAGGGGGCAGAATGGAACCCTGTGAGACCCCACACGAGAGGGCGCAGGGGGATGAAGTATACTTCCCCCAAGACCACCCAGTGAGTTCTCCCGGCCAGGAAGGATCGGAACCAGTCTAAGACCATCCCACTCACCCCTGCACAGTCCCGCAAGCAAGTCACCAACACCTATCAACAGTATTAACAGTATCAAATGCAGCTGATAGATCTAAGAGGATCAACAGGGTCTGACAACCCTGGTCCATAGCCAGGCGGAGATCATCGACCAAGGCCACAAGCATGGTCTCTGTGTTGTAACCCGATTCAAAAGGATCTAGGAACCCGATGCGGTCCAGATGTGCCTAGATCTGTTGAGCCACCGCCTGCTCGATAACCTTCCCTAAGAAGGTTCAAGACAGGTCGATAACTGGCCAGGGAACCAGCATCCAAATATGGCTTTTTGAGCAGGGGGCATACCACAGCCTCCTTCAGGGACCCTGGGACCCTGCCCTCCCTAAGGGAGGCACTGACTACTCCAGCCAGCAACGGCCCTAACATTTCAGGCACGGATCTAATTCAAAAGCATTGGCTCTAACAGTCCCAGCAGATCCCCAGTATCAGCGGCCAACACCATCTGAAATTGATGCCATAAAACAGGACAGGGCAGGGCATTCATTACCCGTGATTTACCCACTGCATCAAATGTGGTGACTAAGTTGTGATGGATGCGACCCATCTTATCCACAAAGTACTCAATGAACATGTCACAGCGGCCACTGGACGACTCTAGGTCCAGGTGGAGACCAGCAGAACTGACCAAACCTCTCACCTCCTGGAAAAGCTCCGCTGGATGAGACTTTGCCGATGCTATGAGGGCAGCAAAGAAACTCTTCTTTGCTGCCTGCACTGCCATAGCACAGGTACTCCAAACTGCTCTTATGCTGCAATCAGTCATGCTCATCACAAGTGCGGTGCCACCGTCGTGCCAACCACATACTCTCCTGTTTCAGCCTCCACAGGTCTTCCATAAACCAGGGTGCCGATCGGAGGGAAGCGGAAGCTTAGGAGCCACTCGCTTGATGGCCTTGGCCAACAAGGTATTCCACATGGTCACGAGATCATCAACTGGGTGGCTGTTGATGACAGGAGGAAACTCCCCCAGAGCATTCTGGAACTGTTCTGGTTCCATAAGTCTCCGAGGGCGAACCATCCGATAGGTCCCACACTCTTCCTTCAGGAAGTAATGATCCAACCATGACAACGGTATCAGCCCACCACCGCCTACCATCGGATCACCCGTCTCAAGGCCAGTGCAGATCATCAAATTCAGAGTATGCCCCCCCTCGTGTATTGGGCCACTGTTGACTTGGGACAGGGCCATGGTTGTCATAGAGGCCATGAACTCATGCTCCGCCCTGGCAAGATCGATGTCGGTATGAATATTGAAGTCCCCCAGAACTAATAATCTAGGGGACCGCAAGATCACTTCCAACACGAGATCTGCTAGAGCATGTAGGGATGCTGCTGCACAGGTGGGGTGAACCAGTTATTGGGGATATCAACAGTACCCCCAATCGGTGTCCAGCCAAATCAAACACAAGGTAAAGGCATTCCATACCTGGTGGTGCCTGCACTGGAAACCTCCTGACCATCCATCCATCCTTAAAAATAATGGCAACACTGCCCTTCCAGTCGAGGCTGGCGCTGCAAGGAGTACCCGGCTGGAACACTGTCAGCCAAAATAGGCCCCGACTCCATGTCCAGCCAGGTCCCCTTAATGCACAGAAGGTCGGCCGCCCAATCCAGAACTGCCTCCCAGATGGTAATGTTGCACCAGCTGGAGCTTCCAAACAGTCATCAAGAGTAGCCCCACGTAGAGTGTGTTGCAGTAGTCTAGCCTCACGGTGATGAAAGCACGGATGACAGTGGCCAGATCTGAATCAGAAAGGAAAGGCCACAACCTCCTCACCAGATGGAGTTGGTGGGAAGTGCTCCTGGCTGGCCACCACTGCAACCTGACAATCCAGGCACAGCAAGGGATACAGAAGCACTCCAAGGCTGTGACCCTGACTGACCAGAGGGGACCAGACTCCATCAATAAGAGGAGTCCCAATCCCCTCCAGATCACAAAGCTGGCCAACAATCATCACCATCACCTCAATCTTACCTGGATTTAACTTCAATCGGCTCACCCTCATCCAGTCCCCAACAGCAGCCAGGCAGCGGGTGAGCACCGAAACTGCAGGGCCTGGGTCGGATGAAAAAGAGAGGTAGAGTGGGCTTCATCAGCATACTGATGGCACTTCACCCCAAACCTCTGAATGATCTCACCCAGTGGCCACATATACACATTGAACAAGAGGGGGAGACAAAATGGAACCCTGTGGGACCCCACAGGAGAGGTCTCAAGAAAATGACAAGCAACTGCCCATCACCATTCTTTGGAACCTCCCTAACAGGAAGGAGCAGAACCACTCAAGAGCAGTTCCGCACCCCCCACCAGGTCCCGCAGTTGTGTCAACACCACCTCGTGATCAAACATATCAAAGGCTGCTGAAAGATCTAACAAGATCAACAGTGCAGAATTCCCCTTCTCAGTCTCCAGGTACAGGTCATCAACCAAGGCCACAAGCACAGTCTCCATACCGTATCCAGGGCAAAAGCCTGACTGGAAGGAGTCCAGGAATCCGATAATATCAAGAGGAGCCTGGAGCTGTCCTGCAACCACCTGTTCAATAACCTAACCTTCCCTAAAAATGGAAGGTTAGAGACAGGCTGATAGCTGGCCGGGGAGTCACATCCAAAAATGGCTTCTTAAGCAGGGGCTGGAAAACCGCCATTTTTAAGAATGTCCGACACCCTACCCTCCCAAAGGAAAGCATTGACAACTCCAGCCAGCAACTGCCCCAGCATCTCCCTGCTGGCTTTCACCAGCCAGGACAGGCAAGGATCTAGTTCACAACTGGCTGCCCGCATGGCCCCAAGCACCTCCCCCACATCAGTGGGTGATACTGACTGAAACTGATCTAAACAAACAGGAGAAGACTGAGCATCCATAACCTCATACTCTGATTCTGCAGGTAAAATGGCAGCACCCAAGTCATGGTGAATAAGAGCGATTTTGTCTGCAAAGTAATTAATAAAAATGTCACAGCGGGCATTAGTTGACTCATTTTGGGGCAGAGGCACACCGGATTAAACCAGGCCCCTCACCACCCAGAACAGCTCCGCTGGACGATACTCAATGCTATGGAACAACCCTTGAGCTATGTGTGTTTGGGAAACAGGGGTACTGACACATCAGTCATGGATGCAGAGGCCAGACTTGTCACTTGGCATTCTTAAAGGGCCCAAAGCCTGCTCTGTCACCTGTCTTCAAGTTATTTAACCAAACCCCTTTCTGGGGCTATAAGAGCAGTCTGCTTGCAGCTGCTGAAACAGAACCAGCTTAGGGGAATTGGACTACAGCCTAAGAGCTAATGGCTCACCTAGTCCAAGGCGGAGGTGGAAAGCCCAACAGGACTGTTTGAATCAGGACTGTAAATTAGACAGTATTTGGTTTTGGCCAAGGCACTGTAAATAAACAGCAACTTGTGACAAGAAACTGGTGTTTATCGACTGTTTGGATCAATCTCACCAGGACTAGACTAATGATGGGCAGTCACCATATCGCAAAGCCTGCATTAGCCTTTTTTTACAGCCACACCATGTTGCTGACTCATGTTCAATTTGTGATCAATAGCAATTCCTAGATCCCTTTCACATCTGCTGCTGCCAAACCAGATATTCCCCATCTTATACTTTGTTTTTTCTACCCCAAATACAGAAATAGAGATTACTTACCAGTAACTCTGTTTGAAAGAGCTCTGCGTATTCTCACTATTGGGATTCACTTCCTGCTCCGCAGGTACCAGAAAACCTCTTCAGCAGTTTCCAGGCAG
The DNA here is from genome assembly GCA_003113815.1 of Sphenodon punctatus. Lineage (NCBI taxonomy): Eukaryota > Metazoa > Chordata > Lepidosauria > Sphenodontia > Sphenodontidae > Sphenodon > Sphenodon punctatus. Next base: position 592,314 of record QEPC01010372.1, on the reverse strand, counting down.
AAGATGTCCTGGAAAGATCTAGAGCATGGTGAGGGCTCCGTCCCTCCTCCCCCCTCCCCTCCCGTGAAAAGCATGGGCCCCAGATTGCATGAAAGCGGGAGCATATAAAGGGGGTGGAGCCCTCGCCACCTCAGTTCCTTCCAATCCCGTCCCGGGAAGACCAAATGAAGGTATCTCCGAGACAGAGGGGAAGGCTGGGCGGGACATGAGAATACGCGGAGAAGAACAGAGTTACTGGTAAGTAACCTCTATTTCTTCTTCGAGGATCTCCACAATTCTCACTTCCCTTACCTCTGTCCGCTGGGTCAGGGAGATAATACATTGTGGCTACTCCATCCAGTTCCACACTCTCCCCCCAGACTCCCCACCCCTCCCGAGGTTCCCCCCCAACACTCAAATACTATTAGAGGTTCAGAAGCTTCTTGCCAAGGGGGCCATTGAAGAGGTTCCACTTCTTGAATGGTATACAGGTTTCTATTCTAGCTACTTCCTGGTTCCCAAGAAGGACAAGAGATTCAGGCCAATTTTGGACCTGCGCCACCTTAACAAGTACATTAGAAAATTTAAATTCTGTATGACCTCCCTCCCTATTATCTTTCTTGGCCTTCAACAAGGAGACTGGTTGGCCTCCCTTGATCTTAAGGATGCCTATTTCCATATTTCCATTAACGCTGCTCACAGAAGATACTTACGCTTTCTCGTAAGAAGCCGTCATTTCCAATACTCGGTCCTCCTGTTCGCCCTCTCTACAGCCTTCACCAAATGTGTGGCAGTGGTAGCGGCTCACCTAAGGAGAGTAAAAGTAAGAGTGTTCCCATACCTGGATGACTGGCTTCTCGCTGCATCCTGCAGACACACCCTGCTAAACCACCTCCACGTGATTCTCTCTCTTTTACAGGTGCTAGGCTTCATTAACAACTACAAGAAGTCGCAGCTGGAACCTACTCAACGGCTCCAATTAATCAGCGCTGTGCTGGGCACCCTACAGTCAAGAGCATACCTCCCTATCGACAGGTTTCACGACATTGTTTCCACCGTTTCAGCCCTATCAGCCCGAACCACCAGACCCGTCCGCTACTTTCTCCGCCTTCAAGGACTCATGGCTGCAGCTGTAGTATGTCACTTTACTGCTACTGTGAGTAGCAGTAAAGTGACATACTACAAGGAGGAGGGTTGAAGAGAGACTGTAAAACTGCTCTACCCACGTTCGAGTTTAATCTGGCCGCCAGGTCCAGGGAGTAGTGCTTGGTGAAGGTGTGCACTGGAGGACCAAGTAACAGTCTTACAAATGTCGAGAATAGGGACCCCACGGAGATTGGCTAAAGAGGAGGCAACTGCCCTAGTTGAGTGAGCTCGAAGGTGGGGGGGGGGGGGGGCTTCCCCAACTGTTTGTAGCACTTCTGGATGCACAGGAGGATCCACTTGGACAACCTTTGCGGCGTAAGACAAACCCCGATGCATTGGTCACCATATGAGATGAACAAGGCATCTGATGCTCTGATGGGTCGAGTACAATTAACGTAGAAGGCGAGACCGCGCTTGACGTCGAGAGTATGAAGCGTCTGCTCCACTCAAGAAGAATGTGGCTTCGGAAAGAAGACAGGTAAGGAGATGGTCTGATTTAAATGAAAGGGAGAAACAACCTTAGGGACGAACGAAGGGTCTGGCACACCTTATCACCCCTTATCACCGTGGAAGCGAGTGTAGGGAGGAGATGCTCGAAGAGTGGAGAGTTCAGAAACTCTTCTAGCAGAGGTGATGGTGAGTAAGAAGGCCGTCTTCAGCGAGAGATTCTCCAGGGAGCAGGTGGCCATAGGCTCAAAAGGAGGTTCCATGAGCTTAGTCAGAACTAGATTAAGGTCCCACTGCAGGGCTGGTTGCGAAGTTGGTGGGAAGGAGTTAACTAAGCCTCTCCAGAAGGTTCTCGTGAGTGGGTGAGAGAAGAGAGTGTTGGCTCCTTCTTGTTGTAGGCGAGATGAAAGAGGCACTAGGTGTACTTTGAGGGAGGCGATGGAGAGTCCAGAGCCATGCAGATATAATAAGTATCTGAACACGTGGAGCATGGAAAGGGAAGTTAAGGAACAGGGCAGAGATGTGCACCAAGCCGAAAAGCGAGACCACTTTGCGGCATAGCAGGTGCGTGTAGAGGGTCGGCGGGAGTTGAGTAGAACTTCTGCAACGTCGGGGGGGGGGATCCTGCATTAAGATTGAATTAACCAGGTGGAGAGGTGGAGCGCCCGTAGGTCGTGGTGGAGGACTGTGCCCTGTTGGCGGGAGAGGTGGTCAGGTAGCAGTGGGAGGAGTATGGAGTCCACTGCTAGATTCTGCAGAGTCTGAAACCACGATTGATGGGGCCAGGATGGGGCTATGAGGATCACGTGGGCGTGATCTATCTGGGCCTTGTGGAGAACCTTGTACAGCAGAGGAATAGGGGGGAATGCATATGGAAAGGGCCCACTCCAGGAGATGGCAAAGGCATCGGAGATCGACCCCTGAGCTCGACCCACTCTGCTGCAGAATCTTTGAAGCTTTACATTTTCTCGTGTTGCAAACACGTCTATTGCAGGAGTGCCCCATGTGCCGAAGATGTCGTTCAGTACTTCGTCCTTGAGAGTCCACTCGTCTTGGTCAGAGCCTCTGCGGCTGATCTGATCTGCGATGGTGTTGTCTTGGCCTGCAAGATCAATTGCCTGTAGGTGAACATTGCGCTCGATGCACAACGCCCAAATAGCCTGAGCCTCGAGGGAGAGGCGAGTGGATCTGGCGCCGCCTTGTTGGTTGATGTACCACATCGCTGCGGTGTTGTCTGTGAGGATTAGAACATTCCGGCCCACAATGTGGTTGACTAGTGCTTTGAGTGCCCAACGGATGGCCCTGAGCTCGAGCAAGTTTATGTACAGGAGACTATCCTCCTGAGACCAGAGGCCATGAACCCTTGTGTTGTCCATGTGGGCTCCCCATCCTGTGAGAGAAGCATCAGTAGTGATGGACATCTCTACCTGAGGCGGATCGACGGGCATGCCAATCAGGAGGTGAGATGGGTCGGTCCACCAAAAGAGGTGTGTGAGGACCTCTGGATTCTCATGGAGAGGGGGTGACGGGTCGGGGTGAAGACCCGTCCGAGCCACTGTTGTAGGGGTCGGAGGTACAGACGGGCATGCAGCGTCACAGCTGTAGCTGCAGCCATGAGTCCTTGAAGGCGGAGAAAGTAGCGGACGGGTCTGGTGGTTCGGGCTGATAGGGCTGAAACGGTGGAAACAATGTCGTGAAACCTGTCAATAGGGAGGTATGCTCTTGACTGTAGGGTGCCCAGCACAGCGCTGATTAATTGGAGCCATTGAGTAGGTTCCAGCTGCGACTTCTTGTAGTTGTTAATGAAGCCTAGCACCTGTAAAAGAGAGAGACTCTTGGAGGTGGGTTAGCAGGGTGTGTCTGCAGGATGCAGCGAGAAGCCAGTCATCCAGGTATGGGAACACTCTTACTTTTACTCTCCTTAGGTGAGCCGCTACCACTGCCACACATTTGGTGAAGGCTGTAGAGAGGGCGAACAGGAGGACCGAGTATTGGAAATGACGGTTTCCTACGAGAAAGCGTAAGTATCTTCTGTGAGCAGCGTTAATGGAAATATGGAAATAGGCATCCTTAAGATCAAGGGAGGCCAACCAGTCTCCTTGTTGAAGGCCAAGAAAGATAATAGGGAGGGAGGTCATACAGAATTTAAATTTTCTAATGTACTTGTTAAGGTGGCGCAGGTCCAAAATTGGCCTGAATCTCTTGTCCTTCTTGGGAACCAGGAAGTAGCTAGAATAGAAACCTGTATACCATTCAAGAAGTGGAACCTCTTCAATGGCCCCCTTGGCAAGAAGCTTCTGAACCTCTAATAGTATTTGAGTGTTGGGGGGGAACCTCGGGAGGGGTGGGGAGTCTGGGGGGAGAGTGTGGAACTGGATGGAGTAGCCACAATGTATTATCTCCCTGACCCAGCGGACAGAGGTAAGGGAAGTCCATTGGTCATAAAAGGGGCGGCGGCGGTTGATGAAGGTAGGGGGACACTCATGCACTCCCTTGATCTCGGATATTCTAAAAATGCTGTTTGGGCGGAGGTCCTGCCGACGAGATGGAGGAGAATCTACCTTTACCCCTTTGTTTGGAAAATCTCCTACGGGGTTGGGCAGCAGGAGTCTGCGGCTGCTGGTACTGGGGGGAAATACCGTCTGTTAGAATGGTAGGAGTAATGAGGGCGCTGTCTGGCCTGGTAAGAGTAAGGGGCAGAGGACTGATAGAATGGCCTCTTTCTAACAGAGCAAATCACTCCTGTGGATCTAGCGGTCTGGCACATTTCCCTGACCTTCTTCAAGGTGTCATCTGCGGAGGCTGAAAAAAGTCCCTCTCCGTCAAAGGGGAGGTCCTCAATGCAGGTTTTGTTCTCAGGGGATACGGCGGTAGATCGCAGCCAGGCATGCTGCCTGAAAGTAATGGCCAAGGCCATACCGCTTATGTTCGAGTTGGCAATGTGCATGTTAGCAGTGAGCTGGAATTGCACTATTTGCATGCCTTCTTGCTGCAGGGCCAGGATCTGAGCGGGATCAGATGCTCTACTCAATTGTGACCACAACCAGTGTTGATAGCCACAGAGGGCAGAGCCGTAGTTGGCAGCTCGGAGGGAGAGGGTTTCAGAGGAGAATATGTTCCTGCCTAGCACATCTAGGCGTCTCCCTTCCATATCTGCGGGGGACATCTGTATGCCTCCAGCCCTGGATTTTAAAGAGGCTGCTGCTATGGCGAGGGAGTTTAGGGCTGGATGTCTGTAGAACATGGCTGCCCCTTCCCTGGGGATAGCATACAAAGAGTCCGCAAGCTTGTTAGTGGGAGGGGCAGAGGAGGGTTTTGCCCACACAGCCTTTGCAGGTTCCAACAGCTGATCCAGCATAGGGATCATGATCTGGCCAGAGTCCCCTGACCCCAGGATGCCAAAGACGGGTCCTGACTGTGCCTTCTTTACGACCCTCATAGGTAACTTTGGAAGGGCAGCAACCAGGCACCTCAACGTGGCCTGAAAGGCCTTACTGTCCTCCGTGGAGAGGGTGGTGTTGGGGTCAGAGATGGTGTCGGGGGAGGCGGAGCGATGGTTTCATCTTGCTGAATTAAAGAAAATGAAGAGGAAACGGAGGCTGAGCATTCAGACAAGGCCTCAACGTCACGAGGGGCAGCAAGAGTTGTTGCCGTGGTGGGAGCAGCTCTAGGAAGTTGTGGAATGCCAAGGAGCGCATTAAGGAAAGAGGACTTCGCCGGCGAGTCTAACCTTGTTTCCACTTGTTGTGTGGGGGGAGATATTCTGTTGCTGCGGTTCCGTCTGCAGCGCCGGCACCGGTGGTACTGGTACGCGAAGCTGTCTCCGTGACTGACTTGGTTGCATTCCTGACTGGAGGGCAAGGTCTCACAGAGAGTCAGGAAGTCTGGACACCGTTGCTGTTGGCGGTGCCCGAGGTGGTCTATATTGGCGGGTGGTTTGAGGCTGTTCGTGTTCCAGGCACAAGAAGTCGCTCCTTGATGGATAAGGAGATCTGCTCTGAGAGCGGCACCGATAGTCCATATGTTGGTACCCGTGGTACCGGCTAAAGTCCTCGTGACGGTACCGTGAGTTCCTGTATGGGAAGCAACAGGAGCATGGAGATCGGGAGCGTTGATCCCTATGGAAGTGGAGCGGTTCACTAAGGAGGTGGTGAGGCTCGGTGTGTTCTCCCTCTAAGGTGAGATCTGGTTCCAAGGGCTCCTGCCTAGGTGATCTAGAGCGGGAGCGATGGAGTCGCTGGAACCGCGTATGAGAGGTAGACCAGGAGTGCCTGTGGCGATCTTCCGTCTGGTGCAGTGCGGGTGGAGCCTGCTGGACCGGCGGTACTGATGGTTGCGGTACCGGACTCTGCGCTGTTGGCAGCGTCACGGGGAGCTGCTCCGAGAGCACCGTGTCTACCTCTAGAGTTCGGGAAATGGTAACGTCAGCATGGAGTGACCTCTTTTTCTTTGTATGGTGTTCCCCCTGTCGTTTAGAATGTCATTCCTTGGTGGCAGTGTGGACAGTACCGGTGCCGGTACTGGCTGTGTCTGGTACCGGTGGTACAGGCAGCGGTACCGAGGCCACAGACGCCATCTCCGGAGTGTGGGAGGAAGCGGCCTGGGAAGGGACCGATGGCTCCATGGAGGTCTGGTGCCTAGACGAGAGGGGCAGAGGCCCTTCTTTGCCCCCCTGGAGTGCTCTCCTAGTAAGAAGCTCCTGCAGCCTCAGAGTGCGTGCTCTTTTTGTCCGAAAGGAGAGAAGAGCGCAGTGAGAGTGAGTCCTGGTGTTATGTCCCTCTCCCAGGCAGGAGAGGCAAAGCTCGTGAGTGTCACTCACTGAGAGCGTGGTGGGGCAAGAGGCACACCGCTTGAAGCCAGTTGTTTGGGCATACTTTGCCGGCCCAATAGAAGGCAGTAGGCCCCGTGGGGGGGGGGGGGGGAGGAGGACCCCACGGGGTGGGGCAGAGCTCAACCGCAAGTTCTTCTGAATTTCTTCTTTTTCCTTAGGAAGAAAAAAACACCAGAGTTTACCAGAGAAAGAAGTCCCTCTCTGTGGGGTAAATTACTGACTTGTGCTGAGAAGCAGGGAGGTCTTCCAATCGCGATGCTGTTGGAAGGAACTGAGGCGGCAAGGGCTCCGCCCCCTTTTATATGCTCCCGCTCTCACACGATCTGGAACCCGCACTTTTCGCAGGGGGCGGAGGGAGGAGGGACGGAGCCCTCACCATGCTCTAGATCTTTCCAGGACATCTTCTGCCTGGAAACTGCTGACAAGAGGTTTTCTGGTACCTGCGGAACAGGAAGTGAATCCCAATAGTGAGAATCGCTGAGATCCTCGAAGAAGAACTTTACATTCATCTTGGTTGAATTTAATTTTGTTAATTTCAGCCCAGATTCCCAACCTATCAAGATTTTTTTAAATTCTAATTCTATCTCCCACGGTGTTAGTTTCTCCTCCCAGTTTTTTGTTATCTGCAAACTTGATACAGCGTTCTCAGTTGCTGTCCCAATGCTATGGAACTCCCTTCCCCTGGAGGTTCATTTGAGCCTGGGCCGGACGGTTTTCTGGAAGCAGGGTAAGACTTTTTTGTTTGAAGAGGCATTTGGTGGACGGGGATTAGAGTTTGGGGTGGTTTTGGATTAGGGATGTGAGGGGGGTTGGGTGTGTTTTGTGGGGGGGTTGTGTAAGGGTTGGGGGGGGCTATACTAGTTTTAATGTTTTTATGGTTTGTGAGCCAGCTTGAACCGCTGGGGAGGGTGGCATATTAATTTAAATAAACAGATAAAATATTCCCTCCACCTCTTCCTCAAAGTCGTTAATAAAGACAATGAGTAGTATTGGACCCAGGACAGAGTCCTGAAGGACCCCACTCAATACCTCTGTCCAGTTTGATAATGAGCCATTGACGATCACTCCTGAGTGTTCAACTAGTTCCGCTCTGTTTGCACTTAAATAATAAAACTCCCAGCTCCAAAATCTCTCAAAAGCCTCAGGAAGGGGTTTCCCAATATTGTGGCTAGTCTGATGACTCTCTTCCTGTCACTCCCTTTTATAAGGAGATGTCAGGGGTTTCACAGCACATCCATTCTTAAAGCAACTAGGCAGGAGGAGGAGACAGCTGTGGGGAAAGGTAGAGAAGAGGCAGTGAGTGAAAGGAAGCCGATTACAAGATAAGCAGCCTTTGCAGCTAAGCTATGGCCGCTCTCATATTACCGTATCTTCCATAATTTATGGTATTTCATGAATGTCTGCAACGTCACAGATTGCTGAAGGAGAAAGTTGGTACCCATTCTCATGGAAGGTATATCCAGTGACTGCTGTGAATACGTATCATCACCAGTTCCAGGGGGAAACCACTGCACACCTTTCTCATGTTTCATATTTCGCCCGAGTGTTCTCACGGGACCTTTACGTGAATACCCACTTTTTCAGGCACCCGATGGACTGAGGAGCAGTTGGGTGCCCAATGCCTGAAAATGTGAGCATTACCCAGAAAGACTGACACGCTCCAGTAAGGAGCGCTGCAGAGACTGGCTCCGCAGCACTCCATCCGGGACTTGTCAGTTTCAAAGGCGACCAGGGCTTCCCTCACTCTGACAGGCACTGTGGCCAGGAAGCTGAAAACTGACAAGCACTGTCCGAGACTGCCATGGAGTCCAGCTCTGCAGCAGTCGCAGTTGGAGCCTGCCACTTTAGTTTCCTCACCTCGCCTCTCAAGTGAGAGGCTCGGGGGGAGTGGCCTTCAAAAGCGACAAAATCGGCTACGACTGCTGCAGAGCTGGACTCTGCAGTGGTCCCTGCTGCGGCCTGTCACTTTAAAAGGCTAGCCAACATGTTCAAGTAGCCTGTCAGGTCCCATTCAGGCACTGATGATGCCCAAAAACGAGGATGGGTCCATTTGGGCATCCCAGATTCATCTGGGGTGCCCGAATCTTCAGGTGCCTGTTTGCAGCTCTAGTAATGCCCAAATCTGGAAATATCATAACGTAAGTATTCCCACGTTATAGATTTCATGTAATTGTAATAACTATCACGAACACTGCATTCCCACATTCCAAATTTCATGGTAGATTAAATCCCATTACTGTAAAAGTAGGGTTTCCCAACTCTGACATCTAGGATTATGATTATCCGAGCACGCATGAAGGACATGGAAAAGTGCATTCACATAAGCATGAAGCTTGTGGTACTATTAAATGTGCGTGAAAATAGTCTCATGTGAAAGAAAGATTTACTGGTTGGTGGGAGATGTATACTAATTTGTTTTTGTTTAACCTTCACCCATCAAGCATTAAATTGTTCATTTGAGAAACGAAATTTCAACCTGCTTTGTTGTGAATACATATCTGAATACAGCATCTCAATAAGATCTAGCCAGCCAATCATAGATTTAGGTATTACCTATTTAGTACCAAATCAATCACTAAAACGTGTGCTTGCTGTCACAGTAGCAATATGTGATAGAAGAAAAGAATCAAGCATTTGCTTTTACCTTTTTGTTGCTTGTATTGCCAACATTTGCAAGAGCTATGAATCTGCTCACATGTTGTGCATTCTCCTGTAGGACTATATGGTTTCTGTGTGAAATCAAATAAACGGGTTAGTTTTGAGTTTATAAAAAAAAAAAAAAAAAGGTCCAGATTATCTATAAACACAAGCCAATGTCAAGGTGTTTATTTAATGGCCATTTTCAGCAAGAAGATAAATGCATACTGAAATTACAGCTAAACTGCCTTTCAAACAAGTTGCAGGAGAAATGATATCATGATGCAAATAGATGGAATACTTTGGCCCCATACAGCAAAGCACTTAACCATACTCCGATTTTAAAAACCTTCTGTATTAATCTGCTACTGGGGTATGATATACTCCAATTATAGTCAACTTCCATATTTATAGATTTCAACTGTGATGTGACTACACTTTAACTTAAAAAATAAATTGTGTTGTGTTTGGTACAGAAGTGCATGTCCTAGACAAATGTTTGTGGGGTTACTACAACCCCCCCATTGTCCGGGACAGCACATTAATATGCACATGAGATAACACTGAGCTGTTAACAAGTGTTAAAATTCCAATGTTCTCTGCATTCACAAGCAAAAAAAAAGGCAAAGTGGGGGATAACTCATTGGCAGACAGCTCGTCTTCTTTTCAAGAGCCTGAGCTGTTAGGCACCATCCGGACCTTGTCTGCATTGCAATAACTGGCTGCCACAGTAAGTAATGGTGGGGTCAAAATGACCCCTTCAGTCTAATAGGATAATTTTTTCCAACACAACCTTGCAAGTAAAAAATCATTGAAGCTTCACACTGTGAAAGGGTTAACTGCTATGCAAAGAGTCTAAAGATACAAGTTTGCTTTACGTTGGTTAACTGGAGTTTTCCACTTGGGGAATAACTGACACCTCACCCCCATGCCCTTGTAATGAAATTCTTCTGTACATAGGCATATTATGAAAGGAGACAAAATTCTACATTGTATTTGAGGCAAATATGACCCCATAAGCCTAGGCGTATGGTGCTTTCATTTCTCCATTCATTCCAATAGGGGTCAATCATACCCATTTACGTTTATTTTATTTATAGTTCCATTTGTATGGCACCCCCTCCTACTACAAGCATCTCAGGGCAGCTAACAACATTTAAAAACATATAATAAAATTCATTAAAATCAACATTACCCAGGATTAAATGGTATCGAATGCAGCAGAGAGATCTAACAAAATCAACAGAGTTGAATGACCCTGGTCCAACTCTCGAGAGCGGTCGTCGAGCTCATGGGGAGACCACCAGGGAGAGGCCCGAGGGCTCTGCCTCAGAGAGGGCTTGTATTGAAGGTGCAGTGGAAGGGGGCCAGGGAGCCTGCCCTGAGACCCTGCAGCCCACGGGGCTACTCCTGAGAACTGGCTGGCAAGGGGCCAGGTCAGTGGTTTCAGCGCAAGAAGGGGAACTGCTTGGCAGGGAAGGCGCAAGGCCAGGGGCCTGCCTAACAGGACCCCAGAAAAACCCTTCATGCCAAGGGCAAAATATTGGATGATCGGTGCTGTATATATGGACATGGGATAAAGACACTGTACTGCATGAAAATAAAGGCACACTGGTGAGAAAAGTGGTGTTTGGGAGCAGATCCTGCAGCAACTTATGGCAAGTGAAGGGAGAACTGCTTACAGAAGGCTATTTCTGTCATGTCCTTGTGCAAGTGTCCACCACTAGGGATTTATTTTGGCCTCATTTTTACCTTTATCGGGCTCTGTAAGTCAAGTGTAAAGCTTGCACTTAAGAGAAATTAAGAGCTTCTCTTAGACAAGATAAGCACTGGGAACACAGATCCGTGGTCAAGAATAAATCAGGGCAAAAGGGGCATCACAGTAAGTTCCCTTTGCCTAATATTATTTTCTAGTATTATTCCTAGTATTATTTTCATGTATTACATCTGACTTCATTACTCAGTCTTTAGGTCCTGGCTATATTCGAGACCTACTCCTGGAACCTTCGTTGGATGGCTCTCTGCACTCAGTAACCATCTACTGTTTGGGGATCCCACCATCACATCACACCTTAAGTTGGCAAGCAATCAAACCTTTGCTGTGGTGGCTCCCTCAGTGTAGAACTTGCTCCCCCCAGATGGAGGGATCTCCATTTCTCCCTCCTCACCTTTAAAAAGCGCCCAAAGACTTATTTACTCTCCAGATGTTTGTAGAGGAAACGCAGCAGGTTTACCCTAAATGTATTCCCCGCCCCCCCACTTTCCCCTTTTAAATTGTTTTAATTGGATTTCAAAATGGCTTTGAGGTTTTTATTGTATTCCATTGTATTTTTATCTATATTGTAAAGCACTCCAAGCACCATTTGGCAGGGGGACGGGTTACACACTATAAATTATTAATTATTATTATTAGTTCTGACTTGTTCCCAGCCTGAGAAAGTGCCCTGTGTGGCCTGAAAGCTTGTATACTGTACGGAAATGGACCCTCAGGCTTGGACAACTAAGAGTTAACCAAACTATAGCTAAGAAACTGTACAAATTATTGAGAAACTCAGCCCCATGGTCAGTCCAGCCAAAAGGGACCATTTCCTGGGAAATGAAACATATTCCCAAACGAATAGCAAGTAGTACCATAAAAGCCAATTACGACCTTGTAGTTACTGAGAGGCCTCTTTCCCCAGCAACACTGGAGCCAGGAGAAGCCATATTGATACATTGTTGCTGTGGGAATGGTACGCATAACTAATTCCAACAAGGTCTGTTTGAAGACGTGAAAACTTACTGTACTCCAAAATATGACACTTTGTAAAGTTCTGAAATCTCACATGCATATTCTGGAATATGCCACTGAGCCCTCTCTCATTGGTCAGTTTTAGGGTCTTTGGCTAAAACCCTATGAATCTTTGGGGTGTCATCCACAACCCAGGTTCTCTCCCTGTAAGCATTCGAGTCTCCCAGTGTTGGAGCACTGGCATGCACCGATCTCACTCTGGTAAATAAACTTACTTTACTTTGACATTCTACCTTGTGTCTGGCTCTCTGTGTCTTTGGGGGCTGGCTATCTGGTCTAACCCAAGGAGTTATCCTGACACATACCCTCAACCAACAAAAGATATCATCAGGACAACTTTGTCTTCATCCTGAGTTCTGTGGATAGGGTGGAATAGAAATCCAAAACAGAAAAGGAAGAAAACTACTTCTTGCTCCACCCTTGCCTAGCTTGTGTCAAAGGGAGGGACAGAGGCACTCCAAGAGCATTGGAGACAAACAGAACCACTCAGAGAAGAGCTGAAGCTTACTATGACATCAGAACAATTACTCAAAGTCCTACATACCTATAAGGAAGTCTTTCATAATAGATCTTCTCTAGTGCAGCAAAATGGTATCTCGGCTTCAGACTCGCAGCCAGATTAGAAATTAACATGGAGCCATGGTTCTTAGTATCCACTTCTTCCTATAAAAAGGAAACATTTTGTTCTAAATTCTTGTGGATATCAAGCACAAGGAAAAAGGGTTCAACAAAGTTTGTTAAAACACACACAACAGCTATGCTGGGTTAGGCCAATGATCTATCTAGCCCCATCGTGTATTTCCAGCAGTGGTTAGTACCAGATGCTTCAGGGGAAGTGTACAGAAACAAGGCATATGTGAAGTGATCCGACCACCCACTATCATTCATTCTCAGTTTCCAGAAATCAGAGTTTGCATCCCCAAACCATCACTTCAGCTGCAAGCTATTGAAGGATTCAATGAACTTAGAGCCCAAATGAATAGTAGGTTTGTTATTCACAGGCATTATTTACATTTCCAGGTAGCTCTTCAAGTACCCAAACAACAACTGCAACCAAAACAGTACTCGCATATTCAGGATATTGGGGGTATTGACATTTAGGGTTTTTTTCCCCCTTCAGTTTGGTTATGTTGACATTTTTTTAAATAGCGTATGCGCAGGTAGGGCATATTCAATGGATTTACCCATTTTAATCCTCTTTTGAACCAAGGCACAGTGTTGGCCTTTCTAAAAAGTTACTGCAGATTTTTAAACAAAACTATCAATAAAGCAGTGTTACACTGGGAGGTGTGTGCCAAAAAACAAAACTGACACACACCTCCCAGAGCCATCCCATTCTCTGGTGAATTTGGCTGTATACTGCTACACTGTTAACTGTGAGTAAATCGGCTGGGCTGGGAGGGCTCCTGGCATAGCATGGCATGGTTTGGCCTAGCCTGCCTGTGCATAGGGCCAATACTGGGGCATGGGAGATTTGCATGCCATGCTTTTAAAAATATATATATATATATATATTATATACAGGGCCCCGAGGGATCCGCGGGTCTGCGAATCGCAGATTTCCCGCGGAATTCCCCTCCCCCCGCGGAATCTCCTGCCCCGCTTACCCCAGCACAGAATTTCCAGCCTGCGCTGCGGGGACGCGGGGCAGGAGATTCTACGGGGGAAGGGGAATGAACAAACCCTCGGGGCTTCCCCTCCCCAGCCTCCCCAGCAGCCAGGGCCCTTTAATTTGCTTACCAGGGATGGCAGCAGCAGCTGCTCCGTCCAGCACGCTCTTTTCCTGCTCGCACTTCCTGGCCCCTCCCGACGGGGCTCTCAGGGCGACGCAGCCAGATGACGTCATCCGGCTGCGTCGCCCTGAGAGGCCCCGTCGGGAGGGGCCAGGAAGTGCGAGCAGGAAAAGAGCGCGCTGGACGGAGCAGCTGCTGCTGCCATCCCTGGTAAGAAAATCCTTTTGGGTTTTTTTTGGGGGGTGGGGGGTGGGATTCAAGCACGCCCCAGCAGCTGGGGAGGGCAAGCCCCGGCAGCTGGGGAGGGGAGGCCCTGAGGGTTTACCAGTGCGGGGGGAGGAGGAGGCAAACCAAGCCCCCCCCCCGCATGGTAAATCGCGCTGAGGCGCAGAATTGGCCCCTGACTCCCGCGGAATTTTTAAAAAAATTCCGCGGAAGAATCGGGGCCCTGATTATATATATATAAAAATTGGGTTCCACTGGGGGCACATTGCTTGCTGGCTACTGCTGCTTGATTGGCTTGGTAGCCAGACAGTAGCACCATGAGCCACACAGAGGACTCCCTCTGCCGGGCTCCAGGAATTAAGTTCCCTCCATGTCAGGGGTGTGCGTGCGTGCGTGCTAGGCTGGCTGGCTCTTGGTGTGCAGGATCGCAGTTGCTTGCAGTCTGTGTGGTTGATTCAAGATGTCTTCTTTTACCAAGGGTCCTTTGGCTGCCTCCAGGCAGGGGCAGCATGCTAGGTTAGTTTTTTTTTTAAAATAATTGGGTGCTCCCAGGCCAGCTAGGGTACTTGGTTTGCTCAGTTTGGCAGTCAGACAGAAGCACCATGAGCTGCCCACAGGGCCCTCTCTGCCTAGCACCAGGAGTTCCCCCAGTCTCTCCAAATCTCTTGGTCTCTCCAAGTCACCAGTGCCACACCAATCCATGCCAAGAGGTTGCCAACCATTGCCCTCCCCTTCCCCCAGCTGCAGCTGCTGTACATGGCAACACCTGCTGAGGCACCAAGGTGGTGCTGAAGTTTGCCAAAGTTTCCCAACGTTGTGCGCTTTGGTCTCCAAAGTCCAAATCTTCAGCAAAAACACCAAATTGCCTCAGAGTACTTGGACCAACTATTCGGAACTTCAAAAGTCAGTCCGAATACCCAGAAGTACTCTTCAGTTCAGCCCTACTTTATACATGTCCATGAGCCCCGATTTGAATAGAGTGAAAGGGGCAAGGCAAAGCAAACACAACTGGAGTACAGGACAAAGGAAATTGGGTGTGAGAAGGGCAAAGATGACTAGGGTAACAAAGAGCTAAGGGCAGGATAAACAGAATGCAGAGGACTAGAGCAGGAAAGCAACTGAGGGCTCACAGCAAAAACAACTCGGGTAGGAAAGGCTCTAAGGGCAGGACAAAGGGGCTAAGTCAAGAAAAGGGACAGGGAAGGGCGGAGGCAAAGGAGACTGGGGGCAGGAAGAAGGGAACTACGATGGGAAGGAGGTTCGGGGAGGGCAAAAGTAGCAGGTGAGACATGGCAGATGAAAGCAGCATGGGTCTCCGACTGTGGTGTCTCCTATATCCCATCCCTAGTTCACCTGCACAGAAAAGGTACAGAGGAAGAAGAGCTTCATCTGTGTGCTCTGCCCCTGCACTGGAGCATAGACTCTTCCTTCTATCCCTCTTCATCCACACACAAACATTGGGTGTAATACTACCACTTGTTTTCAACTACCTCTTGTTACAGCCAGACATACTAACCACTTTTTAGCATTAAACCCACATTCAACTGCTACATCTGTTTTTCCAACCCCTCATTGTGCTGCTGCAGTCTGTGCTCTTGGGAAGAATACACACGCACGTTGTATGGTTGCTGCTATGCTTGCAGCCCCACTTCCAGTCTGCAGCCGAGATATCACAGACATGTTTTTTTGGGACAGAACCTTGATAACCCAGTCTACTTACTAATTTCTATAGCACTACTACTTGTACACAGCACTTTACAGTCACAGATTTTTGAAGACAGGTCCCTGCCCAGTGGGTTTGCAATCTAAGACGGACATGGGTGAGGGGAACGCAGGGACAGACAGACATTCACACATTCCCATTTTACAGATGGGGAACCAAGGCTGAGAAGTTGTGACTTGCCCAAGGCCACCCAGCGAGTTCATAGCTAGGGCAGGATTCAAACCCTGGCTTCCCAGAACCAAGTCCAGCACCTTATCCAATACACCACACTGGCTCTCTTGCCAAGCGTCTCCACGATGCCTTGTAAAATCCTCTTACTATCCCTGTAATACTCCCTGTGCCCATAAACCCTGTGCCATTTTCCAAGTATTATTTCCCATCACCTGTCCCCCATGTCCCAACCATGAGAAGCAGTGCAAGTTTCACTGGTAGGGAAAGAGCAGAGTCCAAGGAAGCAGCATGGGTGGAGTCCCCGCACAATTTCATTGCAGGGAAGGCAGAAGAATACAAAGGCCAAGGAAGCATCATCCGTGCAGGTACAGCAGTATTGCAGCACTATATTGTAATTTGAGCCCATTATTTCTAGTCCTCTCCTCTGTAGCAATGAAGAACAGTTTCTGGATGGCACCCCTTTAAATATTTGAAGACTATCATATCTCCCTGTAATCTTCATTTTGCTAGACTAGCATACCCAGTTCCTTCAACCTTTCCTCATAAGATTTGCTTTCCAGACCCTTTATCATCTTTGGAGTCCTCCTCTGAACCTGAACCAGTTTGTCAATGCTGTTCTTAAAATGAGGCACCCAAAACTGGACACAATACTCCAGGGTGAGGTCTGAGCAATGCTGAAGAGAGTGAAATTATTACCTCTGCTGACCTGGAGACAATGCTTCTGTTAATGCAGTCTAAACTGCATTCGTCTTTTTTTGAAGACACATCACATTGCTGAATCATGTTAAGTTTGTGATCAACCACAATCCCTAGATCCTTTTTACACATGCTGCTACCAAGCCAGGTTCCTCCTCCCTCTTCCCCGCCTCCCCGATCTTATACATATGCATTTGTTTTTCTTCCCCAAATGCAGACCTTTACATTTATCTCAGTTCAATTTCATTTTGTTAATTCCAGCCTAGATTTCCAACCTATCAGGAATTTTTGAATTCCAGTTCCATCTTTCAAGGTGTTCACTACCACTTCCAGTTGTCTCCACTTCAGACTTGATAAGTAGTTCCTCCACCCCTTCATCCAAGTAATGTAAGAACATCAGTGCCATACCAGGTCAGACCAATGGCCCATCAAGTTCAGCACCTGTCTCCGAGATTGGCCAATCTCAGTTGCTTGAAAGAAGCACCCAAACAGGTCACAATGGCGGCTATTCTTTCCCTGTTTACGTTCCCCAAAACCTACCTGGCTAATAGTTGCTAATAGACCTATCCTCCAGAAACTTGTCCAATCCTTTATTAAACCCAGCTACACCACTGGCCTTGACCACATCTTCCGACAACAAATTTCACAACTTAATTGTGCATTGAGTGGGGGGGGGGGAAACTTTTTTAAAAACTGCTACTTGTTAGTTTCATGTGGTGTCCTCTAGTTCTAGTACTATTTGAGAGGGTGAATCACCATTGCCTATTTACTCGTTCCACACCACTCATGATTTTATAAACTTCTATCATATCCCCTCTCAGACATCACTTTTCCAAGCTGGAAAGCCCCAACCTATCTAGCTTCTCTTCGTAGAGGAGCTATTCCATACCTTTTCTATTTCTACTATATCTTGGGGGGCGTGGGAGGAAAGCTCTAAAATGGAGTCCACCTTCCCAAGCAATTTATTCATAATGCTTTGCTTCAAACAATCTAACCCCCAGTGGTTCATCCTGTTTCTTGTTCTCAGCACCAGAGCACTCCCCGTCTTCCTTCACTGGCTTAGAGGAAGAGGGCTGAGGAAGATGAAAAGGGGGGAACAAGCCCTCTTTTCTCTGCTTTTGGGCCTCTTACGAAGAGCCTTATCCCTGCCCCTGTAAGCCCTGCTCTAGTTAGAGCCCTCTGAGCGCTTCCTTTTCTCCCTTCTTTCTTGCCTCTCTGGGTAGAGGAGAAATGAGAATGGGTGGGAGGAGGAATCCTTCGAAGAGCCGGAGGGGTTCCGAGGGAGACTCCTTAGGCCTGGGCTTGCACCCTCTAGGGGAGCAGCTGTGACCTCTAGCAGCACTTGGGCCAGCAATTCGCTTTCTAACAGGCAAGCTCCGACTCCCCACCCCATTCTGCAAATTACTGGCTGAGGTATTACCCCCCTGGGGTCATGCCAGGAGGTGGGGGACATGAGGCATCCTGCCTCCCCAGTCACACCAATACAGCCTCAGGTACATACTAAGAGACGCAAATCTCTACTGGGGGGAAATTCCACAGCCACAACGTGGCCACTGAGAACACCCTCTCAAATATCACCACCTGGAACACCCAGAGGACCTCCAAGAGGGTGCCCCCAGGTCAACCGCATGGGCCGATCAGGGACACAGGGAATGAGGCGGCTCCGCAGGTAAGCGGGGCCCAGGTCGTATAGGCAGGGCCCCGATTCTTCTGCAAAAAAAATTCTGAAATTCTGCGACCCAAAATGGAAAATTCTGCGACCCAATAAAGCTACAAAACCAGTCTAGTAAAATTAAAAATGAGTTCTTTAATAGCAGTAATGACATCTTTATAATTAAAAAAAAACATTTATTTACATATTTGCATTAGTTCACACATTTTACAGTCCAGCTAATAAAAACATTTATTTGCATTAAAACACATGAAAACAGATCGCCTGAGATTGTCTTCCCCAAAGCCTCTGCGTGTGTCCATATATATAAGGTTATGAGTGCTGAAACTGCGCTCTGCATCGGCAGAAGTTGTTACAGAGTTTATAGAAGCTAGTGCCACTTCTGCCAGCTTGGGCACTCTGTCCCATGCGCTTTTCCAGAAATTGTCCAAGTCCTTTTTCCCTGAAGGATCTTGTCGGTATCTGTCCAC
>QEPC01010372.1:547963-570962 GCA_003113815.1 Sphenodon punctatus | reverse complement strand
GAGGCAGAGGCAGCAGCGATCCAGGCGGAGGCAGAGGCAGCAGCGATCCAGGCGGAGGCAGAGGCAGCAGCGATCCAGGCAGCGGCGGCGGCAGAGGCAGCACCGGCGGCGGAGACATAGGCAGCAGCGATCCAGGTGGCAGAGGCAGCACCGGTGGCGGAGGCAGAGGCAGCAGCGATCCAGGCGATGGCAGAGGCAGCAGCGGCGGCAGAGGCAGCAGCGGGGATCCCGGTGGCAGCGGCTGGAGCTGAGCGGCTGGAGTCGGCGGCGGCAGCGGCGATGCTAGAGCGCGGTCTCATGGCGATTCAAGTAGGTCCCATGTGCTAATGGGACCAGCTTTATAAAGGCCGCGCAAGCCCGATTGGCTTGTGGCCTCAATAAAGCTGGTCCTTGATTGGCTCACGGCCAAGGAAGGGAAATCCCGCGGGGATTTCCCCAGTTTCTGCGGGAGCGCAGAAGACTCGGGGCCATGCGTATAGGGTTTTAAAGGTAATAACCAACACCTTGAATCAGGCCCAGAAGACTACAGGCAACCAATACAGAGAAAGGAACACTGGTGTTATGTGCACCCAGCGGTCCTTCCGCGACAGGAGGCGAGCCACCGCATTCTGCACCAACGGCAGCCTCCAGGTCGTCACTAAGGGTAGTCCCACGTAGAGTGCATTGCGGTAGTCCAATCTTGAGGTGATGATTACATGGATGACGGTGGCAAGATCAGAGTCTGATGTGTATGGCTGTGTCACCGGGATTGGGGAATTCACACACCCGGGGGAACCCACTCACGCTTGCAGCTCTGGCCCTGGCTTAGATAGGTTGAAACTGGGGATACGTGCCCATTAGGATAGAATGGTGGAGTTAAAGATCCCCGAGGAATTAGGCCTCTATCATCATTGGGCGCAGAGCATATCACCCTGGGAGTCCAGGCCTCGCCCCACACTTCCACACAATCCAAGTATTCTGCAAGGGGGAATGGGATACCAGTGGGGGCACATGTAGAGTAGGTAGGGGGTCGAGGCTTGAGATAGGGAAGACGGGGTTCCAGACACGCAGGACCCGAGAGAATCCCAGAAGGGGAAGGGGGACACACACACACACTCTCGTATCATTCAAGCCTAGAATCACACGGAACACAGTAAGGTCTCAAATGCATGGGGCTGGGAGAAGTGCACACACACTGACACTCACACGGAACAGCTCTCAGAATATCACAACACGAATGCTCTACTTATCTCGCAAGGGGCCAATTTCTCTACGATCACCAGTGCGGCTGGAGGTTCCGCGCTGGGCTTTAACTTGCCTGCTCCTCCTCTGTACATGCTCGTAGGCACTCTGAGCACCATGGCAGAGGCGGGGGTGACCCCACGTTATGTGAGGGTGAGGGGGGCGTGGCTGTTGGTCCCGGTTGAGGTGGAAACTGGCACCCGTGACGGGACAGCCGGAGCTGTCAGCTGCGGTGGTCTGGTGAATCGGGGGCTGTTGCGGTGCTGCCGGGGGGCGGGGCCTTGAGGTCCCTGAAGCCGCCATCGGTAGGCAGGGCTGACAGGCCAGAGATGTCAGGCCAGATGTCATTTACTAAATGCACTCCTTGCCACAGCCGCCACCTGGGCATTCAGGCAGAGCTGTGGACTCCTCCAGCCTCCCAGACTCTGAACCTGAGGGACCAAGGAGGGACGCACCTAATCAATGATGGGGGCCTCCACTCCCTCACCCCTTCCCACCAACATCACCTCGGCCTCGTCGGGATTCAGCTTCAGATGGCTCGTACTCATCTAATCCCCCACCGCAGTCAGGCACCAAGTAAACACCAAGATTGCCGGGCCTGGGTCAGATGAAAATGAGAGGTAGAGCTGGGTTGTCACACCTCAAACCCTCTCATGATCTCACCCAAAGGCTGTACACATTGAACAAGAGAGAAAACAGAATGGATCCCTGTGGAACTCCACACGTGAGATCCCAGGGAGAAGATGTAAAATCCCACATTACCACATGCTGAGCTCTTCCAGTCAGGAAAGAATGGAACCATTCAAGAAC
The DNA here is from genome assembly GCA_003113815.1 of Sphenodon punctatus. Lineage (NCBI taxonomy): Eukaryota > Metazoa > Chordata > Lepidosauria > Sphenodontia > Sphenodontidae > Sphenodon > Sphenodon punctatus. The sequence goes on along the minus strand of QEPC01010372.1, from coordinate 568,931 downwards.
AGTCCTGCCCACCCCGGCACAATCCCACAGGCAAGTCACCAACATCTCATGGTCAACCATGTCAAAAGCCGCTGAATGTTCTAACAAAATCAGAAGAGTGGACCGACTTCAGTCCAGCTCCTGGAGCAGATTGTCGACCAAGGTCACAAGTGCAGTCTCAGTGCCACAGCCCAGGCAAAAAACGGACTGCGAGGGATCAAGGAAGCCGATGCGGTCCAGATGCCCGTTCAATAACCTTCCCTAAAAAGGGAAGGTTAGAGACTGGCTGATAACTAGGAAAGGCGTCAATGTCAGATGGCTTCTTTAGCAAGGGCTGCATCACTGCCGCCGTCAGGCACCCCGTGACCCTGCCCTCCTCCACGTCGTGGCCCCAGCATCTCCTGGCTGGCTTTCATCAGCCAGGACAAGCAAGGATCAAGGTCACAAGTTGTGGCCCTCACAGTCCCCAGCATCTCCACCACATCAGTGGACGATATCTGCTGAAACCAATCCCACAAAACTGGACTAGACGGGGCATTCATAACTTCAGGTACACCTACTGCATTAAGTGCAGCATCGAAATGATTATAGATACAAGCGATTTTGTCTGCAAAATAGTCAACAAACACATCACACAAGAGCACTGGAAAATTCCAGTTCCAAGCAGAGAGAGGCCAGATTGACCAGACCCTTCACCACCCAGAATAGCTCAGCTGGACGCAACTTTGCGGATGCCATGATGGTAGCAAAAAACCCTCCTTTTTGCTTCCCGCATAGCCACAACATAGGCCTTTAATGCAGCTCTATGCCGCACTCAATCGGCTTCAGTACTAGTGTGGCGCCACCATCACTCTGTCTCCCCTCCTGTTTTAGCCGACGCAGGTCCATGAACCATGGGGCCCTGCGTTACCTGTGTAGTGACTCTGTCCCTGCAAGACTTTGGAACCTGGGAGAGCCAATGAAAAAAAAAAACTGAGGGGAGAGGTTTTTTAGAATGCTGAGGAGAGAGTGGGTTAGGGATGGTGACAGTTGACAGAGGTTGTCAGGGGAGAAAAGAAGGAGACTAAGTGAGCTGAGGGTGGAGACAAAGTGAGAAAAAGTGTGAAGGAAAGAAACAGAACCTGTGGTACCGTTGTGGGAATAACCAGGGCCCAATACGGGAGGGGGGAAAGGAACTGGCGGCACCAGCAAACATTACAGAAATTCAGAGAGATAGAGTTGCAGGTGAGCAGGAAAAGTGAAGCGAGACCTGTTGCTGGAATACAAATGCCGTGGACAGATGGAAAAAGGACATAGAAAGGAGAGAAATGATTTTCCCCTGCAGCTGACCCGGAGTGTCTAACCTTAGAGAACTGCCTGACTCTGAACAGTCAGTTGTACAAGAGCACTGCGACTGGCAAACTAGTACAGGGGAATTGGGAGAAAACAGATATAATCTGAAGTTCATTTACGTTATAGTTACTGTTAAGATGTAGAAACTAAGTAGATGTTGACTTTACTCAATGTTACATTACGTCAATAGGCTGTGTTAAGTACATTTCCTTATTGTTAAGCTGACCATTTTACTATGTTTATAAAGTACCCTTAATTAAGTTATCCCTGAGTCTTGGTTGCCTCTGCCTCTCTTCATAGTGAGAAAAATTGTACCCTTTGCGGTCCCTACACCTGTGGTCAGGGAGTGGGTGCCCGAGAGCCATCCAATCGATGACCTCAGCCAACAAGATGTTCCAGAGAGCAACAAGGCCATCAAGCCATCGAGGTTGGAAGGTATATTCCCCCAGAGCATTCCGGAACCGCTCCGGTTCCATAAGTCTCTGGGAGCAAGCCATACAAATAAGTTCCGCACCCTGCCGGAGCGGACATGTACCAGAAGACTGGCCTGTAAGAGATAATGGTCTGTCCATGACAAGGGCACAGATGACACCTCCCCCAATAACAGACCGCCTGCCTCAAGACCAGTGCAAAATACCAAATCCAGAGTATGCCCTATTGGGGGGGAGGTATTTGTTTTCATCAGGCCTCAGTTGTTTTTATGACTTTTTAATTGATGTTTTAATTTATTATGATTATATTTTTGTATAATGTTTTTAATATATGCTGTTTGCCGCCCCAAGCTACCATTGGGCAGGAGGGGGAAGGCTACACATTTTGATAATAAATAAGTAAATCATTCTGCAGGGGCACGGAGCCTGGTCTGAGGGGGTTGGACTGCCCAGGTTGGAATGCCCATTCACCCTCTGTGGTTGTACTGGAGCTTCTCTACCATCTCCTCCCTCTAAAGCAAGCTCTCCACTGCTGCCTCTGCTCTCAGGCTAAGCAGCTCCCTCTTAGCTGGGGAGCGCTGTTGCATCCGATTGCCAAGATTTGCCACCTCTGGAGTCACTACTACCCCATGGAGTGCGGGTAGGGGTTGCCACCTGTGGTGGTTTTTTACTTGACACTCCCATAGGCTAAAATGGAAGTGTCCAATAAAAACGACCAAAGGTGGCAACCCAAAAAAGGGAGAGGCAACTAGTAAGAGGAAGGCCCACCTCAGAGAAAAGAAAATTGGGCACTTAGCTCCTGAATTTTCCTTCTACTGTGGTTCCTCCTGGACGGCCAGTCAGCACAGTAGGGTATATCCCCGTCACTACCAGTAGGAGGCAGACATACTAATTTTGTGTCCCTACTACGGGAATCTTACTTCCATCTCCAGTGTAATTCAGCTTTCCTTCTCGCTGTTGAAAAACTTGTATACACCACATTGTTACTCTCAAATGACTTAGCATTTCTATTAAACTATCTTTAGGTTCAACTATTTTCCAACTAGATGACTTACATCTAGAGAGACTATAGATCCAGTTCAGACGTACAAAGAATTACGAAAACTAAATTCTCCAAGTACTGTAAGCCCAATTCCCTTCCCCAGAGTTATAACACTCCGGGTGGGTCTGGCCGCCCAGGAGGAACCACAGTAGAAGGAAAATTCAGGAGGTAAGTGCCCAATTTACCTTTCTCCCTGTGGTTCCTCCTGGACAGCCAGCCAGCACAGTAGGGACCTTCCCAAGCGGTGTCCCCCAACTAAAAAACATGCTGATGGGTGGGACATGAGATTAGTCCAGAACTTGGAAGGCTCTCCAGGAGAACCCAGGTCTCCTAGATTATCCCCTGTAGTAGCCTTCTTCCGAAGGATGCCTCCGCCAATTCCTGAAGAGGTATTTTGTAATGCCTCGTGAAGGAATGGACTGAGGACCACGTTGCTGCTCTGCATATTTCTCCATATGAGGCTGTGTTCCTGAATGCCTGGGATGTAGCCGCCCCTCTTAAGGAGTGAGCAAAGATCCCACTTGGGGGAACCTTGTCCTGTGCCCTATAGGCTTTTAATACACAGAACAATCCATTTAGCTATAACTGATTTTGACGCCCTCAGTCCTCTATTCTGTGGGCCATATGCCACGAAGAGAGCCGAGGATTTCCTAAACGAAGCAATGCGCTCTAGGTAAATCTTTAGAGCTCTTTTGACGTCTAGTGTATGCCACACCTGTTCCTGAGGATGAGATGGGTGGGGACAGAAAGAAGGCAGATTTATTTCCTGCTCTCTGTGAAACAGAGAGTTTATCTTAGGAATAAAACTCGGGTCCAGTCTGAGTGTTACCGAGGATTCCTTGAATGAACATAAACTCGGGTCTATCGATAAAGCACTCAACTCCGAGACTCTCCTGGCCGATGTGATCCCTATCAAAAAGGCTAGTTTTATAGACAAATAATACAGGGACACCTCCCTGAGAGGTTCAAACGGAATGGCCGTTAATGTTCTGAGGAGTAAATTTAGATCCCATGATGGGAAACGGTGTATAACCGGTGGAGATACCACCCTAGCTGCTTTGAGAAATCTAATTATATGCGGGTGTCTAGAGACACTTCTTCCTTTCCTTGTATTAAGGACACTATTTAAAAGCTGCCACCTGCCTCTGTAATGTGTTTGGCTTTAGGCCCCCATTTAACCCGTCCTGAAGGAAGTCTAGGACTAATTTTACTGAGGCCTTGATAGGTCTCACTTCTTTTTTTCTCACAGCACTCCGCAAATTTTGCCCAAGTACTCTGGTATATTCATCTAGTAGCTGGGCGTCTGGACTGGAGCATAGTCTCCATAACTTGCTGCAAATAGCCTAGTTTCTCTAGTGCCCTCCTTTCAATCTCCAGGCTGTTAAGCTGAGAGATTCTGGATTTTCGTGGTTTATCGGGCCCTGAGACAGCATGTCCTTTCTGTATGGAAGTGTGAGATGGGGTGCCGTTGCCATTGCTAAGATGTCCACGAACGTCGGGACCAGAATCACCTCCGCCCGTTCCCTCTTGATTTTTGCTACTGTCCATTGAATCATGAGGAACGGTGGGAAAGCAAACAGTAGTCCCTGTGGCCAAGACAGGTTCAGCACATTGAACCCTGCTGCCTCTTTGTTCGGGAATCTGGAGAAAAATATCTTTGTCTTTGCATTGTTCAGTGTGGCGAACAGATCGATCTCCAGTCTTCAGAACGTCTTTGTTATTGTCCTGAACGTTTGTGGGTGCAGAGACCATTCCCCTGGGTCTATTGACTTTTGACTGAGCCAGTCTGTTTGAGTGTTCTGTTCTCCCGGAATGTGCGCTGCTCGGATGGATTCCAGATTGACCTCCGACCAATTCAACAGTGTTATCGCTTGTTGGTGGAGGGCTTCCGATCATGAGCCTCCTTGGTGGTTGATGTAGGCTCTTGTTACCATATTGTCCGTATAGATTAGAACATGATGACCTTGAATCCATTGAGCCAACTTCCTCGTTGTCAGGTATACCGCTCTGAGCTCTAACCAGTTGATGTGGTGCTTTTTCTCCCTTTTTCTTTCCTTGAACAGATTTGTCTTGCATGTGGTTATCGCTATCCTGTCGGGATCTATGATGGGAATTCCAGTTTCGAATCTCTCTTTCGACTTCCACCACCTGAGGGATCTTTTGACCGGCTGGGTCACCATTACCCATGGGTTCCCTCCTAGCGTCAGATGGTCCTGCCACGGTCTTAGCATTCTTTGAAGTGGTCTTGCGTGGAATCTTGCCCATCTCAGTATGACTATGCACGATATCATGCTTCCCAGTAGACTGGCCAGGTTCTTTAGCTGGATTTCTGCTTGCGGTTGACCAGATTGATTAATTTCAGAAGAGTCTGGCAACGGCGTTGGCTCAGGTATATCCTGAAAACTTGAGTGTTCAGGGTGACCCCCAGGTGATCCAGCGATTGTGAGGGTTCCAGGTGGCTTTTCTTGAAGTTCACTATGAACCCGTGTTCCTGCAGAAAATGAATCACCCTGTGTACGTCTGATACCGCCTGGTCGAAGCTTGGGGATCATATTAGAAGATCATCCAGGTAGGGGTGGATCTTGATCCCCTCTCCCCTGAGTCTTGCTATGAGGGGAATCAGTACCTTTGTGAAGGTTCTGGGAGATGTGGCTAGGCCAAAAGGGAGGGCCGTGTATTGCCAGTGTTCCTGTGCATATCGAAACCTCAGCCATTTCCTGTGTGATGGTAATATTGGGACATGGAGATATGCCTCCTTGACGTCTAGCGATGTTAGCCATTCTTTCAGTGAAAGGGCGGTTTGAATGGATTGTAGTGTCTCCATTTTGAACTTCCTTGCTCGGATGCATTTGTTTAATCTTTTCAGGTCGAGTACCGCCTGCCACTTGTCCCACTTTTTCGGTACCAGGAATAAGATTGAATATAGCCCTTGACCTTGATTGTGTGATGGCACCTGTTCTATTGCACCGATGTCCTTTAGTCTGTGGATTTCATCCAGCATAGCCCAGTGTTCCTTGGGGTTGCTGGATTTTGGTGAGGTAATGAAAAATTCTTTTGGGTATCGGCTGAACTCGACTGAGTAGCCCCTTCGTACAGTCTGCAATACCCAACGATCTGATGTAGCATTCTGCCACTTCCCTCCGAACCTTTGAAGTCTTCCTCCTGAGGAGTGTTGGTCCAGCTGATGGTCCGAGTAGTCATGCCTCTGACTTAGGTCTGTTTGCTCCTTGAACGTGTTTGAGTCTATTTCCCTACCCCTTCTGCTTATTCCAGATAGATCTGTACCTCTGCTGTCTGCCCCTTGAAGGGTAGAAGGGCTTTCTGTTACCTCCAGATGGTTGAAGGGGCGAAAATTTCTTTTGGACAGCCCTACACTTTGTAGGATCTGCTTTTTAGTCTTGTCCGACGCCTCTGTCAGGACTTTGTCCAGGCACACCCCAAACAGTTTTGCCCCCTGGAAGAGGCCTCCTACCAGGGTGTCCTTGGCTGTGTGTTCACCCTTCCATGAACGTAAGCAAAGTCTACAACGTGCCGCTACGTTAGAGGCTACGGCTCTAGCTGACCATCTTAACATGTCTGTGGAGGAGTCCGCAATAAACGAGTGGGTCAGCTGGATTCTGGTTGATAGAATCCTCGTCATCTTTGAGGATACCTTGGGATCTCTGGCCCTCTTGATCCATGTCATGAGTGCCCTGGAAAAGTAGGAGGTAACAACAGCCATCTTCATTACTGTTGATGTTTCCTCGAAGTTGCACCTGAGGTTGCACTCAATCCCCTTGTCTGTGGGGTCCCTCGGGTAACATTCCCCTTCTGTTGGGAATACTGAATTTCTGGCGAGCGAAGCTGCTGCCGCATCAACCTTAGGGATTGCTAGGAGTGGTTCCTTATTCTTTTGCAGGGAATACAAGGACATTTGTGTTTTGTTCATCTTAAACAATTTGCTCGGTTGTTGCCATTCTTTCCTAATAATTTTCTCGTATGCTCTGTCCAGTATTGCTCCCTTGTCTTTCACACTGGCTCTAGGAATCTACTGCCTGGCCTCCTCCTCTTCCTCCTCCGAAGAATCTGAAGGGGCCTGCTTATCCTTCTTTTACTGAAGGTGCAGGGCTCGAGTTATTTGCTCGAAGATCTGATCCCTGTACCTGATAGGGAACTGTCTAACTGGATCCCCAGAAGATTCTCTCTCTCCTTCCTCTATGGATGAGGTTCCTCCCTCTTCCTCTGAGTTGAGATCATCCCCGCCTTGCCCCTCCTGTTCCAGCTCCTCCTCTAGGGTAGCTAACCCGTGAGCTCTCCTCGTTGTCCCTGTGGGCTCGGGCTCTGTCATCTCCCCCTTCCTCTGATGATATGGAGGCTACCTCCTCTTCTTCCTCCGCCGAGGAGACTGGGGAGTCTAGGGGGCCCACTGTTCTGCACCTCTTTTGTTTGGGGCATTTTCCTTTCCCTGCCTCCTTTGAATGGCCATCAACCTTAGGGATTGCTAGGAGATTTCCCCTTTTCTCTGGGAGGGGACCTTTTGCGTTTGAGCTCTGCTAAAATTTCTTTGAGGACTTCCCTATGGAGGTCCTGAGCTTGGGGGGATGGGGGGCTTAGTTTCAGTCTGATGAGCCTCCGCAGCTGCTGCCTTCTTCTTTCTAACCGCCATTATCGCTGCCTGTCCTTTCGGCTGGGCCTCGGCTAAGCTGGAGGAGCAGTGATCCACTCTCTTCCTTACAGCTTGCTGGGGCACTAATGAGGCGTTGGTTTGGTGACCACGGGAGAGTCTGTCCCTGCCGGCGCACAATGTGAGGGTGGGGGGTGGAGCTACCGGGCTTGCACTCTCACTGGCCCTACGGCGTTCCCTGATTTGTTCTCTTCACCCGCCTGCTTTTCCCGCTCACGCCTTGCATCGGAATGCGGGGGGGGGGGGAGGAGGGGGACAGCCGCTGGGACCTCCTTTGATCCACGCTACGGGCGGGGTATTCCTTCTGCCTGGGGTGTGACATCCTGCCGCCTCCACAGTTTTGATGTCGGGGGGGGAGAGGGATAGCGTGGCTTTCCCCGTCAGCGCGGGCCGGGCTATGCCGCGGAGCGGCTGTTCCTGGAATTAGGGCTGTTCCTAGCCCCTCTCCTGAGAAGGAAGAGGGGCGGACCACAGATTCTCCCCACAGTGAGTTTCCAGGCGCCACTGTGGGCTCAACTGCTTCCAGGTGTCCCTCCCCCACCCCACCCCAGCAGGAAGGGCAGTCCCGATGGACCGCGTAGCTAGCCCCATGCCTGGGTGCTACGCCCGCTCTTCAGGGTCTCCCTGCCCCAAGGGAAAGGAAAACACCCAGTCCTTGCTCGCTGTTCCCCCCCCCCAGTGGGGGGGGGCGCAGTGAACAGTGGAAGGAATTCCTCCTCCCCTGGCACCTGGAGCTTCTGTGTTCCTTGAGTGCTGCCTGTCATTTCTCTCAGGTTTCTCCTGGAGGCAGCCAGCCTGCATCCTATCTGCGTGAAGGCAGACAATCAACTGGAGATGGAAGTATGATCCCCGTAGTAGGGACACAAAATTAGTATGTCTGCCTCCTACTGCTAGTGACGGGGATATATATATCCTACCGTGCTGGCTGACCGTCCAGGAGGAACCACAGGGAGAAAGAGGCAGGAAACAGCCCGACCATGGCTGTGTAATGTTGCTGCTGCCATTGCCCCTGCTCAAACTCCCTTTCACCACCAGTGGCGGAAGAGGGAGGAGAAGCCCCCAGAGGCCAATACCCCCGCCCCCCAAATGGGCCTCACATTAAAGAGGGGGGAAGGACAAAACCAGGGGAAAGACCACCACCCTCCAAGTCCTCCCCTGCCACAAAGCTCAAAGTCCTGACTTCCTGAGGTATCTTCAAGAAGAAAAACGAGAGTAACAGAGTTGTTAATGTAGCAGACAGGCGTGACAAGAACCAAGGTCTGGACGTTCAAGCTGAACTAGATTCAAAACCAGAAATAAAGGATTTTGAACAGTGTGGTTGAGTAATAATCGTAACAGGCTGTCCAGGGAGAGGGTGGATTCCCCATCACTCACAGCTTCCAAATCAGTACTGAACATGCAATCACAAGATAGCAGCCTTAATCTATTCTATAGCGTAGGAAGACTATGCCAGTCTGGTGTGGTGAAGTGGATAAGTAGAGAGCCAATGTGGTGTAGTGGATAAGTTGCTGGATTTGCACCTGGGTATCTAGGGTTTGAATCCTATCCGAGCCATGAACTCGCTGGGTGGCCTAGGGCAAGTCACTACCTCTCCACCTCAGTTCTCCATCTGTAGTAAATGGGAGAGAGCGTGTGCGCACATGTCCCTGTGTTTCCTTCACCCTTGTCCATCACAGATTAGGGACCTAACTCTAATAACAATTGTAAAGTGCCAGATACTGTGCTGGCATTAATAATAGTCAACTAGATCTTGGGGATTTCTTCTGACCTTAACATATATGAAAAATGAGTTAATATAAGATGCAAATGATTAATCACAATACAGAGTGGTTCTAGTTCCTTACCACAGAAACAATCCTAATGTGGACAATAATTAAACAAGGGATGGGGAACCTCAGACTTGGGGGCCAATTGCAGCCCATGGCTAGTTTTTATTTGGCCCTTTTCCAGTTCCTGGCTGCTGGATCCAGTTCCCTCACACACTGAAAGACTAAACTCAGGATAAGGGTGCAAAGATGAAAGTATGCATAAGAGGATCTATCTATGACAGGGGTGCTCAGCTTGATTCGTCCTGAGGGCCGGAAAATTTGGTTCAGACGCAACCCTGGGCCGCATGTCACCTAGCCCCTAATTTGCATAACCCTGCCCAGAATTTACATGGACATGCCCCTAATTTGCATGACTTTTGTGAATGTAAAAACGCACGCAAATTAAGTCCAATTTCAAGCCTGCCATACATCAGAGGCTACACTGGGAAGGAGCATCGGGGCTACTACAAGGCTATACAAATCAAACCGATGTTCAGTAACAATAAAATGCTGTCCCTCCCCAAACATGAAAATGCAGAGTGCGCACAGGCAAACCAAACCACATGAAAAGGAAAGTCTGCCTAACACACATCCCCACGCACAGAGCAACCGGTGGAAACGGCAGTTGTTCCATGGGTGCGGATGAGTGGGGGTTGAGGGGGCTGCATATGCATACCCTGCCCCCAAACCGGCATGCCCATGGACCCCACATCTGGCAGAGTTGTGTAAAAACGGCCTGTGAGGAGCCAATTAAAGTATAGAAGGTTGCTGCCTTGTAAACAAAGTTCTTCGAGATGACTCTGCACATGTTCACAACACCCATCCTTCCAGCCCCGCATGGAATTTTCTTATATTCCTAAAAAGGGTTGGATGGAACTGTAATTCTGAGGGGGAAGAGCACTTTTTATACTAGAGGAGTTCCCTCGAGACCATCATGTGGTCTATTATTTGAATATGGTGAGCATGCCATGCACAACCCAGTTGTGAGAATGTTCGAAGCCATTTCGAAGAACCTTCTTTACAAGCCAACAACCTTCTGATCACTCAAGTGGGGAGGAGTTTGTTTACAAACAGCTTTATCCCCTTCCAATCAGTGTCCCACTGCTGCTGCAGGCCTACAGCACTGCTAGGAGGCAAAGGCAGGTGAGGGATGGGCCTGGGTGGGCGGTGGAATTGGAAGCAACAGGAACTTGGATCCAAGCAGGAGGAGGAAGGGACCCAGGCAGCGCCAGCTTGCTGCCAGGAAGAACAGTTATGCGCCAGTGGGGGAAGCAGACAGCTCTGCCGGCCACACATAATTAAAAGAGACCCATTTGAAAGCAGGTCTCAAAATATGTATAAGCGGGCCACATGTTGTGCAGGCCTGAACTATGGCATGGATCTGGACCCTCTTTCTGAGCACACCATCTAAACAACCATGTTCTCAACTTCTAGATAGCCCCTTGAGCTTATACTAATTTTCAAAGCAGTCCATGGGAGGGAAAAGGTTTTCCAACTCTGGATTAAAATAAGATGGAAGGCGACCATCTTGAATTTGATAGTTTATTGCTTAAACCCAAGAATATGCCAAGAACCGGCCATTAACTGGGGAATCAAATGAATCAGAGATCTGCTTGGAAGGAACTTAGTCCAACACCCTGCTTTGAGGCAGGATATCTACAGCTACGACATAAAAAACAGATGGCAGTACAGATCCTTTTCAAAACCTCCAATGACTGAGAGCATACAGAACTCCTAACAGCAGGAACCGTTCGACAATGGAACAAGCTGCGTAGGGAGATTGTAGGCTCTGCATCGCTGGAGGTTTTCAAAAAGAAGCTGGACAACCATTTGCTGGGGATGTTATAGCAGTAGTCATCCTGCATAACTGGGGGTTGGATTAGATGACTCTCGAGGTCCCTTCCAACTCTAAGATTCTCTGACTAGTAAGCTACTCTTTACACTTCTTTTAAGAAAGCAATAGTAAGTCTGGCTTCAAAAAGAGTGAATCAAGTCTGTCCAATTGCACATTTGCAACCCATTTCAAATGAAAAGTTAATACTTACAGGATTGTTTCCAAAGTTTTCTACGCCTCTTGGCCATGGGGAGGTCAGCAAGATATCTACACCTTTGAATTTTGGAATGGATAATATTGATGTTTTTAGTTCTGTCATATCCTTGAAGCTAAAACTGTACGCATGGCCTGGCTCACTTGGGGATTCTGTGCCACTGAGGTAACCAATCTGTAATCCCGAGGCTCCGCTGAAAACACCTTTACGGCCTGTATTAACATATACAAATACACATTTAAAATAGCAGCAATTAAACACAGCACACCACTCCAGTTGTTTTTTACTTTTACACAGCCTCTGTTTATGGAAAATTTATGCCAGGGTAAGAATTTCAGAATTTGGTCCAACAATTTCAATCCCCTTCCATTAAATATATCGAAGGTTCTCAAATTTTGTCAGCAAGCATCCCTAAGATCATCAACTGTACTGCTCCACTGTTTATAAGACAACACATTTAAGTAAAAATATTTACATTATTAAAATTCTTCTAAAGTGTCTATCTGATCCAGGCAGAAGAAATTAGTATAAAAACATAGACATTTTATCACAAAAAGAAAGAAAAACAGTAAGGTCAGCTGGCAAGGAGACAGAGAGGGAAAGGAATAAAGGGAAGAATGGGAATAAGCAGGGCCCCAAGGGAAACGTGCTACTGCAAATTGGGAATTTTGTACAGAATCCCAGCCACAGGGAAATTCCCTGCAGTATTTCTCTACAGCTGGGTGACATCATGACATGTAAGCCTGATTAGCTCATGAACAGTGATGTCACCTATCAAATGCAATGACTAAGGAGTAGGGATGTGCGAACGCAGTTCAGAAGTTCAGGGTTCAGCCCGAACTCGGGGTGTTCAGACCGTTCGTGAACACCCCGAATCCGAACTGCCACCCGCCCAAACAAAGTTTGGGTTCCGAACCGGTTCAGGCAGAGGCGGGGGGGCAGAGAGGAATCTGGTTTTCCCTCCCCACTCCAGGCTGCGCAGGTGGAAGGGGCGCTGGGGAGCACCTCCCCTCCCCACCCTGCTCAGCCTCGTAATTTATTTATTTATTAACCCCCCTGCCCCTGGGATCGCCCTACCTGGTGGTGCCGTGGCTCTGGCCCCAGGTCCACCAGCGGCGGGTCCGGCAACGCTTCAGGCCGCTACTAAGCCTTCCGGGTCAAACCGGAAGGCCTAGTAGCGGCCTGAAGCGCTCTGGAGCACCGCTGCCCCCAGACCCACCACCGCTGCCACCGCCGGACCCAGGGCCGGAGCCCCAGCACCACCAAGTAGGTCAGGCTCCGGGTCTGGCAGCAGCAGCTGGTCCAGAGTCAGCGGCGCTCCGGAGCGCTTCAGGCCACTACTAGGCCCGCCGCCGTCAGACCTGGGACCAGAGCCCTGGTACCACCAAGGGCGATCCCTGGGGTGGGGGTGGTTAAATCTTTTTTTTTTTAAAGTTACGAGGCTGGGAGCAGGGAGAGCCCTCGGGGGGAGGTGCTCCCCGGCACCCCTTCCACCCATGCAGCCGGGGGAGGGGAAGGGAAAACCGCCCCCCCGCCTGAACGGGTTCCCCCCCGAACCTGTTCGGGCCGAACAGGCCAAACCAGTTTGAGGTTCGGCCGAACCCCAGATGGGCCGAACACCGAACTTCCAGGTGTTCGCACATCTCTACTGACGAGTGACATCACCGCTCAAGAGCTAATCAGAGGCTGGACTGCTGTAATGTCAGCAGGCAACCCCCTCCCCAGCCCAGCCCGCTCAGGAACTCCAAGCTGGCCAGTCTGAGGAGGGGATTAACTGCTGCACCAGGTGAGTTAGTGGGACAAGCAAGCTGGGGAGCTAACTCCATCACCAACAGTCCAGCCCAGCATGCTCAGCAAGAGCCCCAAGTGCTGCCCCTACCCTCCGTCACCCCAACCTGGCCAGGAACACAGAGCCGGCCAGGCGGAGGAGAGGAGCAGCAGCCCTTGGGGCTCATACTGCGACTGCCACCGCCTGCACCGGGTGAGATAGTGGGTCCAAACAGGCTGGGGGGGGGGGGGGGGGGNGGGGGGAGGCAACCCCTAGCCCCAGCCTGCTGGGCAGGGGAGAAAGGGACCTGCAGATCGGGTTAGGAGGCCTGCAGAATTTTTATTAAAAATTCTGTGGAAGAAGCGGAAGCCTGGGAATAAGAAAGGCGCAGAAGAGGAGTAAGGACAGATGGGCAACTGGTGGTTCCACTAGTTATGCCTGTGCCTGCCCAGTAAGACACAAGCCTTATTTTAAGAACCTATGGGTGTTTTCAAATAAGACGATAGCCCACAGAAGCCTTCACCAGGCGCATTCCCATTTTCCCATCTATGAGGTGTCCACCACATGACCTCCAGATGGTCGCCACAGCACCACCATTCACAATGGAGTCAAGGGACATTGAGGACCCTCCCTGCAGGCCAGTCAGGGCTTATAGTCACCCATGTGTCAGAGGCTCGACAATTAAGTTTGTCCACAGTCTCTCCCAAATCCAGGTCCACCAGCATCAGAGAGTTCTGCCTAGCATGCCCAGCCAGCCAAGAGATGGGAGCGGTAGCAATCTCAATCCTGTGACCACTTCTCAGCTGAGAGGCAAGCTAGCGATCTACCTCCTGCAGTCTCCCTCCCCAACAACCACCTCTCACCTGCGAGGCGGGGAGGGAGACTGCAGGGGAAGGGAGATCTCTAGCATGCCTCTTCGCTGAGAGGTGGGGAGAGAGACTGCGGGGAAAGCTCTACCAGCTGAAAGGCAGCCCCATGGGAGGAAGATTACTAGCTGCTGCCGCAAGCACATGAAATACAGGCAGGGAGTCGACCATTTATTAGGTTGGACACACTAAACATGTGAGTGGCAGCTGTCTGAGGACAGCACAGGCTGAACACGGAATCCAATAGGCTAGTGGCTTGTTTGACTCTCCAAAATATACAACTTGTTTCAGACAACGCCTCAAATTTATTCTCCCCGCCCCCCCCCAAATTCCACCTCACTACTACTACGCATCCAAAATCAGGGTGAACATCTTATCCTGGATAAAACAAAATTAAAGTAAAATGCAAAATTTGAAAACAGTTAAAAATTTACCAGCACAGAAGACAGCAAACTCAGAACAGGGTCTTCAAACCAGTGTGAACCTGCACAAATACATCACTGTAGAACTCTCTCTTACATGCTCACATAATACTACACAGAACTGAGTGTCATTATTATCTCTACAGTGAAGCTTACAGAAATGGAGATATGAAAACATGTGCTCGAGGACAAGTTCAAAAAACCAGACTGAAACCACTGAGAAAGGGATGACAGAATAAGGTGACCATCAGACATTTTATGTATTTGCTTATCTGTGTAAATCCACGATTGGGCATGACCCTCCATCTTTTGTGGGGGATAAGAAAATATCCTTTCCCCCTTTATGTGGAAGAATATTCTTGATAGCTCCCATCAGCAAGAGGGTCTTGATTTTCCTCCAGTAGGATTACTTCATGGAGGTAAGTCCCTGAAGAGGAACAGGACTCAGGGTGTGTACCTGTCTGTCTCAGACTAGGTCAGGTATGGTGTCTGGCCAGACTAGGTCAGACCAAAGTCCATCCAGCCCAGTATCCTGTCTCTGACAGTAGCAGCTTAGGTCACTTCATAGAAGTGCACAACAGGTCATAAGGGGTTGGGTGGGGGACTTCTAGAGGTTTGGAGTGGGGTTTTTAGGTACTTTTAATACCGTTCTTATTTTGTAAGATACCCTGAGCCTTAAGGGAAAGACTGGGTAGAAGTTTGACTAAATAAGTAAATAATAGAGTGATCTATTCCAAGCTCCAACAATCAGAGGATAAATTCCCTAACCAGACTGAGTAGTAACCCTTTACGGACCTATCCTTTTGTTTGGAACAGGCTCCACAAACCCCCAAATACAAACACACACAAGCCCTCAGAGAAAAAACATAAAAGAAACAGTCTAAACTCAGCATTAGGAAGCAGTAAAATACGCCCAGGCAAACTCCCAAGAAATGTATTAAATGAAGTACCTGTCATCCAGGGCATCCGGGTATAGCAGGAACATAATTAGGACAAGAAACAGATTAAGAATTGGGAAGGAACAATGAGTCACTAGGGAACACCTGCATAGGTGGAATGCCAGATTGGCACACAGAGTAAGCTAGAATGGGATAGAATTAGAACTGTTTAGGAGAATGAGGGACTCAAAGGGGTCTCGTACCTGTTTGTGTCAGGCATGATGAGTTAATGTTGTGCTATGCTTCAATCTTTACTTCCCCTACTATGCAGTCAGAAGTCACCTCTGAGCAGGCACAACACCCCTGTTTGATTTAACTCCCAAATGACAACTTCTACTGGATATACGAAGGTTATCAGCGAGGGGGCATCAATGATAACCTTTGTCACTGGCAACATCTAGGGGCACTTTGGGTAGGGTACGTGTCCTGTCTTTTAGATGAAATGTTGTCTTGGATGCTACTGAATGCTGGACAGATGGCTCTAAAAGAGGGGGACGTGCTGAAAGGGACATTGGCACATTATAGCTGATGCATATAGAAAGCAATGGCACTTAACACGTAGGCCAAACATATAAAGAGCAATAAGCGCTTCCGCATTTGCAGTTAGCAGAAGTGAAGCCATGCTAGATATGTCAGTTCTTGGCAGAGGAGAATGGGAATGTCTCTGTACCAGTTCTTGGCAGAAGAAAATATGAACACCTGGTACTAGCACAAAATAGGATGACAGTTGTATTAATGGAGTGTATCCAAAAGGTAGTATACACCTCACTGTACTGTACATACAAAATGACAGTTAATAAGTATTTATATTAGTAAATAGTTATAAACCTAACTATTGACTAAGGGAAGTAGGGAATCACTGTACCAGGAAGAGAATTCTGAGGTACACCAACATGCCCCGACAATCTAATTGATGATCATATTGTGCTGTCATGAACAGACATGATGTAAGGTTTAGGGGCTGGAAGGGGGCTGGCTTTGGCCAGTTCAGATGCCTGCTAAAGGTTGCCAAATGGGCAGTCTCTACCTGAAGATTGGCTGGCTTTGGCCAGCTCAAATGCTCACTAAAAGCTGCCAGCTGGGCTGGATTAATCAATGACGTAGTAAACCTGTACAACCAAAAACTGTATAAATAACTGAGGCACAAAACATGGGCAGCTGCTCCAGCTCCAGTGCACCCAAACCTTGTACTCAAGCTTCAGGATCCTGCAGAGGACCTTGTGACTGTACACCTTTGGGAACTCTTGCAGTGCCAGAGCAGGGAGATACTTATTGTTAGTGCATTTTGCTTGCTTATCTTTAAAATCACTGAACTTTACATAAATAAAAGTTACATAAAAAGTGATTAAACGCAAATGCTCTTGTTGAATGTTATGTTAAAGACCCGCACAACAGTGGACACTGAAGCCCGGTTGGGGAAAAAGGGGGATCTCCCCTAGATGTCGCTGCAACACTTTAAGAACTTATCTAATCCAACATTCTCTGGCAACAAGTTCCACAAGTTAACTGTATAATGAGTGAAAAAGTATTTCCTTTGAAAGGGTTTTAGTTCCAGAGAATGACAACTGTAGAGCCACAGAAGAGGTGTTAAAATCACAAACATTCTGCTCATTATAAAATCAGGATGATTTGTCCTACCAGTGTGAAATTTGGCAGGGAGGATCACGTGGGTGAGGGGTAGGTTCCCCAAATTTCAGACAAATCGAATACGAAATGGATGAATTATAGCAGTTTGAATTTGGGAGGCAAAACTGTTCTTTTTTCAGCTTTTCTTTACTCTTCAAACATTAGTTCTCCGAAAAGTATTTGGACATGTAGGGGTGCTGGAAAATTCAAGCTTGACTTCTAGTTTTCTCCTGGTTTTCAAAAATCTGTTGTAAAGTTTTGAAATTTTTGTATTTTGAAGTTCCCATTTTACAAAGTGGGGAGAGTGAGAAAAGCAGCTCTCTGCTGCATTTCATCTGTAACATTCTGTTGGGTTGTAATAAGGTAGTGGTTTGTGAATGGTTTTTTGCAAACATGTAGGATTTACATTCAGAGGTTTTACAGCAAGCTTTGGCCTAATATGTGGAGTGTTTTACGTATGAAGGGATTTTTTTTATACATGCAGAGGTTTTATAGCAGGAGACAGAACATAAGAAATGTCATACTGAGTCAGACCAATGGTCCATCAAGCCCAGTATCCCATCTCCAACAACAGCCAGTCCTGATCGCATGGGAGAAGTACCAGCAGTCACAATGGGTAAAAGTTCCCTGCTGATCACTCCCTGCTCCCAACAGTAAGAAGTTCCCATCTCATAACCAACTTGGCTAATAGTCACTAATTGACCTATTCTCCAAGAATTGATCCAGTTCTTTTTTAAACCCAGTCATACTAATGACCCTGACAACCTCCTCTGGCAACAAATTCCATAATTTAACTGTGCATTGAGTGAAAAAATGCTTCCTTTTGTTTGTTTTAAATCTGCCACCAGTTAGTTTTGTGGAGTGTCCCATAGTTCTAATGCTACTTCAGAGGGTAAATAAACATTCCCTATGTACTTGTTCCACTCCACTCAAGTTTTAATAAACCTCTATCATATCCCCTCTCTCAGTCTTCTCTTCTCCAAGATGAAGAGCCCTAACCTATCAAGCCTCTCTTTGTACAGAAGCTGCTCCAATTTTTGTTGCCTTTTCAGTTCTACTATATCTTTTTGAGATGGGGTGACCAGAATTGCACACAGTACTCAAGGTGCGGTCGCACCATTGATTTATATAGGAGCATTATGATATTTTCAGTTTTATTCTCTATCCCTTTACGAATAATTCCTAACATTCGGTTTGCTTTTTTGATGGCTGCCGCACATATGAGGATGTCAATGTACTGTCGACAATGACTCCAAGGTCCTTTTCCTGAGTGGTTACTCCCAATTTAGAACCCAGAATTGTGTACACATAGTTTGGATTATTATTCACTATGTGCATCACTTTGCACTAGTCCACATTAAATTTCATTTGTCATTTAGATGCCCAATCATCTCGTCTCACAAGATCCTCTTTCAATTCTTCAGTCTGCTTGTTAACCTTGAACAACTTTGTGTCATCTGCAAATTTGATCACCTCACTCTTTACTCCTTTTTCCAAATCATTGATGAAGATATTAAACACCGGTCTCAGTCCAGAGCCCTGCGGCACTCCACTATTTACTTCTCTCCATTGTGAAAACTGACCATTTAGTCCTACCCTTTAACCAGTTACCGATCCTTAACAGGACACAGCCTCTTATCCCATGACTACTTAGTTTCCTCAAGAGTCTCACATTAGGGAAATTTAGCAAAAGTCTTCTGAAAATCCAGATACACTATATCAACTGGCTCACACTTATTTACTCCCTCAAAAATACTCAAGTAGATTAGTGAGGCACGACTTCCCTTTGCTAAATCCATGCTGACTTTTCCCCATTGTGCCAGGTTTATCAATATGCCCAGTAATTCTATTCTTGTATGGATGTCAGGAGCTTTTATTACAGGTAATGGATAGGACAGAAATGAGGCTGAAAGGGAAACTCACTGGCTGGCTGCTTTGGTTGCTAAGCAAACTCCCCAGCAGGTACAAGGCACAAGGAATGCCAATTTGAAGTAATGGGGCTTCAGAAGTCCCAGCAGTGCTAAAATGGGCAGTAAATTAATAAAATAGCAGATGCTTATCTGAAACAAAGGGGAGGATCTGAAATGACAAAGAAGAGGCATGGTGGGAAATGTGAGAAAGCCACAGAGAGGAAATGGAAAAATGGAGACGGAGCTAGGTATGACTGGTAGAAAAACATTTGGTGCATCTGGAATTGGGGGTGCTGGGTGAAATGATGGTGGGACTGGTGGAATAATGGATTAGAAGACTACTGGAGTGACTGGAATTGGGGGTGGGGAGCAAAGTGAAGTGACAGGTACAAGGTCAACAGAAGTGGCTGGAATGACATGTATGGAGGACACCAGGAGTAGCAGGAAATGTTATTTATTTAAATTTGATACCTCACCCTTCCCCTAAGGCTCAGGGCAGCGTACAACACAACACACACATAAAAATACATTAGAATCCCTTCAAAAAAAAACAACAAAAAAAAAAACAAACGACCACCCTCAACCCTAGATAACCTTCATCCAAACCCTATTCCAGGGGCCTACCAAATGCTTTGCCAAAAAGAAAAATATTACATCGCCTCTGGAATGTGCACAAGCTGGCAGACCTCCATGGGGAGGGAGTTCCACAACACTGGGGAGGCAAATGGCAAGCACCACTGTGCACGCCCTCACCACATGAGCAAAACTGTCAGATGGTACCCTCAAGAGGGTGCCCACAACCAACCGCAAGGATCATGACAGAGCATGATAAGAGAGGCGGTCTTTCAGATGAGGCCCAGGGACGACAGGGGGGTTGGCCAGAATGAGGCCACCAGGAGCAACTAAAATGATGGAGAGCTGAGCAGAAGGGTGTGAAGACCCCAGCCTCCTCACGGTCTTTCCATTTCCTCTTCATGGCTTCTTCACTTTTCCCCTCTCTTCTGGAGAAGGAATAATCAAGACAGAGACTGTATGTAGTTACGTGCACTGAGCAATTTTACACAAGTTGGATAGAATTCCTTTTGGTACATAACTGACAAAGATTAGGGCTGTAAGAAAAACACTTTGGTAAGGAGGGAAATTGAGGAGGTTGCTCCCAGGTGGAAAAGAAAACTCCGCTGATGAAAGTAACAAAGCTGGGGCTGAAAGGGAAACTCACTGGCTAGCTGCTCCAGAGACCAAGCAAACTTCCCAGCAGATGAAACTGACAAGGCTACTGTTCTCCGTTTCAAACCAGTCTTAACTTGTTTTCATGCTTTGTGGAGGAGTGAATTTCTGAAACAAAGGGAAGGATCTGAAATGCCAAAGAAGGGGGATGGGGAGAAAATGGGAGAAAGCCATGGAGTGTGAATTAATGCCTCTCAAACTGAAGTTTGTTTTGATCTAAGAATTCCAGTATTATTGGAATGTGTAAATAACTCCTGATTTACTTGTTCCAAACCACTCATGATTTTGTAAACTTCCGTCATATACCCCCTCAGTTGTCTCTTTTCCAGAGTAAAGAGCACTAAGCTCTTCTCATATGGAAGTTGTTCCATACCTTTGACCATTTTTGTTGCCCTTCTCTGAACTTTTTCCAGTTCTACTATATTTTTGTAAGATATGCAACCAGAACCGTACACAATACTCAAGGTGTGGCTGCACCATACATTTACACAGCAGCATTAGTATATTTTCCATTTTAAAATATCTCTCTTTCTAAAGCTAAAGGTTAAACATTTATTTATTTATTTATTTATTTTTCAGATTTATACCCCACCCCTCCTGCAGCGCAGCTCGGGGCGGCTTCCAACAGTCAAATACACTAAACAATCAAATACACTAAAATTCATTTTAAAAACAATCAAATATTAAATATAAAATATAAGACATAAAACAGGGCTAGACATGTAAAATAAATAAATCGGTGGGGGACTAAAATCCTCCCTCCCCACCCTCCCTTCCAAAGGCCTGGGCAAACAGCCAGGTCTTACAGTTCCGCTGAAATGTTAAAAGGCTTGGGGCTAGGCGAGCTTCCTCCGGAAGGGAGTTCCACAGCCGCGGTCCCACCACCGAGAATGCCCTCTCCATCGTGG
>QEPC01010372.1:514681-544084 GCA_003113815.1 Sphenodon punctatus | reverse complement strand
GTGGCTGGCCTCTGCGATTCCCCCCCTAGTCCCCCAACTCACGGCTTGATCTCCCCCCCTGCAGGTCCAGCAAGCAGCGGCGGTGATGGTGTGGGCAGCAGCGGAGCAGTCGGGCAGCGGAGCAACGGAGCACCCGCCCCACGCCGGTGGCAGAGCTTCTTAAGCCCCCACAGCAGCGAGGCAGGTAAGTGGATGGTAACAGAGGCTCCCCGCATGTATGTAATGTTAAAGCTGAGAACTGTAAACTCACTTCATGTAATCATGTAATGTAAAATTAAGAGCTGGAAACTCAATTAATGCAAGGGAGAGAGACAAAGATCTGTCGGATGCGTATTCACTGCAGACACTAGACAGAAGCCCCATGGAGTTGCAAATGAACCTGCATGTCTTCCTGCTTGCCTACGTGCTTGTAACCACGGTATTCTCCAGGCTTCTCCAGGCAAGAAAATGGAAACAAAGAGATTGCAAAGGTATTTAAGGGAACATCTTTGCTATCAAAGAGACACTCGGAACTCATTCAACCTCTGACTCGCGAAGTCACGGATCACAGCTGGGGGGAGGGCAACAGCCTGCCAGCCAGCAGTCTACTGGAAGACATGTGGTGAGAACAACAACTTTGATCCTAACCAATTTAAGATTGGCACCCAGCCACCTTACATCACTGGCTGAGAAAGGGACTTTTATAGGGTAAGACTTTAACTAGAGATGCATGCAGTACAGATTAGGAATGTGTTATTTTGTTTACTTTATTAGCCACTCTGTGTTCAAACTATCTTTGCTTATGTAATCAAACTTTATTCACTAAGAAGTGTGAAAGTCCCCCCATGGTATCCTTGACAAGCTGGTAAAATGTGGGCTAGATGATAATACTAGGAGGTGGATTTACAGTTGGTTAAAGAACCGTACTCAGAGTGCTCATCAATTGGGAGGAAGGTGTCGAGCGGGGTGTTGCAGGGCTCTGTCCTGGGCCCAGTACTGTTCAACATCTTTATTAATTATTTAAAATGAGGGAAGAGGGAATGCTTATTAAATTTGCAGATGACACAAAACTGGGAGGGCTAGCTAACCTTAGAACACAGAAATAAAATTCAGAATGATCTCAATAAGTTGGAAAACTGGGCTGAAACTAACAAATGAAGTTCAACAAAAATAAATGTAAAGTTCTGCCTTTACGTAAGAAAATCAGTTTGGAGGGGTGGCTCCAAACTGCAAGAAAAATCATATGTACAAATATAGGATGGGGGATACCTGGCTTGGCAGCCATACATGTGAAAAGGATCTGGGGATTGTAGATGGTCACAAACTGAACGTAAGTCAATAGTGCAACTCATGCAGAAATTTACAGTCACAAAAAAGGCTGATGCAGTTTTAGGCTGCATAAACAGAAGCATCGTTTCAAAGTCATGAGAGGTAATAGTTCCACTCTATTCTACACTGGTCAGACCTCATCTGGAGTACCGTGTCTAGTTCTGGGCACCGCACTTTAAAAAGGGCATAGACAGATGGGAACAGATTCAGAGGAGGGCAACAAAGATGGTCAGGGGTCTGGAAAACAAGTCCTACAAGGAAAGGTTGAAAGTCTTTGCTTCTCTAGGCTAAACATACCCAGCTGTAAGGGGAGACAGAATAGCCGTCTTCTACTACATTAAAGGCTGTCACAGAGAGGATGGCAAAGACTTATCCTCTCTTGCTCCTGAAGACTAGAAAAAATGGGTTCAAATTACAAGAAAGCAGATTTTGGTTAAACATTAGGAAGAAACTTACTAACGGTAAGAGCTGTTCGACAGTGGAACAAATTACCTAGGAGGTAATTTGCTGGAGGTTTTCAAACAAAGGCTGGACAGCCATCGCTTGGGGATGCTGAAGATGCAGATTTCCTTCACTAAGCAGGGGGTTGGACTAGGTGACCTCTGAGGTCTCTTCCAACTCTGATTCTATGAAAGTCTACCTACATTTTTAAAGTTATTACTGCCAAATTATTGCATAAAAACCAATGCTGTCCCCTCCTGACATTCTCTCCCTGTCCTGGGGTGGGGGGAAACTGTGAAAGGAAAGCTGCAGGGCTCGGTGAGAGGGTGGATCTGTGGGACAGAAGTGGCAAGGGGGTGCTGTATATGGAAAGCTAAGTGGTGGGGCTGATAAGGCGTGTATGCAGGTATGAGGGCAAATTAGACCCCCACAAAGACTTTGCACGTGGCCCTGAAAACCCTGGGGTTAGCCCTGAGTCTGGATTCCGATTCTCCCAAATGTCTTTTCATTCAGGGGTCCAATCTAATCAATCATATCGAGCTAGTATAGAGCAGGTTGGGGGCACCTATTAGCCAGCCCTGCCCACCCCCCCGTCCCAAGAAGAGGGGCAGTGGGCCTGTAAGGGTGGAACCTCTTCTTTGGACGGGGGCCCCTCACCTTGTTGTCCTGCCCGCATCCTACAGGGCCTACCCCAGACAGGGCCAGCCCCAGGGTTTGTGAGGCCATGTGCAAAGTCTTGGTGCGGGGCCTAATGTGCATAATTAGACCACACCTAATTATGCAAATGTGTAAATTCACATAAAATTTACTCCCTTTGGACAAGAAGGATTCCCATTCTCCACCCATGGAGAAGCATGGCCTCCCCATGCTTCTCCCCACCCTTGGCTGCATTACCGAGCAGTGGCTATAGACAAGCATGGCCTCCCAATGCTTCCCCTCCCCCACCCAGTCGAGCGTCTACCACCACTCCCCAGGAGTGGTTCCACTGCAGGGGCAGCCGGGCGGGTAGTGAGGCAGGCTTCTTTGCTTCCGGTGCCACCTGTGCCTTGTGCATGCACGTGGTGCAGCCGGTCCAGAGGCGCTGCTATCAAACACACAAGACACCCAAAATGCAGTCAGCCTATTAAGCGCATTATGCCATGGAAATATATATATATATATATATATATATATATATATTCACGCTGCCCCCACCCCATAACCAGTTCATTTGCACCCCTGTACCCCATATAACCAATTCACGCTGCCCCCCACCCATAACCATTTCATTTGGACCCCCAGGGCAGCATAAACTGGTTATGGGGTGGGGGTTTAAAGACAGTATTCCTGTTAGCAATAACTCCATTGCTATTGAAGAGTTCGTGAAATAGCAGCCATAATAATCTCAGAATCATATTTGCAGATTTTCCAAGACAGAATAGATATTGCTTTACATCCTAAATTCCTACCTAAGATAATATAAGTAAGACAGTTATGAGAATGTGGCCCTTTTGACATAGGCCTCTCCCAGCCATGAACACACAGATTTCTGCATGTTCATGGGTGGGGGAGCCCCGTGTGAATGCACATGCCCACAGTGAATGGGGGTGCATGCGCCCGCCTAACACCCATCCCCACTCGTCCCCACGCACAGAGCAACCAGGGAAAACAGTGGTTACTTCATGGGTGAGGATAAGTGAGGGGTGAGTGGGGATGCATGCGCAGCTGTGTGCACATCCCACCCACGACTGGCACGGCCATGGACTCCCCACCTGGTGGAGCCATGTAAAAGTGGCCTGTGAGGAGCCACTCAAAGAACAGAAGGTTGCTACCTTGTAAACAAAGTTCTTCAAGATGGCTTCTAACATTCTCACAACACCCACCCTTCCAGCCCCGCATGGAATTTTCTTATATTCCTAGAAATGGTTGGAAGGAACTGTCATTTAGAGGGGGGAAGAGTGCTTTTTATAATAGAGGAGCTCAAGACCATCATGTGGTCTATTATTTGAATAGGGTGAGCATGCACAACCCAATTGTGAGAATGTTAAGCGCCATCTCAAAGAACCTTCCTTATAAGGAAACAACCTTCTGATCACTCTCATGGGGAGGAGTGGTTTGTAAACAAACAGCTTTATCTCCCAGTCCAATCCGTGTGTCCCAGTGTCTGCTGCTGCTGCAGCACTACTAACTAGCAGGTAGAGGCATGTGAGGGATGGGGACCAGAGCCAGGGAGGGGAGGCAGAAGAACTTATTGGGGGGAGAAGCTGGCTGCAGCTTACTGCCCAGCCAGGCAAGTGTGGGGCCCCTGCTAGCCGCGGGGTCATGTGCAGCCACACATGGCACATGCCTGGGCCCGGCCCTGACCCCAGAATCACAGCATCCTTTCTGGGCTCCCGCCCTTCCTTTCTTTGCAGGTGTCACTATCTAAAGCAGGTTCGGGGTGCCTAGTGCTCTTCCTCCCCCTCCCCCCGCCAGCCCTCAAGAAGATGAACAGTGTGCACTGACCTCTTTTGGGGGCAGTGGGCCCCTCATCTCATTCCCCTGGCCAAATGTTGCCTGCCAGCAGTATTTACCCAGAGTACTCAAGCTTGAGTATCATCTCTAATCAATCATAATCAACCTCGTGTAGAACCGGTTGGGAACGCCATTAGCCAGGTCTCCTCCTGTCCCCAAGAAGAAGTGCAGTGGGCACAGGGAGGGTGGAACTTCTCCTTGGGGCCAGGGGGCCCTTACCTCGTTGTCTTGCCCACATCCTACAGGGCCTACCCAGGAGCATCCTTTCTGGGATCCCTCCCCTTCTTTCTTTGCAGGTGTCAGTGTCTAAAGCAGGTTGGGGCGCCTATTAGCCTAGGCCTCCCCAACACTGACCCCAAGAAGAGGTGCAGTGGGCACTGGGAGAGTGGAATCTCTTCTTGGGGGTGGGAGGCCCTCTACTCGCTCTCCTCATGAACTGCAGAGAGAGTGGAGCAAGTACTAAGTATAATAATAGCAGGCACTGGCATCAGCCTAGCAGGAAGGAAGAATTTGCCTTTGGGGAAGACAGCTTCAGCCATGAGACACAGCAGTCCAGGTGAGAAAACTACAGCAGTCCAGACATAGCAGCAAGTTGTGAGGCAGAAGACAACAAGGAGTCCTCTTCCCCTGTTCCACACTGGACCCAATCTTCCTCATTCTTCCCCTTTCTTGTGTACCCAAAAACCCTTTCCCTCCAATTCCTTCTCTGTCCTATTAATCTCCTGCCTTTCGTCTTTTCTGATTTGGCTTGTCGCAGGCAGGAGCTAACTCAGTCCTCCCTGCAGTCCATCAAGCCAGAAGGATGGCTTGTCCATAAGCCTACCTTCAGAAGACTACAGGCAACCCAGGAGCACATGAAAATCAATGAATTGGACGTTCAGGATAAACATAAGTGTGAATGAACTACTTTTTTGTACACTGCTCGAACACGCGCACACAGCCAGCAGTACCTCTCCAACACACATTGCCCCCTCTCTTGCTCATTGTTTCTCCCTCTCTCACTGGTTTTGTATGCTGCTGCTAATTGCAATTTCCTAGACTCTTCTTTGGCCCATTCATCATTCTGGGATTGTGCCTTAGATTAATGAATGGCCCACTGAAATGAATAAGCTCAGTTTTCCATGGACTTCAATGGGAAATTCAGATACCTCTGGTATAAAGTACAGTCACATCTGATTGATATTTCATACTTTGCATTATCTTTGGTACTGTCTAGAACTACAGAAGTCTCAAAATGGAATCATAGGCAAAATCACTGCTCTACATCAGTTATGGTGTATGGGTGGGTGAGGTACAATCCTTATTTGCTCACAACTTGTCTCTAAACACTGACAACCTGACTTATTCCTCATTGCAGGAATGCGTGGCTTCCCTGGAGAAGAGGAACAGATCTGGAATTAAAGGTGGATGATATTGAGAACAGAGAGAGAAGGAACAACGTATTTATTTATTTCCATTTGTTCGCCGCCCCTTCATGCCTACGGCATCTCGGGGCGGCGTACAATATTATAAAACCCAATATAACAATAAATCAACCCCCAGCAATTTTAAAATATCACTAAAAAACCAATCCCTACCCTACTCCACCCCACCCTCCCCTCCGAAGGCCTGGGCAAACAGCCAAGTCTTACAGACACGTCGAAAGGCCAACAGGCCCAGGCCCAGGCGAGCCTCCTCTGGGAGGGAATTCCATAACTGCGGCCCAGCCACCGAGAACGCCCTCTCCATTGTGGCCCCCCGTCTTACACGGGGGACCT
The DNA here is from genome assembly GCA_003113815.1 of Sphenodon punctatus. Classification (NCBI taxonomy): domain Eukaryota; kingdom Metazoa; phylum Chordata; class Lepidosauria; order Sphenodontia; family Sphenodontidae; genus Sphenodon; species Sphenodon punctatus. The sequence goes on along the minus strand of QEPC01010372.1, from coordinate 538,085 downwards.
CCAGAAAGGCACCCCCGGTGGACCGAAGGGATCGCTCTGAGGCACGGAGGGCAAGGCGGTCCCCGAGATATGAAGGGTCCAGACCGTGCAGGGCTTTGTAAATCAATACTAACACCTTGAATCCGACTCGGTACGCTATAGGCAGCCAGTGCAGAGCGCGGATCACCGGTGTTATGTGCTCACACCGCCCCGTCCCCATCAGGAGACGGGCCGCTGCATTCTGCACTAGCTGCAGCCTCCGAACCAGAAACAAGGAAAGTCCCATGTAGAGCGCGTTGCAGTAGTCTAGCCTCGAGGTGATGAAGGCATGGATGAGAGTGGCCAGATCGGGTCCGGAGAGCTAAGGTTGAAGCCTCCATACCAGATGCAGCTGGTGAAAGGCAGCTTTAGCCACCCCCTCCACCTGCCGATCCAGACGGAAGCCCGAATCCAAAGCCACCCCCAGACTCCAAACCTGAAGAGCAACAGGCGGGCGAACCCCCCCCCATTCAGGGAGGCCAGCACCTCCGCCGCCCTTCCCACCATCACCACCTCTGTCTTATCGGGATTGAGCTTCAGTCTGCTCTGCCGCATCCAATCCGCTACGGCCTCCAAACATTGGGAAAGTAACGAGACAGCAGGACCTGGATCAGTTGAAAACGAGAGGTACAGCTGAGTATCATCAGCATATTGGTGACATCGCACCCCGAACCCTCTCACAATCTCCCCCAGGGGCTGCATATACACATTAAACAACAGTGGAGACCGAATGGAACCCTGCGGAACGCCACAGGTCAAGGCCCAGGGGCTAGATGTTTCAGCCCCCAGCACCACCCGCTGGCTTCTACCCGAGAGGAATGAGCGGAACCATCCAAGGACAGTCCTGTCCAGACGACTCCCCCGCCCCAAGTCTCACAGCCGTCTCAACAGCAGGCCAAGAGATCGTCCACGGTATCAAAAGAGGCCAAGAGATCTAGCAGGATCAAAAAGGTCGAACATCCTGCATCCATCTCCCAGCAGAGATCATCCACCAAGGCTGTCTCAGTACCATAGCCGGGGCGGAACCCAGATTGAAAAGGGTCAAGGAAACCGATGCTGTCCAAATGCGCCTGGAGCTGCAGTGCCACTGCCCGTTCAATAACCTTCCCTAAAAAGGAAAGATTAGAGACGGGGCGGTAGCTGGCGAGTGCGTCCACATCCAAAGATGGCTTCTTCAGCAGGAGGCGCACCACAGCCTCCTTGAGACTGGGCGACAACCTCCCCTGCCGAAGGGACACGTTCACTACCCTCGCCAGCACCGTCCCCAAGGTCTCCCTGGAGGCTTTCACCTACCAGGACGGGCACAGATCTAATTTACAACTTGTGGCTCTAACAGACCCCAGAACATTCACCGTATTGGCCGGTGTCACTTCCTGAAACTCATCCCAGAAAGATCGACCAGACGGGGCCTCCATAACCTCGTGCCCCTCGCTTATTGCTTCCAATCCAGTGTCAAAGTTACTCTGGATCTGAGCGATCGTGTCTGCGAAGTAGGTGGCAAACTCCTCACAGCGGGCCTGTGACAAGTCCCCAACCAGGTGGAGGGAGGCCGGACTGACCAGCCCCCGCACCACCCGGAACAGCTCCGCTGGATGCGACTTTGCAAACGCTATGAGGGCAGCAAAGAACTCCTTCTTTGCCGTCCTCACAGCCTCAACATAGGACTGCAAGTGGGTCCTATATAGAAGTCAATCAGATTCAGAACGAGTCCGACGCCAGCATCGCTCTAGTCCTACCTACCTGTTTCATACACCGCAGCCCCTCAGTAAACCAAGAGGCCCTGCTGTGACGAGACGGAGGCAGTAGACGTCTCGGAGCCACCCTGTCAATGGCTTCCCACAGCAAGATCTTCCAATGCTGTACCAGCTCATCGAATAAGTGACCGTCGGAGTTATCTCCCTCAGAGCCTCCTGGAACCGCTGTGGTTCCATCAGCCTCCAAGGGCAGACCATCCTAACTGGTCCATCCCCCTTCTGGAGGGGGTACACTGAGAGGCTGGCCTGTAGGAGATAATAGTCCATCCATGACAAGGACATGACCCTCACATCCCCCACTAACAGATCACCCACCTCAAGGCCAGAGCAGAAGACCAGGTTGAGGGTATGCCCCCCCCAAATGGGTCAGGCAGTTGACCACCTGGGGGACAAGTCCATGGTTGCCATGAACGCACACTCTGCTCCTACAAGGCCGGCGTCGGCATGGGCATTGAAGTCCGCCAGAACCAAAGTCTTGGAGGAGCTCAGCGCCCCCTCCGAGGCCAGCTCTGCTAGAGCGGCAAGGGATGCCACTGGGCAGGAAAGGGCCCGGTATACCAGCAACACCCCAAGCTTGCACCCAGCTAAATCAAACACCACATGGAGGGCCTCAACCCCTGAAATCTCCTGGACTGGATATCTCCTAACTGGCCAGTCCTCCCTAAAAATAGTAGCTACACCTCCCCCCCCCCGTGCAGGGCTGATGCTGCACAGCATACCCAGTCGGAACGACGTTTGCCTGAGAACAATGAATGGAGCAGCTCCATCTGGTATGTAGAAACTTTAACAGAATTGCTAGATCTGGAACCTGGGGATGAAGTGGAAGTGAAGCGAGCACACAGAGTATAATACCCCGTGTCTTAGGATAGGCCCAGACACATGATTATGAAACTCCACCACTTTCAAAAGAAGTAATTGGTTGTGAAAAAAGAGATGGAAAGCCTCATACTGAGAAGCCACAAGCTGCAGTCCTTCCAGGATCTCTCCTCACTGACTCTGAAGAAAAGAAAGGAGTTGAGAGAAACCACAGCAGCACTCAGAAAGCAAAGATTTGTTACAGATAGGGATTTCCATTTAAACTTTCCTTCAGTTTTCAAAACCAGCATCATATTAAAAGAGACTTTGAAGAAAGAGGAAAGAATTTACTGCAGACTCTGGGAATTAAGTTCCAAAATTCAGACTTAAAGGGATGCACTCTGCATAAGAATCTCAGTCAGAGAGTCTCAAGACTGGAAGGTACCTCAAGGGCCATCCAGTCCAACCCCCCGCACCTCCGCAAGACCTGCCACACTCCAACCATCCACACACAGAAATCCCACCAATAGTTACAAGCAGAGACTGGGACCCAACCAGAGCACACCAATGCCTGAAATAGGACATAATTTTAGAAAAAGAAGGCTCCAGATATCCCAAACAGGTGAGCCACACCCATGCTGCAGATGAAAGTAAAAAACCCTCCGAATCAACTGCCAATCTGCCCAGAGGGTAAATTCCTTCCCGACCCCAAATATGGTGATGCTCCCCAATTCCCAGCTCCATCTGGATGCCCAGGTGGGGGCTGTAGTGAGGAGTGCATTTTGCCAACTATATCTCGTGCAGTGGCTCCAGCCATACGCCTCAGACTCCGACCTTGCCACTATCATCCATGCTTTCATCACCTCAAGACTGGACTACTGTAACACGCTCTACGTGGGGCTACCCTTGGTGACAGTTCGGAGGCTGCAGTTGGTGCAGAACACAGCGACCCGTCTCCTTACAGGGACAGTTTTCTTTGCACTGGCTGTCTATAATCTTCCAGGTCTAATTCAAGGTGTTGGTACTTACCTATAAAGTCCTATACGGACTGAACCCTACCTATCTGCAGGATCACCTCACCTGGGGTTCTGGATCGACTGCTGCGGTTGAATGGGAGTACCCCTGAGTATCTATGGGGACAACAATGGAGAAGGCACTCTTGGTGGCCACACCAAGGCTGTGGAACTCCCTCCCGGCAGAGGTTCAGTTGGTCCCGGACCTCCACTTCTTTTAACGACAGTGTAAGACCTAGCTGTTCCGCCAGATCTTCCCCCTTCTCCGCATTAACTCCCATAATATATCTCTCACGTGATATCAATGGCTTCTCATCAATCTGGAGGGAAGTGTTGAGTGGGGTGCCGCAGGGCTCTGTCCTGGGCCCAGTACTGTTCAACATCTTTATAAAATGTCTTGGATGAGGGAACAGAGGGAATGCTTATTAAAAAGATATAGTTGAAACAAAAAAAAGTACAGAGAAGGGCAACAAAAATGATAAGTGGTATGGAACAGCTCCCCTATGAAGATAGGGTAGATAGGATGGGGCTCTTCAGCTAGGAGAAGAGATGACCAAAAGGGGTTATAATAGAAGTTTCTAAAATCATGAGTGGGGTGGAACATGTTAATAGGGAATGGTTATTTACCCTCTCAAATAGTACTAGAACCAGGCGGACACGGCATGAAACTAACCGATAGCAGATTTAAAACAAATTAAAGTATTTTTTCACTCAATGCACAATTAAGTTGTGGAATTTGTTGCCAGAAGATGTGGTTGACCACTATGGGGTAACTCATTCCCCGCTGTTCACTCCCAGCTCCCAACAGTAAGAGGTTACATTCCCCAAACCACCCGGCTAACAGCTGCTAATGGACCTATCCTGCAGAAACTTGTCCAACCCTTTCCTAAACCCAGTTATACATTTCTGGAGGCTGGGTCTCAATATGTCATTAGATTTATTTATTAGATTTTTACCCCACCCCTCCAAAAACAGCTCGGGGCAGCTGGGAAAGAGGATACAGTTCATCAATTTGCGTACTCCACAAAGAAAACTTTTACAAGATATTATATAGATGGTCTCTGATCCCAGACACAATTCAACACATTTATGCAACAAGGGAGGCACTCTGTTGGAGGGGCTATGGTGAAAGAAGAACATATCTGCACATATGGTGGCGGTGTCCAGAAATTAGTCAGTTGTTGGGGTTTTTTTTGGGGGGGGGGGTTAGCAAACAGTTTCAGCGTAGCATAGGTTGCAAAATCCCCCCAAACCCTCTGATGTGTCTACTCAATGCACCAGCGAAGGGCCTGCAATTCAAATGTGATGAAAAATTAATTTCCTTTTTACTGTTACCAATCAGACTGTATAGCGAGGTCATTGGAAAACCTCCTCCTCTCAAGCTACAATATAGTAAAATATGGAACATTTTGGTCACAGAAAAACTGTCTCATCAGGTGCATACCCAAGAAAAACACCAAAAAGATGACACATATCTGGAGATTTGGGCTCCATTTCTATCATATTCAGAGGAGAAAGGCTCTCCAGTCTTAGACTCTCTGGCCAGATTTTTGAATACTGAAAAGAAACATGAATAAATGTAACCGTGGTAATGTACGTGATGGTCAACATAAGGAATAGGGGGGAAATGATAAGTTATGTATCCTGAGAAAGCACTGTGCAATGTATAAGATATATAATCTTTGTTGATATATTTCTGTAATGTGCCTTAATAAAAAGTTTCACACAAAGAAGTCACAGCATAGATTTTAAGAGGCAACCACACTTCATGGGTCTGTGGATTCTTCTTAAGGCAGCCCTAACCAGGAACTGGTGGAAAAAGAGAAGGTTCCAGCCCAGCTACCACACTAGGGAAACACAGTAGAAAAAATTGGAGAAAAAGAATATCAAATGAAGTGACAATTTGGGAATAGAAAAGCAATCGCAATTTTAAGGCATCATTACTGCTATACTAATATTCACAAAAAGGGAGCAAACATACATCATAGAAATAAAATAATTACCTAAGTAAGTAATGTTCTCAGCTAGTTCACATCCACTGACATCTGGAAAATAACGTGTGGTTTCCCGATTATTGGCACCCAACACATAGGTCTGAATAGGAGCTGAGAGGGGGGGAAAAAGCATATATTTGGTTAATTTGTTTTACACATGAAGCCTACATTTACTGTTACAAAATTCTGTACTACACAGAACAGCTTCTAAACAAACCACTTCTTATGGATTCAAAATGATTTAGTTAGAAAGAAGATTCTTTGCCTTACCAGTTTCACTAAGATTGGTTTTAAAAGCAGGTTTAAAAAAAAAATATTTTTTTTTAACAAAATTCTATATTCAACATATGCAGCATACAGCAAGGTAACTCAAAGTGTCTGAAACGCATTTAAGTAGATCAGATTTCAAGTTGAGATTCCCTTTTTAAAAAGGGAAGTGGTTATATAACTCTCCCACTAGCAAGATTACCAACCCTCAACAATCTGAGTAATTTCATCCACATTTCAAAACAGGACTACAAGCAAGGACAGAAGCAGCTAGATATGATCTCAACTACAACAGTTCAATATATTCCCTCTAACTAAACTCTAACTTGTATTTGGCTAAAGCATTGTTTTAGAACTAGTCCAGGTTTGAAAACTGCAAGTGATGGACTTTGCAGAAGACTGATCTTGTAGAAATCCCATGACTCCTGAACATAACACACCATGAAAGCTTCAGAAAAAAATCCAAACGCATTTTTGTATAAAAGAGGTTTGAAGTTTCCCCATTTAGAATGGAAGTGGGCTCATAGCTTAACTATACAGACACTACCATGGCTGTATAATATCAGTTCCAGTACAGACCCCTGGGGGCACCCCCATCATTTATTATTTAAATAGCACCAACAGTGTACCTGGTAATCAATAGTTAGACAGGTCCCTACCTCCACGGGGATTACAATCTAATAGACAAGGGAGTAGGAGACAAAGGAGAGGTGAACATAGGGAGGGAGAAAGAGAGAGCATATTCATGAGGTTGAGAAGTTGCAGGTGCACATTCTTCACTTAATTACAGGAAATTAGATTCTGACTGGGGTGGGGGTGGGGGGTGGAAAAAGGATACAATTTCACTCATTATAAGCTAGGGAAGGCCTGATGGAAGAGATAGGTTTTCAGGAGGGATCTGAAAGATGAGAGGGAGGGAGCAGAGTGAACGTATCCAGGGAGCAAGTTTCAGGCATAAGGGGCAAAAACTTTTAGAGGAGCAAAGGGGTCACAAGCAGGGAAGGGTGGGGGCAGAGGAGGAGCGAAGCTCCAGGGCAGGAGTGTGGCGAGATACAAGAGCAGAGAGATACTGGGGAGCAAGGCCATGAAGAACCTTGAAGCGGAGCTTGTGCAAAATGTGTTCGCCTAAAGGGAACCAGTGTAGGGCGGAGAGGAGGGGCTGAATGTTGTCAAAGCGATGGGCAAGGTGAATGACTTTGGCAGCAGAGCATCAAACGGAGATAAGGGGAGGGAGATAAAGGGAGGGAGCAGGGGAGACCAGTAAGGAGTACCATCAGGTCTTAGTGATTGGTTATTATTTAATTTGTCAATCTGCTCTAGAACCTCTTCTAGAGTCATGCTGATTTGTGACAGTTCTTCAGATTCATTACCTACAAAAATAGTTCCAGCGTGGGTCTCTCTCCAACATCCTCTGCAGTAAAAACCAAAGCAAACTATTTATTTAGCTTCTCTGCAATGGCCTCCCTGAACATGTATGCGCATGCCACAGTATTCCTTTAGCTTCTCTGCAATGGCCTCCCTATGCGTCTGTCTAACACACTGTAGGCACAGGTTGGGGGGGGGGGGGGGGCTTTTGTCCTNCCTAAGAGTGAGGGCAGAGAACGGAGCACTGGTGTAATGTGCTCTCGGCGACCCGTCCCTGTAAGAAGACGAACCGCTACATTCTGCACCAGCTCCAGCTTCCGAACTGTTATCATGGGTAGCCCCACGTACAGCGCGTTACAATAGTCCAGTTTTGAGGTGATGTTGGTGGGTGAGGCGGTGGGAGTGGTGTCCCCTGTCACTGATGGGGTTAATCCCTCTCTGGTCCCCCAGGTTCATAGTCTGGGAGTACTCCTCGAGTCCCAGCTCCGCCTGGATGTCCAGGTGGGGGCTGTGGTGAGGACTGCGTTCCGCTAGTTACATCTTGTGCGGCAGCTTTGGCCATATGTCTCGAACTCCGACCTGGCCACTATCAGCCATGTTTTCATCACCTCCATCTTGTTGGGATTGAGCCTCAGTCAGCTCGCCCACATCCAGTCCTCCACAGCCACCAGACATTGAGTAAACGCCAAGACTGCTGAGTCTGGGTCAGATGAAACAGAGGTATAGTTGGGTGTCATCAGCATATTCATGACACCGCACACCATACCGTCTCAAGACCTTGCCCACCAGCTGCATATACATGTTGAACAGGAGAGGGGACAGAATGGAACCTGCGGGACTCCACATGAGAGGTCTCTGGGAGAAGAAAAACAATCCCCAAGCACCACCCACTGAGTTCTTCTGGCCAAGAATGAATGGAACCATTCAAGAACAATCCTGTTCACCCCGGCAGAAGAGTCACCAACATCTCATGATCAACGGTATCAAAGACAGATCTAATAAAATAAGCAGGATCGAGTGACCCTCGTCCAGTTTGAGGCAGAGGTCGTCGACCAAAGCCTCAAGTGCAGTCTCAGTGCCGTATCCCGGGTGAAAGTTGGACTGTGATAGATCCAGAAAACAGACGCGGTCCAGATACTCCTGCAGCTGCCGAGCCACTACCTGTTCAATAACTTTCCCTAGTAAGGGAAGGTTAGAGATCGGCCAATAGCTGGCAAGGGAGTAAATATAAAGGATGTTTTTTTGCTTGGTCTTAACCAGGCAGGACGGGCACAGGTCGTTCACAAGAGGTGGCTCTGACTGCCCCAAGAACATCCTCCACATCAGCTGGTGACACCTCCTGAAACTGATCCCATGAAACTGGACAAGGCGGGGCTTCCATAACCTTTGGTTCTCCTACTGTAATAAGCGCAGCATCGAAGTCATGGTGAATCCAAGCAATTTTATCCACCAAGTAAGCCGGCTCCTGCCTACTATTCGGATTCTGAACATTATGTTTGATGTATATTGCATGTTGTTTTTTTATCCTTGTATTTATTGTCATGTAATTTGTTAAAGGGCTGTGCCCTGCAAATAAACTTCTTTATTATTATTATTATTATTATTATCCACCAAGTAACGAACAAACATGTCACAGCAGGCACTGGAAGACTCCAGTTCCAAGCGGAGGGAGGCTGGACCGACCTTCCCCCTCACCACCCGGAAAAGCTCCGCTGGACGAGATTTTGCAGATGCTATGAGTGCGGCAAAGACACCCTTCTTGGCTGCCCGCACAGCCATGGCATAGACTCTTAAACTAGCTCTGAGACGCAATCAGTCGGCTTCAACACACAAACGGCACCACCGTCGCTCCAACCACCATCCTTCTTACTTCAGCTGCTGCAGATCGTCAGTAAACCAAGGAAACCTGCGGCCCCGATGCTGAGGGAGCAGATACCTCGGAGTCGTTCAGTTGATGGCCTCAATCAACGAAGTGTGAGGTGCATGGAGCTGCGTGTGCCAGTCAGCTCCCAGATGTACAAAACCCCATGACTGTTACTGTAGCTTGTACCAAGTATGTACAGGGACTGGGCTTAAGCGAATCAAGGTGTTGCTATTTGCCCTTCAACAAGCCATTGAGGCACGACCCTGGCAGCTCAGGGCCAGTGAAACCCCATTCTTGGACAACTGGGAAACAGGAAAAGTGACAACACCCTGCATGCCTTTCCCCATGACATCAGAGATGCTGCGACTCGAGTTTGGAGGGTTTAAAAGGAACCTTGCTGACCCACAGAAACAGACTCTCAGACTGCCTCCCCAGACTGCTGCTGGACTCCAAGCAAACGTCCTGTCACCCAGCTGGGAGACAGACACTTTGACCCATGAAGCCAGGCTGCTCGCCTGGCTAGGTGAGGGCTAGTCAGGGAACTTAATGTTTAGCTAGCTTTGCATGTGCTTTACCTTTATTTTCTTTCTGCTCACTCTGTACCTGCTCTGTGCATTTTGACTTATCTTTTTATATATAAAGCTTCCCGTTTAACTCCAAACGTGGTCTCCTTGTGTTCGCTGCACCCGAAGCATTGAGCAGGGTGGGAGTTCTTGGCCAACCCCGAGATGAACCTAACCCAAGTGTGAATTTCTGAAACCTGTGAGACTGCTAAGGGCACAGGAAAGGGCAGGAGACAACCCAGAGCAAGCAGGAACCCGAACAGCCCAGCAGTCTCCAGGTGACAGTGGCAGGCTAAGGCAGCAACCCACCCAAGCTCAATTTTGTGGTGTTGAGGGGAGACACATTGTGGTAGTGGGTGAACTGGCACTGGTGCCCTGTGTGTGACACTGCGTTAAATGGTCAGAGCTTGTACAGAAGGCACAAGTGGGTTTTGTTGTTGTTTTTTTCTCTTTGATTCATTTCGGGAGTAAAGTCTAGCTGGCACCATGGGGCTGCCAACTGGATTTTCTAATATGAACAGAGAGGACCTAGTGCAGGAATTCCGCACCAGGAACCTGGACACAACTGATAAAACCAAAGACCAGCTCATCATCACCCTGATCAAGCATGAGCAATAGCTAAGCACACACACCCCGCCCCCCCCCCGCCCCCCCCCCGCACAGGAAGAAGGCTGGACGCCCCAGCGAAAGGGAGTTGGAATTTCAAATGCAGCTGGCCAGACTTGCCCTGCAGCAACAGGAGTTGAAACTCCAGCAGGAACAGGAGGCTTCGTGTCGGGAGAAGGAAGTCTTCCATCGGGAGCAGGCTGCACTCCAAAGAGCGGAGGAGTTGGAGCTTGAGAAACTCTGCCTGGATGAGGCGGAGAGGCAGCACCAGCACGAACAAGTCTTGGGCATCGATGCCACACACAATCGCCTCAGCCCTGCACCCACCCCCAGACACCAACTGCAGTACACTCAGCTAATTCCATGCTACAAGAAGTCTGTGTGTGTCAAGGAATTCTTCTCCACCTTCAAAAAGATCTGTGAGTGGAACGGGATTGTGGAGGACCTCCGAGTGCCTGTGATTGTCCCAAAGCTGTCTGGGAAAGCTCTGTCGGTGTACACCACCCTGGAGGGACCTGGTGGAAACCGGTCTTTCGCAGACCTCAAGAAAGCTGTACTAGACCACTACATGTACATCACGCCAGAGGTGCACAGGCAGCAGTTCAGAACGTTAAAGATTGGGGACACAAGCCACAAAGAATTTGCCTGTAAGTTGCGTACACTCGGGCAAATGGTTAAAAGGGGCAGGGGTGTCCACCTACCAGGAACTGGTTGACTTGATTGCTTTAGAGCAGTTTTTAAGACATGTGTTCACCAACTGTAAAGGCCAGGGTCCTGGATAAGAAAATCCTCCACTGTTGAGGAGGCAGCACAAGTGGGGGAAGAGCACTGGTGTAACAGGGTCCATTTTTAAAATAAGAGCCATAAAGGGGAGGGCAATATCTCGGGTCCCCTGGGTGAACAGAAGCCCCAGCAGGGCACAAAGAGGCACTTCTGCATCCAACCCCACAGGGACGGGATGCGCCCCCAACTGCAGTTAAAGCCCGAGAAGGTCAGAGGAAGTGGTGTACAACCCACCCCTTCCGCAGCCACATCCTCAACCCCTGCTCCTAGGAAATGCCACATTTGCAAACAAACTGGTCACCTCATGAGAGCCTGCCCCAATAATCCCGATCCGGGGGGGAAATATCCCAACACGGGCTGTAAACGCCCTGGCAGTTGTTGGCAATAGCTCGGCTGTAATCCCAGAGGGGATCATGGTCAATTGTGTGTGCCAGCAAAGGGGGAGTGCTTTTATTCGGGAGGCTAGGATCAATGGGAGACCATGCTGGGGGTGGCAGGGCATGGCGTCTTATAGGACAGCGGCCTCAAGCAAAGTTGTGCTGGAGGACTGCCTGCTCCCAGGGAGGTTTGCAAATATCGAGGGAGTGACAGGGCATGAGGTGTCTGTGCCCCTCGCTAGAGTAGAGTTAGAGTGGAATGAATAGAGGTCCCATGGAGCTGGCGGTTATGTCACGGCTCCGTGCTGACATGTTAATTGGGAATGACACTGATGAGTGGGCAGCCGACTGTGTTTATGCCGACACTCAGGATGTTACCCCAGCGAACGGGAAGGTTACCGCCCAGGTTGAGGGACAGGAACAGGGCCCTACTTTGGCGGCCTCCCAGGCCCTCACCACTCCCGGTGCAGGTTCATGGCCCGGAGGCAGAGTGCTCCGATAGCAACTCCAGCGGAGATGAGCAGGAGCTCGACTCACCAACTATGCAGAGCGTTAAAGGGAGGGAGCTTGGCCCAGCCCAGGGAGGAGAACCCACAGGACTCAGGGAGGCCCCAGCCCACGTGTGCGCCGGTGGGGGCCGGCACGGCCATCGAAGACCCTGCTCTGGTGGAAGAGGATGTCACGGCAGGCAGTTCAGCCAGGAAAGCAGAGAAACAGGGACACCAGGCACTCAGAGATGAGCAGCTGATAGACCCCTCCCGGGAAGCTACTAGGCAGGAAGCGGCAGGTGCCTTACCAGAGACTGCTAGCAGGGGGATTTTTGGCTGGGAGGGTGGCCTCCTCTACCAAGTGCCCCTCAAGAGTGAGAAAGGGTTTTCCAGGCCACTTTGTAAGCAGCTCGTTGTCTCACTTATTGGGGCACTTGGTAAGGAGGGCTTATGATGGAGGAGGGTAGAGGAGGGCTCGTTGCCCCTGGAAACAACTCCCGAGAAGGGCTTATGATGTTACCAATCCACTGGGGCTCCCTGGAGCCCAGCAGCAGCAAAAGGAGGAGCATCCTCTCCTCCAGTCTGGTCCACAGGCTTTATGGGCCTAGCTGGCAGCTGCTGGGGTCCTCCCATACTGCAAAGATGGTGTCCTGGGCAGTGCCTGTGCTGCTAGACCCCATTCCTCCTCCCTTGGAAACCACTCCCAGAGGAGGGTTTATGATATTTTCGTATTGCTACAGTAACACAAAAAGGAGATGTACAGTGAAGATGTTGCTCCATAACACCAAAGCCAACATTCCAGTAGGTTAATTTCATACCTTTCTTTATTCCGGTTCGGTACTCCTCCCACTCTGTCTCTGAAGTAGAGCCAAAGAAATTTCCAACACACAAAAGCAGCTAAGAATTTAAAAAAGAAAGGAGAGATGTTACAAACAAATTAGCCTTTATTATTTTTATTCCTGTTAATATTGTGGCAGTAAATTGGGCCCAAGATTTCATTTCCAGTTACTTAGGTTTGCTTGTGGTAGATCAAACAAGAAATAATTTAACATTTATCGAACACAAAAAGAAACACAAACAGGAAAAAGTAATTCAAAAGACAGTCTCCCATCTTTGCAATCTCCAGATTCCCTCCCTCCCCACCATGTAGGAAGTCATTACAAGGATGGGAAAGTCATTGCATGAAAGTCTCATACACTGGTAAGAACGAGTCCTAACAGGCCTGAATCTTGAGTTGTCTAAAGTAGGTAAAAGATGGAGAAGTTCCCGCACATCCTTCCTAGCCCTTCTCTGGTCTGTGGCTCTCAAGCATGCACACATACTGGGTGCTAAAGCATCCCTATCCTCCTTGGCCCTTCACCTCTTCCCAGACCTATGGTTTGCAGGGCTGCATTCAGCAGAGAGGCTGCTGCAGAATGAAGACAACATCAGGGTACCCAAGAATTAATAGGCCTCCACAGGATGTTGCCTTGGCAAAGCCATCAGGAGTTGACACTTTGCAACCCATCTCTGGTGCAACAGCAACCACCACCACAAGTCTTAGCTTCATTGGCAGGCATGGGTGCAGCCATTCTTGCTCCTTGCTGAAAGATCAAGGTCAGTAAAACTCCACTCACTAGCTCAAAAAATGCAAGCGACTTTTGCAGCCCTGTGCTATCTCACTTGTGTTGTATAAGAACTGAGCAAATACTGCAAGGTATGTGATGTCAATGTCCCATTTCTTTATTTTCCAGTGTTTGGACTGTGCACCCCGCATTTACCACCCCTCACTGATGTGGCAAGTAACATTTTTCTTTCAAGTGATAGGTTTATAAGACTTGAATCTTTCTAGCTTCCTTTCACCTGCTTTAATTCAGATCTATATACTCTAGACATTTTTGAAATTTTTAAAAATAAAGATCTTCTCTCCAGCACCTCTACTTTAGCCAATTTCTACAAAATACTACAAGTCATAGAGTTTGATTGATACATAGAGAAATAAGCTTAACTTCAAGAGTTAGGTTCTTTATCAGCAACTGACATAATGAAAGTTATGGGGCTTAGGCAAATCCCAACACCTGAACTTTCTACACCTGAAAAGTTGGGAATAACACTACTTATCTGCAGGACGTAACTCACAACGATGCTGTTCTACGTAGTGCTCGTGATAATTAAGGGAGCCTGGAGTGGGCAACACTCCATGACAAACCCCTATCCAGCTGCTGCTTTTGCAACAAGGTTATGGTTGCCCTCACCCAAAAAGAGCATTTAAAGTACAAATACTTTTTAAATGTAAACATACATAGATGCTAAATATTGTGCTTTTAGTTAAAAATATGCACAAATTCTCTTTCCACTTCACATCTAGAAGTGTCCAGACAAAAAAATGATGTGATTTTGTTTCTTATTTTATTACTGGGTAAAGTTTTTTCCTGCTTACTGGGCAGATGGAAATTTTACATTAAAAATACTTCCAACCTAAGGCTCTGATCCTACACAGACTTCTTATAAACATGCATATATTTATGCACATCAACTTCAGTGTATGCCTTACATCAAATTCTCCACTTTTCTTCTGAACAGTTCGTACTCTGTTGAATAATACATCAAACTTTCCTTCAACATCCCCACAGGTCAACCTTAAGAAAGACAAATGAAACAGACAAGATGAAATATAGAATCATCACACAGGGGCTCTTCAAGCACCAAATATCTCTAAGAATCATTGCTGATAAAGTCTGCAGAGGACACACGGTTGGGTGGAACAGTAAGTTACAATATAGACAAAAAGCTTTGGATTGCCCAATGAGTTAGGCCTGGTGTTTGCATGTTTTGAGGCCCAAGCAATTAGTGCCAGTGCTTCTTACCCACAAAGCCCTTCTCCTAACCCTAGAAGTTTCAGGGTGTGGAGTATTCAGTGGCTTCCCCTTGGCAGCAGGGCCCTGTGTCCAGGCTGGGTCAGGCCCTGCCTAAAGGATCCATTGCCAGTCCAGATAAAGTCCTGCCAGTAGGGCCCTGTCTGCTTTTACCTAGGCTCCTCTGGGAACACCCTGCATCTACTAGTGCACATACAAACTTTGAGCATATGCATTTGCCCTGGTGCCGACACCAGCCCAACCTATTCCAGAAATACTTATTTATTGCAGCACTAGCTTTCGCCAAAGACATACAAACAGAAAAGTAAAAGTGATCAATATACAAACACTATACAAGAGAAAATCCACTCCAAAAAACCAAAACATTACAACAATATTTCTTTGATCAAACAATACCAGGAGCAAAAAAGAGGAAGAATTACATTCTAAAATATCCTCTGAATAGACAAATCTCAGTAATTTTGTAGAGAGGCAAAATACACTAATCAGTAATAATTAAATGCACCCCAACATTCTGAGGCCCAGTTCATTGCTTCAACCTAGTTATAAAAAAAGTTTAACTCAAACCATCTATAAAGGCATAAGATCTTATTAATTACAGGATATTCATATAAATCACTACATACACTATGGTACTCAGAGAGCCTTCATACAAGGTATCAAATTCCATCTAAATGGCAATTTGACACACGATTATAATCACCACCAGGAGGCACTAAGATAGAGCATCAGAAATCATTATACCTCCTCCATTTTCTTAAACCTCAGCTCTAAGCTTCGAGGTAAGCTGAACGAAAATAGCAACAGCACTGCATTCCTCTCTTTTGCTAAGATTCAGCATGTATTTCAGCTTGTTAGTCAGATCATAATACTCCTTTCCGCAGAGTAATGGCGAGATGCAAGCTTCTCTCAAAGCTGAGTACAAGGGGCATCTGAAAAGTATATGATCAATTGTTTCCAATTCTCGCATATAGCAAATACACCTCCGATGATGATGATTTTATAGTGCGTTAGCAGATCTAAGTGAAATTAAACAACTCTTATTCAAGGTACTTAATATACTTGGTAAGACTCTCTTATCTAAGGAAAGTAAAGGGAAGCCCAAAAATCGTAATGGGTGGGGTTCAATTGAGAGTGTGCTGAAATGAAGTTATCTTAGAAGAGCGCATAAAGAATGGGCTCTTCTGCCCACGGAATCTAATAGGCAAATTTTAGTCAATACCCGATTAAGATATATAAGAGCTTTCTTTTGGACCCAAAAAAGCGCTATGAGAATTTATTTGGGGCAAAACTTAAGGTTGCCTCGGAAACTGGTAACTCCAGCACTTTTTGGTCTCTTGTACGATCATTCGGAGGAGTAGGAGCTCTTGTGAAATCCCCTAGTCTCATAACCCAGTCTCTTGCTAAGTTTTTTCAGAACCTTTTATATGATGAAGATAGTGAGGATGACAGAGAAGAAAGTGGGGCTGCAAAGTGTAGTTGGCAATGAGGTTTGTAAGTATTTTCAGTTCTCTGCTACAGTGCTAAAGGATGAGATTCCAAAAATACAATATTAATACTATCAAACACACACATCAGTATGACAAGAGTAGAAGTCTAGCAGCAATGGACATCAGATATATTCCCAGAATGGGAAGCACATCATGGAAAGCAGCAACTCTGAAAAGAACTCAGGGGTCAAGGTAGGCAAACAACACTAACTACTAGTATAAGACTATGGCAATCAGGGCTATTGCAAACCCCGGATATATGATCAGGTGAGAGAAAGCAAAAAATAAAATCACTTTCTTTTTCCTATGTAGCATTAGCGAAACGGATATTGCCAGTTCTTACATTCATAAGAAGTGCCATACTGGGTTGGACTAATGGTCCGTTGAGACCAACTTTGTGTCTCCAACAGTGGTCACCTTTGGGCACTTCACAGAAGTACACAACAGGTCACAATGGAATGATCCATTCCCTACTGTTCACTACCAGCTTCTGACAGTCAGAGGTTGCATCTCTGACCTATTTCACCAAAAGCCATTTATGGACCTATCCTCCAAGAATTTATCCAATCCTTGTTTGAACCCAACTATGCTACTGGCCTGCACAACATCCTCTGGCAATAAATTGCCAAAGTTAATTGTACAATGAATTAAAAAGTACCTCCTTTTGTTTGCTTTAAATCTGCTGTCAGTTTCAGAGTGTGCCCTGGTTCTGGTGTTATTTAAGAGGATAACACAACAGTTCCCTATTTACTTGTTCCATGCCACTCGTTATTTTATAAACTTGTATCATATCCTATGAACTTTTATCATATCCTTATAAGATGCTGAAAAAACAGAGGCTGCACATAAGAGCTACCAGAATTACTAGAAAACCAGATTTACAAGCTCTCTTGATGACTTAAGGTGTTCAATATGTTTATCGCAACCTTCATTAAGTTGTAAGTCCCTCCACAAAAAGGTGCTGAATATTCAAGGTATTTTCATTATAACACAGACAGGCATAACAATTACTAGTGGGAAAAAGTTGAAGATGGACACACTCAAGTTGGAGATAAGGTACAAATTTTAACCGTGACAACTGGAACAACCTACCAAGGGAGACAGTAGATTTTCCAGCCCCTGAACTCTCCAAAGCAAGGACTAGATTGCTTTTTAAAACAAATGCTTTGGATAAATACAAATTAGTAAGGTTGATGAAGTACTGATGTGAACTAAAGAAAATTCAATAGGGCAGTCTAACTTCATAAGCTTTAAGATCAGGTGGGAACAATTTAGTCAATCCTCTTGAACAAGATCTTTTAGTTTCTTCCAGAAATCACTACAGCAAAACCTTTAAACTGTATTTGGCTAAAGAATATCTTTAGAGCATCTAGTTAAACCCAATGGTCCTTTCTAACCCAGGAATTTCTACAACTTGAAAATTTTAATTTTATATTAGTAACATTTAAAACACAAACATCTCGCTCACAGCTACAGATTTATACGCTCAATTCATCAAGAGGTTGCGAAAAATTCTGCCCTCCCCCCAACTTCACTGCTGTCAGTTTCTGAAACAAACTTACTTGCCCACAACTTGAGTCTTAAGTCAAAAGACATGCAGTATCCTCAGACAATCCAAATACCATGCATGTTGCCTTACTCACTGCATAACTCAAAGACATAGTTATAATAGGGACAGGTGGTGCAGCTGCCTGGGGCCACAAGACAAGACTATGAGGCCCAGGCTTCCTGAAGCAGTGCACTTTAGAAAGATACAGAAAACATTGTGATGTAATGTTGCAATGTTGACAAAGCATGCCACATACAATATGCATTACAGATACAGTCAGGGGCAGGGCCACACCAGCATTTTAAACTCTACAATACGAAGGTTCTCTTTTCCAATTTTAATTGATTTTTCCAGCTACGTTTTATATTATTAGCTTCAACTGAAATAAAACAGGAGTGCTTGAAACGACTGGAGATTCCTCTGCTTGGCAGCTTTCCCCTCCACACAATGGGAAGCTCTTTACCTTCAACTTCTGTGCACAAGCTGGGTTCCACCCAAAGCACGGACCCCGGGACAAATATGGACTAAAAGCGCCAGCACAAACTCCCCTCTAGGCTCTAACCAGGCGCAGGGCTACCGGAAAGAGTCAGACTGACGCGCCAGAAGAGAAAGGAAAACGCATTTTTTCGCGAACTGGACTAAGGCGACTTAAGCTCCCCCCCTGCGGCTGGGATCACCCGGCCCAGCCTGAGAAAGCTGCAGAGACAATGGGGGAAGAGAGACCCGAGGTTCTCTACCCCCATCAATCCCAGGTATGGGGAGCCCAGAATCAAAGACACACGACTCAGATCGTGCTACACCCCCGGTCCCCGCTTACAGTCTCAAGTGTTTTTTCGCTGTTTCCATTTCTTCGAGCCAGAAAGCATAACAGGAATCCTCGTGTAAATCGCCAAAGCCAAACCCGGAACAGATTCCCCTCCTCGCGTGCGTTCTCTAAACCGCTCCCCCGGAACAGGAGGCTGCTACCTCCTTGAACAAGGTTCCTCGAGATAGTTCCAACCATTCTCACAACTGGGTTGCGCACGGAGCCTTTCACGTCGGACGTTTCTTAACGATAAGCAATTATTTAACCATGTGACCTCCCAGTAATCGTAGACGAGAGAGTGGGGTACAAATAAAAGGTGAAATGAAATATAAGGCACTCCCCCTCTCAACTGTCAGTTCCTCCGAACCCCGAATTCTGTTGTGGGGTTGGATGTTGTGAGAATGGCTGAGCCCTCTCAAAGAACCTTGTTTACAAGGTAGCAACCTTCTGTTTTTCCAGTGGCTCCTCCCATTCTCACAACTGGGAGAGTACCAAACTGAGGCAGGAATCACAATGTAATCCAGATTCTGAGACAGCCTGAAATAAACAATGCAGAGAGAAGGTTATAAATACAAAGTAGCAAACTTCCTATGTATTATACATAGGCCTATGTGGTTGTTCCCAAGATCCTTGAGATTGCAGCTATAAAGCATAGTGCTTCATAAACATATGGTCTGAGACAAATTAGTTGGTTTACAGAGGTCTATAGGAGGAACATTAGCAAAAGTACCAGGTACATCACTGGAGCTATATAACTAAATAATAATAATTAATTAATAAATAAATATTGGCCACAGAGACACCCAGAGCTCTCACCAATTGAACTCAAATAGGGAAAAGATACACGCTATGGCTTCGGCTACGCGTAATAATAAACTAAACTAAACTAATAGGGAAAAGAGGATCATAATGGGAAAACCCATAAATTCTGGTAATACCTCTTACTAGCCATTTAGAAACTGTTTGAGAGAATACCATCATTTCTAGATTTGATTATTATTATTATTATTAACAAACATTTATATAGCGCCAGCAGTGTACCTGGCACTTTACAAAGTAATAAAACAGACACGCTCCCTGCCCCTAGGACTTACAATCTGAGAGACAGGAGCTGGGGGAGAGACTTAGGAAGGGGAACAGAGGGAGAGACAAGGGGTCTAACATTCATGAAGATGCGAGGTCTCAAGTGCACGTACTTGGCTTGGTTACGATGAGAATGACAGCAGGCAGGTCCATGTTGCAAGGATAAGGGTAAACCGATCGTAGGTATAGGAATAGTGGCTCAGCAGGATAAAGAGTCAGACAGAGCAGAGCGAAAGAGGTGAGTTTTAAGGAGACATTTGAAGGTATGAAGGGAGGGTGCAAGGCGGATGTGGACAGGGAGGGAGTTCCAGGCATGGGGGGCAGCAAGTGAGAAGGGATGAAGGCGCTTAGGGGAGCAGGGAAGGCGTGGAAGGGTGAGAGAAGGGACAGAGGAGGAGAACAAGAAACTAAAGGAACTCTGAATTTCCAAATGTAGTAGTTCCTCACCAGCAATATGAAAAAGTATGCCTAGCATATCCCTAGCATACTCCTCAATTGAATTCTGGGGGTTTTGATAATTGGATAAAACTATTTGCTGGTGAAGGTGAAATTTCTGAGGACACTTTAGGTAGGAAAAAGGGGTCTGAGAGATTACAGCCTTGACATCCTGAAATGTTCAATGCAGTAGCAGTATGACAATGGAGGAAAGGTGTCCTTTGGTATCATTTTTATTTTGTAGTCAGTTTTCCCTTTGCAAACAGACCCTTCCTAACAAAGAGGAGGATCTCTAGCAGAGACTTAGGCCAAGTCTCAAGTAGTATGGATCTAAGCCAGATACAACTCCTGGTTATTGTGAATTGATTAGGCAGTTAGGCCATGGTCAGAGACATAAGAAGGATGAGGCCTGAACAAATTCAGTTCAGCTAATTTGATGCATAAGCCTCATGCTGGCACAAATCAAGAAGGTCCATGAGAATAAAGCTGTAAATACCTCACACTCTAGCAGAAAAATGTATCTCCAAGACCACAATAACAACCCCAGACAGCCACTATCTCTGAGAAAACAAAGAAGGTCTGAAAGAAAAGGGAGGAAACCTCAGTAGATAAGATTGACGACTGGGCAGTAGAGAAAAACTCCCAAAAAGCAAAAATAGCTTTGGTGGCTATTCTCCAAGTGATAGAGAATTATCAAAGATCCAGAGACTCTTGTTCAGCTATCTGCTGGGCCCACTCCTCTTCTCCTCTGAACCAGCTTGCACCTTGGACCGTGGCCTCTGACACGTAAGATATCCTAGGTTACTGGGGTTCTTAACTGGTAACACTGCCATGTCCAGATGTTAAGTGTCTATCCAATAAAATTGAGTTGTACCCACATACTTTGGTTTGTTAATTGGCGACCTTTGATCCCGTTTACAGCATGTTAACAAGCTATGTTATTGCTCTATTAAGAGTGTTAGGAGACCTACCCTTGATATCCTATTCTGGAATTTCAAGGGTCCTTGCTGTTGCTCAGGCAGTAGAAATGAGAGGGCTCAGACTTTAAATCCCTTCTCAGCAGAAAACATGCTAAGACACTATTGAGCATAATCAGCAACCTGCATCAACATTGTGGAGGAGGGGAAAATTACTCTCCTTGCAAATATCAATTAAACTCCCCCCATGATGCCCTGTGTCTGTCAATAGGCACTACTACCACCACTGAGCTCAGGGGGATAGATAAAAGGAAGTTGATGTTGTAGTCCCCCCTGGAAGGATGCATAGTTTCTTTGTCTCTATGGTTAACTAGATAGAAGAGGCAAGGCGAATTCAGATGACTGCTGGTTTGCCAGTATCAGACACCCCGGATCCTAAGTTAGATTTTATTTTTATTATAAATTACTTATTTTTATTATTTTTATTTCATTTTCCTTATAATTGACCCATGTCTGAGCGTCTTAAAATTGCCTGTGCTGATGAGAGGCACAGCTGACATCCCTGTCACCACTCACTGAGGAGGGTGTAAAAGCAAAGGGAGCTGGTAGTCAGCAGTTTATTAATTAATTATGTACTATTTATTAATTATTATTATTATTATTATTATTATTAACCACCCCCATCTGTCTAGGGACTTGTTGCCATTGCACCACATTTGGAGGCACACAATTGGCTTCCTTCCTACCTGTCAGCGCTGAGGGGCAGGGAGCCTGTATGCAGAGGGAGCTGTGAGCTCGGCATCGACACTGCTCGATGCCAAAGCGGCAGCCCCTTCGCACAGAGAGAATCAGACCACCCCGGCACTGTAATTGAGAACAGAAGGTTGCTACCTTGTAAACAAGGGTCTTCGAGATGGCTCCGAACAGTCTCACAAATGGGTTTGCGCATGCACGCCCTTCTCTTACCGGCAGTTACCAAGCTCATTAGCTGAAAACACGTGACGTACACGCGCCCCCACCCTATATAAGGCACCTTCCCGCTTAACCCTTGTTTACAAGGTAGCAACCTTCTGTTCTTCTTCGAGTGGCTCCTCCCATTCTCACAAATGGGAGAGTACCAAGCCTAGTGAAAGGCGGTGGGGAAATGTTTCTAATCTAGATAATAAAGTATTACCACTGTACCACTTATAAATCCAGTTTAATAAATTTATACAACCAATATACAGCAAACAACAGTTTAACTAGTGCAGTATACCTGTTCTCCTACAGGAGAGAATGCTACTGCGGAAGACCCATGGAGAGAACGACCTGGCCCAAGGCAGTATGTACCTGTGAGGCTAGGTGAATTGCATAGTGCTGAATAAATGCAGTAGGGGAACTCCAGGTAGCCACTCTGAAAATCTCTTGTGGGGCAACATTGGAGAAAGCAGCAGTGGATGCCCCCGTCGCTCTAATGGAGTGAGCCCTAAGATTGGGCGGTGGAGAGAGCCCGCTCTGATGGTAAGCAGAGGTAATAACCTGTACCAGCCATTTAGATTATAGATTGGGATGAGACCTTCCTTCCTAGATTTTTAGGGAAAGGGGAGACAAACAAATTGTCAGACTGTCTAAGGGTAGCAGTCCTGTCCAGATATGCCAATACTGCCCGTTTAACATCAAGTGTGTGGGCGGACGCTAGAGCATCCAAATCATGGGGGTGGGGGGAAACTGGGGAAGGATAATCTTTTGCGCTAAGTGGAAGCGAGAGACATGCTTGGGGATGAAGGAGGGATGGTGTCACATCACGGGCTCGCCAGTCCACCCCCCGACGCTGACCATCGGCAGAAGGCCACGCCCCCCCCTCAAGCCCAGCCCAAGGGCTGGGGCCTGGAGCGCCGCCGCCGCTCGCGGTTCCCCCAGGGCCGCCGGGAAACCAACAGGCGGGGCCCCCCACCACGCCGCTCGGAGCGCTTGCGGGCGCGCGCTGGGGGCGGAGCTAGCCCTTCATCTGCTGCCGGGTCACGGAGCTCTGTGCCGGTGAACAGAGCTTGCGTGTCTGTGGAGACTGGCCCCCCTGCCTGAAAGCTAAGTGTTTGCTTCTTGCGTGTGTATATTGTTGATTCCCTACTGTTCCTTACTTGCTCCCCAACAACCCCTTTGTGCCTGCCTTGCCTGGATATTTGAGAACTTGACTCTTGGTATAGTGGTGTGTGTGGAAAAACCCTCCCCCCTTTTCCCTGGGAGCGAGAGAGCGGAGTGTGAGGGCCTGCGGGCCAGGGTGCATCCCCTTTCCCCTCCTGGGCTGGATTCCTCCTCCCTTGGCCCCTCTGCGTGCAAGCCCCTGGCTCCTGCCCCCCTGATCCTTGGATCCCTTACCCTGCTGCCCTACACCATCCCTCACCAA
>QEPC01010372.1:494179-512348 GCA_003113815.1 Sphenodon punctatus | reverse complement strand
CCGGATCCTTGGGTCCCTTACCCTGCTGCCCTACACCATCCCTCACCAACAGTCCCCCCCTGTGGAAACCGAGTGTGACGAGTGTGTGGGACTCTTACTCTTGATTAGCTCTGTGCCCTATGATGATAGGGGCCTAAGCTCTTGGTGCGAAAGCACGCCGAGCGGCCCACACACTATCCTGACGGGCAACTGGGAGCCAGGTCTACACCGACAGAGCAGTGTGAGTGAACTAGGTGCGTGTGGGCGAAAGAATTCCCTACCCCCACTGACAGATTCACCGGCCCAGAGCCCCACGCCCTGGGTTACCGTCATGAGCACTGCCCATGAGTTAGAGGAGCTAGTCCACGCCGTACAGTCTTTGGCGATGCAAGTAAAGGAGCTGCAAGAGCAGCACCTGGAGCTTGCAGCCGCTGTGACTCAGCGGCAGCCTGCAGCCCCTCAGGCAGCTATGCTATTAGCCGCCCCCGCTCCACTGGCTCCGGTAGCGGGAGCCATGGATGTTGCTGGGGCTGCCCCCGTGGCCGTGGCACCCCTTCCCCCGGGACTTCCCGCCCCACGGGAGCCTCGGGGACCGCAAATCGAAAAGTTTCAAGGGGATCGCCGGATGTGTCGGGCCTTTTTGGCCCTTTGTGAACTTACATTCACAACCCAACCAGCTACTTATGCCATGGATGCGCTGAAGGTGGCCTTTGTGATTGGGAACTTGGGGGGGGGTGACCTTGGAGTGGGCCACCAATTTACTGGTTAGTGGAAGCCCTCTCTTGGCGGACTATCAAGGCTTTCTGCGCGAATTTCGTTTTTTGTTCGATCATCCCCATCACCTCCAGGATGCAGAAACCGCTATCTTGAACCTCCGACAAGGACGAGCGCCCCTTATGGAGTATATCACGCAGTTCCAGCAACTTGCCCTGGAGTTACGATGGTCAGAAGATGCCCTCCGAGTCCATTTTCGAAAGGGACTCACAGAAGATCTCAAGGATCAGCTAGCCTATGTCCCCCTCCCAGACACTTGGACCAGCACCGCGGCACTGGCCCTCCAAATAGACGCCCATCTCATGGAGAGACGCAGAGAGAAATGACAGGAGGCAAGGAGCCTCCCTTTCAGAAGCCTTCCCACTGTCCCCATCCGCACCGAGGCGGCCGGGCCGGCCCCTCCGGAACCGGAACCTATGCAACTGGGTGCCTCCTGGGCCCCACTTACGACGGAGGAGCTAGAACATAGGCGACGAACACGCGCATGTTTCTATCGTGGGGATGCGGGACATTTTATACAGGAATGCCCCGCCTTGCCCCCCCTTTGACGACAGGTGGGAAACGCCAGGGGTCGGGATGGGCAGGGGGCGTCCCGACCCTGAAGATCATTCCATCCCTTATGTCCAGGACCCCTCTCCATCTACGAGTGCCCGTTACGGTGAGCATCCCGCCTCATAGGTCACGGATAGTCTGGGCCCTAGTGGATTCCGGGGCCTCGGCAAACTTTATCGACGAAAGCCTAGTCCGGGTTTCACAGATTCCCCTCCAGCGCAAGAGGAGCCCTGAAGCCGTGCAAAGCATTGACGGGTCCCCCCTGATTTCAGACCCCGTCACGCATCAGACTGTTGCTTCCCCCTGTACCATAGGGACGCACCAAGAACTGCTCACCTTTGACGTGGTATGTACCCCCCTTTTTCCCGTAGTTCTGGGACTTCCTTGGCTCATGCTCCATGAACCTCACATCCAGTGGGCCCGTCGACAACTTCGGCTTACTTCGCCGTACTGCAAGCGCCATTGTCTGCTTCCGGCGCCCCCCCCGTCCTTCTCG
Source organism: Sphenodon punctatus (assembly GCA_003113815.1). Taxonomy (NCBI): domain Eukaryota; kingdom Metazoa; phylum Chordata; class Lepidosauria; order Sphenodontia; family Sphenodontidae; genus Sphenodon; species Sphenodon punctatus. Next base: position 510,547 of record QEPC01010372.1, on the reverse strand, counting down.
GATCGCCGCTAGCAACGTGGGCCATGGCTTGCGGGGGGACCTTCCCCCCGAATATTTGGACCTTGTGGACGTCTTTAGTAAACAGCAGGCAGCCCAACTCCCGCCACACCGTCCTTATGACTGCCCCATCGACTTGATGCCGGGCGCGGAGCCCCCGTTTGGGCGCATCTATGCCCTATCTGCCCCTGAGTTGGTGGAACTACGAGGTTACCTAGACGAAGCCCTTAAGAATGGGCATATTCGTCACTCTACCTCCCCAGCCGGGGCCCCCATCTTTTTTGTACCTAAGAAGGATGGGGGCCTGCGTCCTTGTGTCGATTACCGGGGTCTTAATAGCGTGACCGTTAAAAACCGGTACCCCCTGCCGCTCATCCCGGAGCTGCTAAACCGGCTGCAAGGGGCTCGAATCTTTACCAAATTAGACCTCCGCGGAGCGTACAATCTACTTCGAGTACGCCACGGGGACGAATGGAAGACGGCTTTCCGTACCCGATACGGGCATTTCGAGTACCTTGTTATGCCATTTGGGCTGGCCAACGCACCCGCGGCCTTCCAGCACTTCATCAATGATATATTCCGTGACATTTTGGATACCTTTGTCATCGCCTATTTAGATGATATCCTCATCTACTCGTCCTCCTATTCCCAGCACGTACAACACGTAAGACAAGTACTGCAGCGGTTGCAAGCCCAAAGGCTTTATTGTAAGCGCGAAAAATGCGCGTTCCACCTCACCACCGTGGACTTCTTGGGTTTTGTCCTTAGTCCTGAAGGAATTCAAATGGACCCTAAGAAGGTGCTGGCCATTCAGCGATGGCCTTCCCCCCAGTCGGTCAAGGCCCTCCAACGGTTTTTGGGCAGCATTAATTACTATCGCCACTATGTACCTCACTATGCAGATATCACCAGTCCTCTTACCCGATTATTAAAAAAGGATCAGCCGTACCTGTGGACCAACGAACAAGAGCATAGCTTTCAATATTTAAAGGAAGCGTTCATGCAAGCCCCCCTACTCCAACATCCGGACTTTGTGAAACCTTTCTACGTGGAAGCAGATGCCTCTAGTGTCGCCCTGGGAGCGGTATTGCTCCAACCAGACCCTGAGAAGCAGTGCCTTCCATGCGCCTATTATTCCCGTCAGCTGTCCCCTGCCGAAAGGAACTACACAGTCTTTGACCGAGAGCTCCTTGCCATTAAGGCAGCTTTTGAAACGTGGCGACACTATCTGGAAGGGGCGCAACACCCTATAACAGTAACCACCGACCATAAAAATCTCACCTTCCTCCAAACGGCCCAGATATCCAATCCCCAACATTCCCGCTGAGCACTCTTCTTCGCACGTTTCGCCTTTACCATTCAGTACCGTCCGGGGAAAATGAACCTCTTGGCAGACGCCTTATCAAGATATCAGGAAGGAAGGGAGACGGATACATGGCTGAAAGGTCCGATCCTCGAGCCCCAGGTATTTGCCGCCACCATCCCATTTCTCCAGAAATTACAGCAGGCATCCGCCGCAGAAATCCAGCCCCCTGAGGACCATTCCTTTACGTTGGAAGGGGGACTTTATAAAAAGGGACAACAGATAGTGGTGCCCCCCTCCTGTCAGGCCCAGTTGTTGTGGGCCCACCACGATGCCCCCTTGGCCGGACACCCCGGGGCGGAACGTACTTTAGCCCTCCTCCAGCGCCAATTTTGGTGGCCCACGGCAGCCGCCGATGTACGTCAACATGTGCAAGCCTGCACTACCTGTGCCCGCACTAAAGTGCCAAGGAAGGCCCCGGCGGGCCTGCTCTAACTTACGACGATGCCTTTGGGACCCTGGCAGCAACTTGGACTTGATTTTATAGTGGAACTCCCCCCTCGCAGGGATACACCACCGTCCTGGTAGTGGTGGACCACTTCACAAAGATGGCCCACTTTATAGCCTGCAAAGGCCTCCCCACTGCTCAACGGACAGCCCTTCTATTTATCCGACATGTGATGAAACTTCATGGCTGGCCGGGGGAGATTATTAGCGATCGAGGAACGCAATTTGTATCCCGCTTCTGGTCAGCCCTGTTCAAGGCACTCCAAGTCCAGCTGAAACCTACAACCGCCTACCACCCCCAGGCTAATGGACAGGTGGAGCGGGTCAACCAGAACTTGGAACAGTACTTAAGATGCTATATAGACTACCTCCAGGATGATTGGTATGCATGGATTCCAATGGCAGAGTTCGCATATAATAATGCACCGAATGCCTCCTTGGGGAACTCCCCCTTCTTCGTTTCGTACGGTTATCACCCCAGATGACGGCCCCCGATCTCCCCTCCGTGACCGTTCCTGCAGCAGGAGCATTGGCTAAACAGCTGCAACAAGTACACGCACTCGCTAAGATGTCGTTAGAAAAAGCGCGTCAAGCCTACAAGCAATCCGCCGACCGTCGTCGACGCATAGCCCCTACTCTACAACCGGGCGATATGGTGTGGTTAGATCATCGGCATTACCCCTCACCCCGACCCTCTTCTAAATTGGATCATTGGTACCTCGGACCCTTCCTGGTGCAAAAACGAGTGAACGAGGTTACCTACACCCTCAAACTACCCTCCACACTATGCATCCACCCTACCTTTCATATTTCCTTGCTTAAGCCTGCTACAGGTCCGAAAGGGCCCCTCCAAAATGAGGCCCACACCGAACCTGTAGTACGGGGTCCCGACCCCATTTATGAGGTCCGTGCCATCTTGGACGCAAAATTACGCCGGGGACGGCTCCATTATCTCATCGACTGGCAAGGTTTCGGCCCAAGCGAACGCTCCTGGGAACCTGCCTCCCATGTATCGGCTCCCCGACTTCTACGTCTCTTCCACCGCCGACATCCGGGGAAACCTGGACCGGCGGGACGCCTGGGGGGGGCCTCGAGGGGGGGGGACTGTCACATCACGGGCTCGCCAGCCCGCCCCCCGACGCCGACCATTGGCAGAAGGCCATGCCCCCCCCTCAAGCCCAGCCGCAGGGCTGGGGTCTGGAGTGCCGCCGCCGCTCGCGGTTCCCCCAGGGCCACCGGGAACACAACAGGCGGGGCCTCCTGTGGACGCTCAGGGGCCCTGCCCCCCCCACACCGCTTGGAGCGCTTGCGGGCGCGCGCTGGGGGCAGAGCTAGCCCTTCATCTGCTGCCGGGTCACGGAGCTCTGTGCCGGTGAACAGAGCTTGCGTGTCTGTGGAGACTGGCCCCCCTGCCTGAAAGCTAAGTGTTTGCTTCTTGCGTGTGTATATTGTTGATTCCCTACTGTTCCTTACTTGCTCCCCAACAACCCCTTTGTGCCTGCCTTGCCTGGATATTTGAGAACTTGACTCTTGGTATAGTGGTGTGTGTGGAAAAACCCTCCCCCCTTTTCCCTGGGAGCGAGAGAGCGGAGTGTGAGGGCCTGCGGGCCAGGGTGCATCCCCTTTCCCCTCCTGGGCTGGATTCCTCCTCCCTTGGCCCCTCTGCGTGCAAGCCCCTGGCTCCTGCCCCCCTGATCCTTGGATCCCTTACCCTGCTGCCCTACACCATCCCTCACCAATAATCGCCCCCTGTGGTAACTGATTGTGACGAGTGTGTGGGACTCCTACTCTTGATTAGCTCTGTGCCCTATGATGATAGGGGCCTAAGCTCTTGATGCGAAAGCACGCCGAGCGGCCCACACACTATCCTGACGGGCAACTGGGAGCCAGGTCTACCCCGACAGAGCAGTGCTAGGTGTGTGTGGGCGAAAGAATTCCCTACCCCCACTGACAGATGGGCTGAAATTTCCAGTCTGTCTGGAAAGGTCTGTAAATAAGGCTCACGTATGAAAATGGCAGCCAGCTCGCTAACCCTTCTAAGGGAGGTAACCGCTACTAAGAAATGGGTTTTTAAGGTTACATCCCACAGAGATGCCTGGTCTAGAGGTTCATAGGGAATGTTTTGCTAAGCTGTCAAGAACCATGGGAAGATCCCATTGGGATATAGGTTGTTTATATGGGGGGAAAACATTGTTAATACCCCTAAAAAACGTTTTAAGCATGGGGTGGGAAAACAAAGAGTCTGAACCCTGAATCGAGACATGTCTTGAAATCGTGGAAAGGTGGACTCTTAGGGAGGTGAGACAAAGACCTTGTTCCGCTAATTGCAAGAAATACCATAGTACGAGCTGTACTGAAAGCTGAGAGTCAGTGAAAGAATTGTCTCTAAGCCAGCAGGAAAACCTCTTCCATTTGGCTGAGTAGGATCTTCTAGTGGAAGGCTTTATGTCGTTGTGTAGAATGAAGGATAATTTATCCTGACAGTCTAACCTGTATGAATCCTCCATGCATGGAGGTTGAGGTGAGGGATGTCTGGGTGTAAGGTGTCCCCGTGGCTGAGGGACAGTAGATTCCAATCTCTCCCTAACGGCAGGCACTCCTTGGATAAGTCCTGGAGGTCTAAAAACCAAATCTGCCTGGGCCAGTAAGGGGCTATTAGGATCAGGTTCTCTCCTTGAAGACGAATCCTGTCCAGGACCTTGGGTAACAAGGGAATTGGGGGAAAGGCGTAGCAGAGCTGGGGCCTCCATAGGAGAGTGAAGGCATCCCCCAGGGATGAGGGGTCGTGACCTGCTCGGGAGACGAACCGGGGGCACTTGGTAGATGTGGTCATGGCAAAGAGATCCACCTCCGGTGTGCCCCAACGGAGGAGTAGACGTTGGTAAACTCGGAGGGACAGCTGTCACTCGTGATCCTCCTGGTTGAGACGACTGAGCATATCCGCCCGGGAGTTCTCCTTGCATGATACATGGTGAGCAAGGGGAGCCCTCGCAAAGTGCCATATTTCCATGGCCAGGTGACAGAGGTCTGGGGACTTTGTCCCTCCCTGTTTGTTCAAATACCAGACCGCTGTCATATTGTCGCATGCTATAGACACCACACGCCCCTGCAGCTGTTCCTGGAAATACTGCAGAGTTTTTTGAATAGCAATGGTCTCTAACAGATTGATGTGCAGCTTCTTCTGAATGCAGTTCCACGACCCTGAAATGTCCATGTCGCGGAGGTGTGCCCCCCATCCTGTTAAAGAAGCATCTGTAGTTAGGAGGCATTCAGGTACAGGATTGACAAAAGATAGGCCAGCCAAGACAAACTCCTTGTCACTCCAAACAGATAGAGAATCTAAGACATGCCTGGTCACCCTAACCCTCTTAGTGGGTGGATCCAACATAGGGTCAAATACACTGAGGAACCAGAGCTGAAAGGGTCTCATAAAGAGCCTGGCAAATGGCGTGGTGGCCGTAGTGGAGGCCATTAGACCCAGGAGGCGTTGAAAAAATTTAATGGGTTGCTGCCTGTGAATTGACAATGAATGAATCATAGAGGAAATATCCTTAAATCTGTCAAGCGGAGCAAAAATCCTACCTATGGTAGAGTCAAGGATAGCCCCAATGTAAGGGAGTCGCTGAGCAGGGGTCAAATGGGACTTCTGCTCATTTATAGATAGCCCCAATGCGTGACAGAGCTCGAAGGTAAAGGAGACTGCCTTAGAAAGAGCTGCCGGAGAATCTGCCACCAGCAACCAGTCATCTAAGTAAGGATAGATGGGAAAGCCCTGTCTCCTAATGTAGGCTATAACTGGGGCCATGACCTTGGTAAATACCCTTGGGGCAGATGAGAGGCCGAACGGGAGGGAACCAAATTGGAAATGTCGAGTACCATGGAGAAATCTAAAGAATAGCCTAGATGAAGGATGGAAGCGCACATGAAAGTAGGCATCTTTTAAATCAATGACAGCGTACCACTGACCCAGTCTTAAGCGAGATCTTAAGGAAGCTAGCGTGAACATTTTAAATTTATAATAACTCATGAAGGAGTTAACAAACCTGAGATCTAGAATCGGCCTGTGACCTCCATCCTTTTTGTCAATAACAAAATAATTAGAGTAACACCCCTTTCCCATGTCGTGGGAGGGAACCATTTCGATAACACCCTTCAGGTAAAGATCAATAACGTATTTATTCAGAACTTCTGCCTGTATAGGTGACAGGTTAACAGGAGCAGCAGGGCCGTAATGGGGTGGCCATGCCAAGAAAACAACTTTATAACCAAAGGAAATTACCCCAAGGACCCAAACATCTGTTGGAAATGCAAGGACTGTGTCAGGTACCGTGCTATTCTCTTGACTGCTATCCAGTCCCTTTGGGTTGGTGCACTTACTTTTCTGCTTAGTATTCCTACAGCAGCGGCAATTTCTGGCCTTGTGACGGTGGCTACATACAACATTTTGTCAATTGCAGTTCTGTACTGGTTGTCCTGTGGTAGGGGCTCGTCGTTGCCTTCCTGGCTTAGGAAATTTGTTTCCATAGGTGTCCCCACTTCATTAGCCTCTGTCATGCCTAGGCATTCTAAAATGTCCTTTATCTTTTGTTTTTGATTGAGAAGGAAACTTCCATCTTTTTCTCGTTCTATTTGTATTCCAAGATAGTAAGTGATACCTCCCAAGTCTTTCACCTCTATTTCTTTGTTCAGATTCCTGACGATTTCATCACAATCTCGTTTGTTTTCATGGCATACAATCAGATCATCCACATAAGTTAGAATGTATGTCCTCCTTTTATTTCTGAACCTTGAGTATAGGCAGGGGTCAGCTTCTCCCTGTATGAACCCCTCCTTAAGGAGCAATTGATTCAATTTTTCGTTCCAGGCTTTCGCTGCTTGCTTTAAACCATAGATACTCTTTTGAAGTTTGCACACAAGTTCCTCCTTCCCAGGTTCTTTAAATCCCGGCGGCTGCTGCATGTAGATATCCTCTTTGATATCACCATGTAGGAATGCAGTCTTCACGTCTAAGTGCTGCACTTCCATTTTTCTTGCAGCTGCTATGCTGAGGAGTGTTCTTATTGTGGTGTGCCTTACTACTGGAGCAAAGGTTTCGTCGTAGTCTTCGCCGTATTTTTGGGAATATCCCTTGGCCACTAATCTCGCTTTGTGGCGCGTGATTTCCCCTTCTGCATTATGCTTGGTCTTGAAGACCCATTTGCATCCAATGGCCTTTTTGTTTTCAGGTAGCTTTGTGAGTGTCCATGTTTTATTTTCATTAAGAGACTCAATTTCTTCCTTGGCAGCATCTCTCCATTTGCGCGCCTCACTGGTTTGCATTTTTTGAATGTCTTGCCATGTTGAGGGCTCCTGTGGTTCCTCCACTTTTGCCGCGTAGGAGAATCTCGCTGCTGGCACTCCTTTGTTGTGTCTTTCAGAACGTCTCACTTCTGGTTCTGGTTCTGCTTCAGCTTCAGTTTCAGTATCAGCATCAGTGTTATCTTCTGGTTCCAGTTCTGGTTCTGCTTCAGTTTCAGTATCAGCATCAGTGTTGGTGTCAGTGCCCCCTTCTGGTTCAGGTTGATTGAACATGGTCAAATCAAATGAAACTTCAGCTTCCTCTTTTATCTGCAGTTCTGCAGTCTTTTTCTGTCTTGATGAACTTGGCCTCATTAGGTCTGGCATTTGATCAGTGCTTCCCTTTTCATTTTCATCAAAATAGACCACACTGCTTATCTTCACATTTCCAGTGTCAGTGTCCATTACTCTGTATCCCTTGCATCCTTGTGCATAGCCAACAAGTATCCCTTCTTCACATCTGGTGTTAAGTTTGGTCCTTTTGGCCTTTGGGATATAAGCATAGGCTTTAGAGCCAAACACTCTAATGTGCCCCACACTGGGCTTGTTCCCATGCCATAGTTCATAAGGTGTTGCTTTTGCACCTTTGGTTGGGAGCCTGTTCTGCAGGTATGTGGCAGTCATTACTGCTTCCCCCCAGTATTTGTTTGGCAGATTCACATCCAAAAGCATACATCTCGCCATCTCTATGAGAGAGCGATTTTTTCTTTCTGCTACTCCATTTTGTTCTGGTGTATGCGGGATGGTTGTCTGGTGTTCAATTCCTTTTTGCTTCAAAAATTCTTTCATCTGTTTTGAAACATATTCACCTCCATTATCTGACCTTAGGATCTGAGGTGATCTTCCAAACTTATTGCTGGCTCTTGCAACATATTCCTTAAATTTCTCCAGCACCTGACTTTTCTCTTTAATCAAGTAAGTGAACGTGAACTTGGAAAAATCATCTATGAAAGTCAATGCATACTGGTTTCCTGCAATTGTTTTTGTCTTCATAGGACCACAGATATCACTATGAATGAGCTGTAGGGGGTGCTGTGTGGCTTCCTCCTTGCTCTGATGAAAGGAGGGCCTAGTTCCCTTTCCTTTTACACAGCAAACACATCTCTCATCTTTAGTTGCACATGAGTTCATTTTAAAATGTTTAACTAGGTCTGGAAGTGCATGCAACACATCTGCATTTCTATGGCCCATCCTTCTGTGCCATTTGCTTTCACAGTTCTTATGTCTGCAATCTTTTGCAGCATTTGCATACTGATCCTGTTGCAAGCAATCTACCTTGAATAGGCCATTTGAATCCAGCATTCCTCGCATAAAAAGCTCCTTTTCCTTTGAAATTCTGCAATATTTCCCTTCAAAATGCACTGCAAAACCTTTCTGTACAGCATACTTGACACTTATAAAATTATGATCCAATTCTGGGACATATAGAGCTTCTTCAATGGTAACTTTCATTTCCTCACCGTTTCCCAGATGACATATGAGTTTAGCCCTGCCTCTTCCTTGACAATAAACTTTCTCTCCATTAGCCAATCTTATAGGAGTTCTATAAGTCCTATCCAGATCAATAAATCTGTCTTTGTCCTTTATAAGATTTTTAGTTGCTCCAGAATCAACAAAGAAATCATGTGAAGCAGTCTCACATTCTATTCCTTCCACATTTTTAAGTTGAGATGCTTTTTCCTCAACCAGGCTGAAAGCCCTATCATGGCTCCCTTTGTTCTTTGCAGAGAAGCTGGGAACTTCTTGCTTGGTGCATTGATATGCGAGATGCATGGTTTCCCCGCAATTGAAGCAACACTTAACTCTTGCAGATCCTTTTGAATTTGCAAAAGGCTTCTTGTTCTCAGCTGCCTTGCAGGCAAGCTGTGAGGAAAAGTTTGGCTGTTCATTAGTTTGAGCCATATTAAATTCCTCAAGTTTCTGAATAACAACATCCAAAGATAGGTTATCCTGCATTTCTATTATCTGACAGACTGTTTGAAAAGTTGTTGGTGGTAAAGAGTTCAGCAGAAATGCCACTATCAATTCATCTGGTAAATTCAGCTTTTGATTTTCCAGTCTCCTGACTAGTTCAAGCAGGCCATTAACATGAGCTGAAAAATCTTCACTCTCATCCATTCTCATATTACAAAGTCTTTTAAGCATTTGTATCTTTGATATATTTGACTTCCCTTGATACAGTCTCTGTAAAATTTCCCACATATCTTTTGCAGTTAACTTGTCATGTATGTACACATGTAAACGCTGACTCACCGACATTGAGATGATTGCCATAGCTTTGTCATTTTTCTCATCCCAGAGTTCTTGTGCTGCCCCTGCATCTGTAGGTCTGTTGGACTCCAGCATTTTCCTTAGGCCTTGTCCTCCCAGTGCCATCCTTGCATTATGACTCCAAGCTTCATAGTTTGTTGCTCCAGTGAGCCTCTCTGGAATGGAGACCTTCAGCATAGAATCCATGGTCACAGAGACTAAAATCTTTCTTTTCTTTTCTGCCTTTAAGATTAATGCTAGCACTCAATTTTACTCACTCTGCGCTGCCTTTTGGGTGTCTGGGCCCATAACCCTGTTGGAAATGCAAGGACTGTGAGATCATTGCATCCATTTGCCCAATGCAGAGTTTACAGAGGAGTGTGAGTAGCTAATCATCAATAAGCAGGCAGGAAGCATACTTAAGCTTAAGTAGCTTTATTAGGAAATACATGTAGGATAGGAAAGGCCTACATCTATGCTAAGTCCTAAGACTAGGTGTGTTCAAGAGGGAGGAAGGAAGCTCTCTGAGACACAAAGAGATGAGAAATCTCCTGGGGGAGGAGATTGACCAATCAGGTCCTGACAGGAGTAGGACAGATAGGATGGGGGAAGGGTTCCCTGATCTGTCTGTCTACTCCTGGTGTTTCTAGCAAACAAACAGGATGAGGTGCTTAGGGGGGATGCAACCAAAGGAATGTATTTCCAACAACATCAAATGTAATAAATTCCCAACAGGGGAAGGCATTGCTTAAAGAAAATTCAAAATTAAAAGAACCTGAGAGTGTCTGGTTGGCCGAGCTCGGGTGAGGCATTAATTGTCATCGTCTGCCTCTATTAGAGGGAGCAGAGAATGACTGTTTGAATCCCGCCCTCTTCTTGAAGGAGGTGTAGGGGACTCGAGGTTTGCCAGAGTAAATGAAGAAGGAGGAGGAGGCAAATGAATAGTACCTCCTGTTATATGGCTGGGAAGCAGGGTAGTATGGCCGCTGAGGTCGATGGTATGAAGTCTGAGGCTGATAAGGACGATGGAAGGTAGATGAAGGTTGAGCCCTAGGGACGATCTTCATTTTATAGGCTGTGGCTTTGGACTTCTGGATCCTATCTAGGACCTCGTCTGTGTCCTTAGCAAAGAGTCCTGCCTGGCCAAATGGGAGGCTTTCAATGAGAGCCCTGTGATGGTACTCTAATTTAGTACCTCTAAGCCATGCAAACCTCCTGATGACGACCGCGTATGCTACGGCTCAGGCTGCGGTGTCCAATGAATGCCGAGCAGCGTGGAGCTGGAAACGTGCTGTAGACGCCCCCTCTGCACAGATGGGCTGCAGCAATTTTTGCTCGTCCCTAGGAAGAGTAAGGATAATCTTTTGGACCTCGTTCCAAAGATGGTGCTGGAACGTCGCCATGCCAGCCACATAATTGGCTGTGCGCATCAGCATCATTGCGGAAGCAAAAGTTTTTCTGCCGAAGACATTGATCCTACGACTCTGTCTGCAGGAGAAGTCTCATGAGAGCCCTTTTGGAATTTTTCTGCTGAAGCTGATACTATCAGGGAGTTGGGAAGAGGGTGCTTGAAAAATATAGTCTTTTTCCGGTGGGAATAAATAAAAGGCACTATTGGCAGGTGAAACCGGCTGAATAGATGCCGGAGTAGCCCAAAGTTTCTCCGCCTCTGAAGCATGTTTTTTGAAAAGAGGCAGGGTCAGCTTAGCTTGGACTGGCTTATCAACAAGCGAATAGGCTGGGTCAGCCTCCTGTTCCGTTATAGGAATAGTCTTGAGATTGAGAGCTTCCAAAAATCTCTTTAACAGTTTTTGAAAGTCTCTGTGCTCATGCGAGGAAACCGACGTCGGTGGGCATTGCACGTCTTCAGAAGGAGGTGGTGATAAGGACTCTGCTTCAGGCGAGACCAGCGCGTCGACACTAGCAGTGTCGATGTCGGGTTCAACTAGAGTTTCCCCGTGAGGGAGTGGTTCATCCTCCAGCTCCGGAGGGGTAAGGGGGACCACAGCAGGATGCAAGAGCTGAGCTCTGTATAATCATCTGCGGGCCAGCTTCCGCTTCTGTTTTTCCATGCAACGTCAAAATTTTTCTGCCACGTCACAAGTGAAGGCCTCTGGGTCGATCCTCGATGTCGAAGGGCCAGCGGTCGACGTTGGAGCAGCATTCTTGGATGCTCGGTGGTGTTCTCTCGACATTGAGCGATGTCGACGTCGAGTAGGTGCAGATTGCATAGAAGGTCGATGATCCCTTGACACCGAGCAATGCCTTGTCAGTGCGGTTGTCAACATCAATGGGGCAGCCCGACGTTCGGGGCTCCGACCTCAAGGGGGTGACAGAGGAATGAGAGGCAGACGCACAAGGTTTATGGGGATGGGACGGCTTATCAACTGTGACCTTAATCAACTGTTGAAAGCAGGACACCAAGAGGTTTGTGTCCTTCTTTCTTGAAGCCTCCAGCTGTTTCAAGTACTGTAACATAATGCCAGAATCCCGCCAGGTCTCTTGTTGGTGCTCTCGAGGTCGAGAGTGAGGTGGAGACTGAGGAGTCACCAGTCACTGAAGATTAGGGGGCTGATAAGGCGACCCTATATAACGGACTCAGCCTCCTCTTCAGCGTTATAAAGGGGTGAGGCAATGTGGAGGGGAGATGATAACGAGGCCAAAGTAGCCGCCAGGAAATCTTTCTCATCTGAGGAAAGCAACGGGGAAAGCGAGCGGTCCACCAGGATGGCAGGCTGTAACCCCTGATCAAACAATCCCCTCTTAGGCGACAGTGACAAGGCGGTTGTAGGTCGAGAGGTCGATGAGAGGTTAGGGCCAGCAGCTGAGGTAGCCGAGGCACTTAGGCCCGCGGAAATAGTCTCCTCAGTCCCTATGCCGGGAACCTTAGGCGAAGGGGAGCGAGATCTGCGCCTTTTATCCGACTTACTGGTAGTCTTCTGCTTATCTTCAAGTTCTTTCAAGAGTACCAGAAGCCGGATGGCCCTCTCCCTAAGAGTTTTAGATTTAAGGAGCAAACACTCCGCACACTCCTGTGGATCATGGAGGACCCCCAAGCACACCAGACACTGACCGTGCAGGTCCTTAGTAGGCATCTTACAACCACAAGAGAAGCATTTCTTAAACGAGTGTTTTGTAATAGTAGACATAATGAGCAAGTAACGACAAGTAAGCCACGAAGCGGTTGGAAGGAACTGGTGGGTTAAGCAGGAAGGTGCCTTATATAGGGTGGGGGCGTGTGTACGTCACGTGTTTTCAGCTAATGAGCTTGGTAACTGCCGGTAAGAGAAGGGCACGCAAGCGCAAACCCATTTGTGAGAATGGGAGAAGCCACTCGAAGAAGAAACGCCAATGCTGAGGGGATTTCTGTCCATCTCGGAGGGGATTTCTCCCTTGGACAATGTAGGAGGTACTTCAGAAGCAGTTTCAGTTTGTAGCCGGGACTCTTCCCGGGTTCTCCAGAAATCCCAGCAGGGAGGGAGAGCATTAAGTCTCTCTTTTCCACACAGAGACATTGGGCAAATCTAGTCTTGGCCCGTAAGAGTCTCAGAATGCATAGTGCCTCTTCTAGGAGGCAGGCAAACTTTTTTGAGGTAATTATGATCCTCTAAGTAGTCCTCTTACCTGTCAGAGTAATTTTCTGAGGAATCATAATAATAGACTTCAGAGACTGCTCTTGCCCTGTCACAATAAAGCCATCATCTGAGCTACTGGGGGGTGGGGGAGAGAGCATGCTGCTTTTTTGCGGCTCTTTCCTCTGCCTTATTTTCTCTCTCTCTCTCTCTCTCTCTCTTTCTTCTGTGAGAAGGAGTTCTTGAGAAGGGAGGGAGAGCATGCTGCTTTGTTTGCAGGCTCTTTCTCCTGCCTTATTTTCTCACTGTCTCTTTCTGTCAGTTCTTGAGGGGGGAGGGAGAGCATGCTACTTTTTTTTTTTTTTCTTTTGCCCGGACTCTTTCCCTTGGCTTATTTTCTCACTCTCTGTAAGAAGGAGTTCAGAGGAGGGAGCGAGCTGTCAGCAGCACTCTGCCCGCCCATCCTGTCAGTGCTCTGTGCTGTCGGGTCACAGGAGACACAAGAGGGTGGGGGGGATGTAGCTGTGAATCCCTTTGCCTCACAATCTCCACTTAGCGGGTTACAATGCCTCTTTCCTTAGAGGGTTACAATGCCTCTTTCCTGTCAGTCAGTACTCTGTACCAAGATACTGACACACACACATTGCGGAGCCTTCATTAGCATCTGCCTATCACGGGTTGGAGGTCCGCACTGTCAGGGGTTGGAGGTCCGCACTGTCACGGGTTGGAGGTCTGCACCCCCACTTTACCAGGTTTGAGTGACTCAGTTTCCCTCGTGCACAGCCTACTTTAATTAGTTTTCTCTCTCTGGCTGATTCAAGCCTGCCACAGGGACAACTCCTTTGTCACTCAAGGGCCCGATCTTTCCCATTTACAGACTCTTTAATCTCTGGGTTCACAAGAGCTTGAGAACTCTTGTTGCTCACTTGTGTTCCAATGTTAGGCACAGACACTTCTTCATAAAGATAAGAAGTTAGTTTATTGATTACATAAGCAAGATAGTTGATACAGAATGGTTACTAGAAATCAAAGGTAAATATAACACATTCCAAAACTATACTGGTTGAGTTCCTAAATAAGCATCTAACCCTACAAAGGTCCATAAGTTCATCTCAGTCCTTGATGTAAGCGACTGGGTCTACAGACTTAGAGTTGCTAGAAAGCAAAGTCCCCTCTCTCAGTTCATGTCTTCCAGCCTTGTTTGCTGGCAAGATGCAGATGAGAGTGCTCAAGGTGGCTCTGGGCAAGCGATAGTGAAGTGGCTTAATGGCCATTGCTTAAGTATCTTTCATGGTCCCTTTGTCTCGGGTTTCCCGACTTGGAGAAATGTGAGACCTGTCACGTAGGCAACCCAGGCAAACATGAAGGTTGATTTGCATGTCTGGCCAGGGTTCCCAAATACACATTCTTTTTATCTCTTTGCATTTCCTGGAGCTTGGTCACGTGTCACAGTCCTGATTTGGGTTTTACAGTTCTCAATGGTAACATTACATAAATGTGGAACCTTTTGCTTTACATATTTACCAGACTTGTAGTCTACATGTAGGCCCGTGTTACACGTGTGTGATCCTATGTTCCTCCGTGACACTGCCTCAATTAGCATTCACCTCTCCCACATTGAAATTAACAGCTCCAAACTGTTCCACTGATCTGTAATTTACTTAAAGCGGAACAGGCAAAGGCTGTCTCAGAGAAGAGAAATGTACATGTAGGCTAGGTTCAGTCTAACAAGCCACAAAAGTGGTTGGAAGGAACTGACAGTTGCGATGGGGAGTGCCTTATATAGGCTGGGAGGTCACATGGTTAAAAATGTGCATATGGCTAGGGAACATCCAACAAGTGAAGGGCGTGCATGCACAACTCAGTTGTGAGAATGGAAGGAGCCACTCAAAGAAGAACCTCCCTGTTAGGGGCTGCTCTAGGCGGTCTCTGCTCCTCGGTACTGACGCTTCACAGAGCAGTCAGGTTTTGCTGGGAGAGGGGGAGGCTTTTTGTTGAAGGCAGGAGGAGGCAACAAGTTGGAGTGACAACAGCACCACCAGGAGCCAGAGAGGCTTTAGGCTGTATCTGCTCCTTGGCACTGACGTGTGAAAGAGCAGTCACATTCTGCCAGGAGAAGAGGCTCTGTCGGAGGTGGGAAGCAAGCAAGTCTTCAGCATTTGTCCCCTTATTTACCTGACTCTCTGGTAGTTGCCGCCACAGTTTGTGCTGCTATCTCTGTGAGGAGCTCTGAGGGGGAGTGAGCTGCCAGCAGCACCCCTCATCCTGTCAGTGCTCTGTGCCCTCGGGACAGGATACAGATGAGCCATGACGGAGGGGGGCAGGGGGCGGGGGGATAAAGCAGCGGTTGTCACAGAGAAGAGAAATTTACATGTAGGCTAGGTTCAGTCTAACAAGCCCCAAAAGCAGTTGGAAGGAACTGACAGTTGAGAGGGAGAGTGCCTTAGCTATATAAGGCCACATGGTTAAAAATTTGCATATGGCTAGGGAATGTCCAAGGAGTGAAGGGCGTGCATGCGCAACCCAGTTTGTGCGTTCTCTAGAACAGAGGTTCCCTCCCTTGCGTGCATTTCCTAAATCCAGGAGGCTCAGCCCAGGCAATTATTAAATGCAGGGTGGGGGGGCGGAGCCCCAGGAAATATAGTGCTTGAGGGACAAGGGTAACAGAGGAGGCAACAGGAAGGAGAGCACAGGAAGAGGTTGCTTGGATTGTGGTTCTGGGTTAGACTCAGAGCCATTCAAAGAGCCTTGCCAATGTGACCCACTGAGGCCGCTTTTAGACAAGACACTAAATGCGCCTTATTTATTAAACAAGCGCATTTTTGGTCTGCTCGTCTGAATTCAGAAACCGTTTCAATTGCGTATGTTCCAACTTTCAAACCGTCCTTGTACAGTTTTTAAAATGTGGGGGTCACAAAGACGGTTTCAGATTCTGACGCGTGTTTGTAGGATTCCGATCGGGTAAACTAAACATGTGCGCGATTGACAAACAAACGCATTTGGGTTGGTAAGCATCATTGCGCACGTGCATGCGCAGTAACACAACAACGGCCATTTTGTGTGGCATGCTTGTCCTGCTGCGCCTCATTCCAAGACGACGGCTGTTGAGGTGCGGTCGCTGCACGGAGAAACTGCTGGCCGGCCTGTAGCCGTACCCTCCTCACATATTTGGTAAGATATGAGCACTGCTGGAGAGGAGTTTATTTCTCTATTAACTTGCAAATAATTGTCTTGGGCGTGGGGGGGTTGTGTGTGGTGGAGACCGGAAAGAAATTTCTAAGGTTTGGGTTGCTGGAGAGGGGTTTATTTCTCTATTAACTTGCAAAGAATTGTGTTAGGCGGGGGGGGGGGGGGGGGTAGTACGAGAATAGGATTTGAAGAGGGGCAGGGGTTGTGTGCCGC
>QEPC01010372.1:481146-494146 GCA_003113815.1 Sphenodon punctatus | reverse complement strand
GGGGGGGTTGTGTGTGGTGGAGACCAGAAAGAAATTTCTAAGGTTTGGGTTGCGCGGGGGGAATGGAAGGGAGACCAGGAAAGGTTGCCGCCTGGCCAGCCATGCTACCGGCAAGCGTTGTGAGAGAACACAGCAAAGTTAAGAGGCGACTGTATCTCCCGGGAGCATTGTTTGTCCGAGGGGAGGGGGGGTTGGCTCTTTAGCGATTTTTATAATGCGCCAAAGTGACCAAATACAGTGATTGAGGCCCCACAAAATATATTTGGGAAATTGGTGATTTAATTTCAGTTTATTAATCTTTTTTTAAACGGTGAAATTTCCTACCATTGCACGTGCCGAGAATGACTTGCCATGCGTTTTGCTAGGCGGCAGTCATTTTCTGATTCCTCATTTCAGCTTATATCCCTCCACCGGACCCTGTGCTTGAACATTACCAGGGCTAGATTCCTCGCACAAATACGGTGCTTGTGACCCTCAGGTAGGGAGTGTGTTTAGTTTACAACAGCCATTCATCAACAGATTGCAGACAGGGTTGTTTTTGTTTTTTAATCCTCTTCTTGTCTTCCACTATCTCCAGCTTCTTTACCCACAATTCTCACAGCGAACAGATACACCCTTTTTTTTTTCCATTATGCATATGGCTGTTTCACTGAGTGGAATAAAAGATAATATACAACCAATAGAAAGGTTATACTTCCAGTCTCTTTTTTTCACTGCAGATACTGTGTTCTCCAAAAAGTCTTATGGCTTTTTCCAGCTTCTAGCATGCCAAGAACTGCTGTGGACTTCCTTGCAAACCAAGTACCTTGAACATTCAGCTACATGACCCTTCCAGATGCTCTGAAGTACTTCTCTTGTTCCCCCTATTCATCGCCTCCATCCCTCCATCTTTTCCTCCCTCAACAGTTCTTCTGGAACGGAGCCCTCGACCCACCCTGCCCCCACCTTGCTGCCTCTGGGGGTCAGGTTCAGGAGCCAAGTGACAGTAAGTGCCTCCACTAGCCCCCCCCTTGACCTCCTGCACCCCCGATGCTCCCACCCCTCCCCTCTGCGCCCCATCCCTACTCACCCATCTCTTTTTTCCTTCATCTACAGGTCTTCTGCAACGGAGCTCACCTGTGGGAGACAAATGACGGCAAGTGCCTCCACTAGCCCCCCCTCGACCTTCTGCACCCCCGACACCCCCACCCACCCCTCTCCACCCACTCCCTACTCACCCACCTCTTTTTTCCTCCCTCTTCAGGTCTTCTGCAATGGAGCCTTCCACCCACCCAGCCCTCACCCGCCCATAGACGGAGCTCACCTGTGGGAGACAAACGATGGCAAGTGCCTCCACTAGCCCCCCCCCTCGACCTCCTGCACCCCTGACACCCTCCACCCCTCCCCTCTCTGCCCCCTCCCTACTCATCCGCCTCTTTTTTCCTCCCTCTTCAGGTCTTCTGCAATGGAGCCTTCCACTCACCCAGCCCTCACCCGCCCGTAGAGGGGACTCACCTGTGGGAGCCAAGTGACAATAAGTACCTCCCACTAGATCCACCCCCTCGACCTCCTGCACCCCTGACACCCCCCACCCCTCCCCTTTCCACTCACCCGCCTCTTTTTTCCTCCCTCTTCAGGTCTCCTGCAACGGAGTCTTCCACCCACCCAGCCCTCACCCACCCGTAGACAGGGCTCAGCTTCGGGAGACAAACGATGGCAAGTGTCTCCAGTAGACCCCCCCACTCCACCTCCTGCACACACAACACACCCCTCCGCTACCCACTCTGTCTTATCTAGGTATTCTGAAACTGAACCCTCGACCCACCCATCCCTCACCTGCCTGTAGACGGGGGTCCTATTGTCTAGGCACATGACATCATGTGCCTCCATTAGTCCACCCACCCCTCGACCAGTCCCACTTTGCTGAGCTTGCGTTGAAAGTAAATGGAGCTATGATGCAGTTGATATTAAAAAAAGAAGAAATAAGTTCCTATTTTTCTTTTATTAAGCATTCTGTTGAATTAATTGAAACACTCCATTAATGTACATCACAATAGGTATGTACTGCTTTTTGAAACATATGTCCTTATTATCATTATTGTAATGATAAATATTTTATCTTTCAGAAATGGCTAAGAGATTCAACATGGCTTCCGCAAACCCAGACAGCCCATCTGGATGGTCCAAAGCTGTACATTGGAGTAGAGCCGAAACAGTGGTTTTCATAGAAATATGGGGCCAAGACTGCTTCCAGACATTGTTGGGGAGGTCCTACCATAACATAGGCGTGTTCAAGGAAATAGCCGCCATCATGAGAGCGCGTGGCTTCCGAAGAACTACATGTCAGCTGCAGGCAAGGGCAAAGGCAAAGGCGCAGTGAATACAAGAAGGTAAAAATGCATAACGAGAAGTCGGGCAACAATCGACGCGACTGGGAATATGAGGAGCTCCTTGATAAGTTCCTGCACCTCTCAAACGAAGTAATGTGTCCTCGTGTGTGTGGAAGTCACGTTATTCATACTGGTGGATTGCCTACTGGTGGGGAGGGGCAGGGCAACGAGTCACCTGACGAAGAGGAACTTGGTGACTTGGAGGAACAAGCACTGCATCACCACACACATGCAACAACCTCCGGTGATGATGAGGATGACGGAGATGATGACGGCGATACACAGCGCTACAGCCAGACTGTGCATGAAACTCCATTTATCGTACTGGAGATGGTGGAAGCACACAACCAAGGGCCACAAAGTCCGTTGAGTGCTCTTGTGACAGTGGGTACTGCTTGAAATACCATCTTAGGTTGGCTGATACATTATGTGTTTGCATCCACTTCGCACGATACGTGACTATTTTTCGGTGCACATTGAAAGAAAAAGAAAATTTAAACCAATTAATTCCAAGTTCATTTTCAGAAATAGCATTCTTCTGCAGATATCAAGCTTATCATTTGCATAATAATCCTCTTAGTATTGTGAACATGCTGTGATTTAAATTACAATGTTTTCAATGTATCAATGAACAAATATTTCAGGTGCGGTAGATAGAACTTGTATGCCACAAGTAGAAGTCACAGGTAGATAGAACTTGCATGCCACCATTTACGTGTGTGTGTGTGCGTGTGTATATATATATACTGTAGATATAGGTACATATATACACACACACACATATATAGAACATACACATATCATATATTCCCAGATAGGAATCCGAAGATAATCCAAAGTAATGTTGGTGAGAAAGAAATGTTCGGGAAACAATGTCATAAAATTTTTTTTGTTTAAAAACAGGTGCTGACATCCCCAGTACCAGTTCTGACACGACCACCCGCACCAACAAAAGAACCCCTGCCGAACACATGCAGCACCTACGAAAGCAGCAAGTGAGGACCCGTGCCGCGCTTGCTAGGGAACTTTCCAAGCAAAGCAAGG
The DNA here is from genome assembly GCA_003113815.1 of Sphenodon punctatus. NCBI lineage: Eukaryota > Metazoa > Chordata > Lepidosauria > Sphenodontia > Sphenodontidae > Sphenodon > Sphenodon punctatus. The sequence goes on along the minus strand of QEPC01010372.1, from coordinate 490,733 downwards.
CTGCCGTGGCAGATATAGCATGTGCTTTCCAAACATCGGTAAAGGAGGCCGTGCTGGAGATGGTGAATCACCACCAATCCTTGGCGGAGATGCTTGACAGACAACACAAACAAAGACTGACGTGTCAATGGATAACATGGAAAAAAATAATATCTGAACTTGCTAGGGTGGCTAGTGCTGTGGAAACAATTGCTGAAACAGTATCCAAAAGCACAAGATCACAGCCTCTATGCAATACTTCCCCTGCTCATGCAACACCTCGTGCAGTTGTGCAACCTGCTGCATCCTCCATCGCAGCAGCCGCTTCAGTCCAGACAAGCAACATACAGAGCCCACTAGAAAATACAGTGAAAGGGAAGGGGGTGCATAAAAGGCTGCGCGTTCACCGCCAAATTCTGCCTCAAGAGCGTTTCTCACCCTAGAGTTATGTCCTATGCTGCAACGTACTGTGCACAATACGGATGAAACGTATTGTGCTTGTTTCTTTTGGGAGGTATGTTGTGTATGTTTCAAAAGTAATAACAATGTCTGGTAAATATGCATATGCCTCAGTAGTAGATCGCCAAGAGACAGAAGAGGTATCCCCCCCAATACCTTCGGTGTTGTTTTTTCTGTTTTTTAAAAGTATCATCAATATTTCTCTTAAGTATTTTTATGCTTGAGTAGTAGATCGCCCAAAGACAGAACACCAAGAGTAACAAAGAACCACACTCCGCAAAGATACAGTCGACGCGTAGCACCATCCGGAGTCATGCCTCACTGCAGTACGTTCTGCAAAGAGCCAGGCATCATGTCACTACATCAGGAGTCAAGCCTCGCCACAGTATGCTCTGCAAAGAGCAAGGCATCACGTCACAACATCAGGAGCCAAGGCTCGCCATGGAGCGCGCTACAAAGAGAAAACCATTTTGGACCAGGAGTATTGTTTGCATGACCCAGCCCTAGCTAGGTTTGTTTTCGGTACTGACATTAGAGTGTCCAAAGCATGCAGCATTCCTATGCTATCACTGTAGCCATGGTTGTCAAATTGCAAATAAAGAAATGTACAGCAAAGAAACCAGACTCTGTCTCAGTTGATTAGTACTATACCAGTAGGCATCATTAGAATTATTGGAATCCATAGACTACATCTGGCTGCAGATTGGTATAGCCAGATTCATAATAGTGCAGACTATGACACAGCACATTGTTCCAGTGGTAAGGGGGCCCCCTGACATGCAGGACCATAAATAACGTGAAAATGAGTACATTGGTGTGAGTAGAACTCTCTATTGTTGGCTTCTTGCTTTGGTTTTTCTTAAACCTTGGGACACTACTCACCTATGGCTTTGCTTTTGGGGTCCATTAATAACCTCTGAGTTTGTGGAGGAGCAGCTGGGGGTAAGTACCTCGCACTTGCATGCCACCTCCGGAAGTCTACCCACCTGCACTCCACCACCTGAAGTCTACCCACCCCCCACTTCCAAATGATAGTATTTCTTCCAATTGCTGATACTTTCTAAGTGCCAATGGGAGACCGACTGGGGAGCCCGGGGAGCACTGGGGAGCCCATGACTTAATCCACAATCCCAAGTGGCAGGGCTCTTTTACCTAATATCCTTCCCCCTCTTCCCGACTCCAGGCAGCTTCCGCTTAGGGGAATGTTGTGTACAAGTGATGCCATGGTGGTGCCCAAAGCAGAATGCAAATAAACTTTCTTTTTTTACCACAGAAGTGGGAAACCTACAGCCCAAGGACCCAAAGTGGGCTTAGTTTATGTTTATCTTCCCCTTCTACAGGTGCTGAATCAGTTCTGTAAATCCAAACTCTCCCCTCAGGAATGAGAGCTAGCTTTTTTTTTTTTTTTAATTTCTTTATTTTTATTTTATTCTTTAACATATTAACAGTGTTACATTTGTTTTTCTGATTCTTAAACCTGTGCTGTTGTGTCCTCCCTCCCTCCCCTCGCGCCCTCCCCCCCCATCAACTCGTGTGTTAATTGTCCTTTGCACCTTCTGTCTTCCTTCTCTCTTTTACGCTAGTGTCAGTATATTCACAACAAAAAGTCAAACAGATAAGTACGTTGATCTTCTTCCGTTTCTGGTTTCTGCATCTGTTCCAAACACTGGAACCACTTGGCATTAAAGTCTTTTGTCTTGTCCTTGATGGTCGCCATAGCTTTTTCCATGGAGAATAGGTACCACAAGTTGTTCATCCATGTTTGAGTACCTGGTACCTGTTCCTCAATCCAGAACTGTAGTATAGCTTTTAATGCTGCAGCTATCATAGTGGTGCAGATAGGTTTCTTGCTCTTTAACAGAGGTACTGAGGGATATAACCCAAGCAGAGCTATCTCGGGCCTGAATGGTATTGTCCCCTTAATTATATTCTGCATGTTTTCCCATACCATTGACCAAAAACCTTTTATCTTAGGACAGTTCCACCACATGTGTAAATACGTTGCCTTTTGTCCACACCCCCTTAAACACTTATCTGTACCTTTCCCCCTAATTTTATATAATCTACTTGGATCCAGATAGTAAAACATGATGGTTTTGATGACCGGTTCCCGTACCTCTAGTGAACCTGAACACTCTCTCATGTGAGTTTTAACTTCCTCTTTTTGCTTCTCCTCCCATTTTTCTCCCAATAATTTTTCCCATTTATTTATGTAACCCGGTTCCTCCTTATACCATTCTTCCTGCAATGCTCTGTAAACTCTCGCAACAATCCCTTTGTTTGTTCCCTTAGAGAAAATTTCTCTTTCTATATTTTTGCGTGGCCTGATATAATGCGGTATTAATTTCGCTTGTTTAATTTCTCCCCTCAATTGATAGTATTGGAGGTTGTCTATTGTCTGCTGAGTTAGCTCTTGTAAGTCTTCGAGTGACAAGAATTGATCTCCCCGGAACACCTGTGACATTTTGAGAATTGACTTTTCTTTTAATTGTTTCCTCAGCTTTGTTGCTATCCCATGTTTGGTCATCCTTTCATTGTCTAGCAGTGAGTCCGGCATGGCTGTACAGTGCATGCCTGCCTTTCGTTTTACCGCTGCCCACGCTGTCAGGACTTCCCCTGCAAAGGGATGTTGCTTCCACTCCCCCTCCTCTTTTTCCCCATTATCATTAACTATATATTCAAATTTATTGACTTTTAGTATCTCCTTTTCCAAATTCACCCAATGCGTGTCTTTCTGGGGAGTGCACCAATCCTTAATCGCTCTGAGGGTAGCTGCTTTATGATATAGAATTATATTTGGCATATTAACCCCGCCTTTTTCTCTTGGTCTCTGTAAAATCTCTTTTTTAATTCGCGCTTTCTTGTTGTTCCAAATGAAATCAAGCATAATCTTATCATGCATTTGACCAAATGTTTTGGGTATTTTGATAGGAAGGGCTATAATTCTATATAATATCTTAGGCAGCAGTTTCATTTTGTACAAATTAATTCTACCTAACCATGAGGCCGTGATGTTATTCCATTTATCCATCTCCTTCTTAATTTGTGCCAGGGCTTCTAAGTAGTTTTCCCTATAAAGATCCTTGGGGTCCCTTGTTAACTGTATTCCTAGGTATTTAAATTTATCCTTTGTCTCTGTGAACGGTTGTATTTCTTTAATCTGTTGGTGCAATCTTTTATTTGGGGCAAATATCATGGCAATAGATTTTTGAATATTTATTTTGTATCCTGACACCTGGCTGTACTCTGTTATAACTTTTAATAGTTCTGGAATGGACTTTTCTGGCTCTGTTAGGTATAGCAGCATGTCATCTGCAAAGAGTGCAACTTTAGTCTCGAGTTTCCCTATCTGTACCCCTCTGATTTTGTCATTTTGGCGGATGGCACTTGCTAGTGGCTCCAAGGTCAGATCGAAGAGTAACGGTGACAGAGGACACCCCTGTCTTGTGCCTCTGGTCAATTTGAATTGTCGGGTGCTTTGCCCATTTATCCCCAATCTGGCTCTGGGTTGTTGGTAGATGGCTGATAACCACTTACAGTAGTTCCCTCTTATCCCCACTTTCTCCAAGATCTGGTGAGTACTTTGCATTTCCAGACGATCAAAGGCTTTCTCCGCGTCAGCCGAAATTATTATTGCTGGAGTTTTATTCTTGTTTAGATGGTGCATTATATTTATTGTCTTTCTAATATTGTCAGATCCTATTCTGTTGGGTATAAAACCCACCTGGTCTTGGTGTACGACTGTGCCAATTAACCCTGCCAGCCTATTTGCTAATGTCTTCGTGAAAATTTTAAAGTCCAGGTTTAATAGCGATATTGGTCGATAGCTGCCACATAGGGAAGGGTCTTTATCTGGCTTGGGTATAAGTATTATCTGTGCATCATAGAATGAGTCTGGTAAAGCCTTTTCCTCTGCTATAGCGTTGTAGACCTTTACCAGGTATGGGACTATGAGGCCTTTAAATTTGTGATAAAATTCTGTCGGGTATCCATCCGGACCCGGTGTTTTATTTCTTGCCAGTCCCTTAATGGTATTATTTATCTCTTTCCCCGTGAAGGGTGAGTTAAGATATTGTACTTGTGCCTGATTGAGCTTTGGCATTTTTATTTTGTTAAGAAACTCCTTTATCTTTTCAGGGTTTGGATTCTCTGTCTGGTACAGTTTCTCATAGAACTGCACAAAAGACTCCTTTATCTGCTCAGGTTCAGTACATGGCTCCCCCTGGTGGTTTTTTATACTAGTTATAACTCCCTTATTCTTTTTTATTTGTACCAGCCTAGCAAGGGCCCTCCCTGCCTTGTTTCCCTGGTCAAAATAAAAGCATTTTATATTCTTCAACTGTCTAATTGTGTTTTGTTTCTCTATGGCGTCGATTTCCCCTCTGGTTTGCGTGATCTCCTTTCTTAATTTGGGGCAGTCTCTGTTCTTAGCTTTGGTCTCCATTGCCATTAGCTCCTGATATAGCTCTCTGAGCCTCGCCTTCCTTTGTTTATTTATATTTGCCTTAATGGCAATTAACCTACCTCGAATCACCGCCTTAGCTGCTTCCCACAATGTAAAGATAGACTCTACTGATCCCTCATTCAGTTCAAAAAAGTTTTTTATCTCCTCTTGTATTTGGGCTACTGCCGCTGGGTTAGTCAGCAAGGCTTTGTCTAGCTTCCAAATTTGATTTTGGTTTTTCCCTGTCTTACCCCATTCCCATCTTGTTATTATTGCGTAGTGATCCGATACTACCAGAGGAAGTATCGTGCATTGTTTTAGTGCTTGAAGTTCAGATTTACCTACCCAGCAGTGATCTATGCGGGAGAAGGTTCCATGTACTGCTGAAAAAAATGTATAGTCCTTTACTTGTTTATTCAGGGCTCTCCAGCCATCCACCAGACCCAGTTTTGCCAGATCATTTGCTAACTCCTTCTGCCATGCTGCAATCCTTGCCCTTCCTGAGGTGTCTGCTTCTGAGAAATAAGTGTTGAAGTCCCCTTGAACTACCAGATTTCCCTCCGCCTCCTCCGTTATTCGTTTCAATACCTCCTTCCAGAACTGCTTTTTATTCTCATTAGGTGCATATACATTCACCAAGGCCAATTTTTTCCCCTGTGTTTCTACGTTAACAATTAGATATCTGCCTTCTTGGTCTCTAACTATCTTATTGATTTTTGGCTCTAGTTCCTCTCTCATACCTATCAAAACCCCTGCTTTTTTCCTTGGCCCACATGCTGCTACTATGATCCCAGCGTTTTTTGTTGCAAACCTCTTTAGGTCTTTTTTTAGCAAGTGGGTCTCCTGCAGGAAGTATATATCAACTTTTTGGTCTTTTAAAATATTCTTTATCCTTTTCCTTTTAACTGGGTGGTTTAAACCCCTTACGTTTAATGTGATAGTTTTTAGCTGTGATGACATAGGCCCACCCCAGCTCTACTGATGTACCTAGCTTAGAACTTATGTATTACAACTGTTGTTGATGATCCCCACACCCCAACTATCCCTCTCCCCTGTTTTTTCCCCTCCCCTTATCCTCCCTGCACGCCTGGAGTGTTTTATCTCCTGCCCCTGCTCTACAGAACCTTTGCTTTTATTTGTTCTTGGACAATTCTTCCCTTAGCTCCTCCTGAAAATAGGTTTCTTATTTTTTCCTCTTATTCCGCCGCCCCGAGAATAACTTTTGTATTTGTGTTGTTTGAAACCCCTTTATATGAGGGTGTAACTCCTCTATAGCCTATACAACATGTCAACTGAACATCAACCTTTAAACATTTCTATTTAAACATTACTTTTAACTTGTTGCCCTGCTGGCATGATAGCCTTCATCTCCCCCCCTTTTTGTTTTTTAACCTCCTTTTTTCTTTTTTTCCCCTTCCTTTGTACCTGCTGGCCCTTTTTTTCCTTTCAGACCCTTGCTTTATGTCTTTGCAAAAAAACCTCCAGCTCCTCTGGGTCTTCGAAAATTTTTCTCCTATTGTCCATCCATATTGTCATCTTGGCTGGGAAGCGTACTTGAGGTTTCAGACCCATTTGCTGTAGTTTCAGGTAGTATTTTGCCCAGTTCTTTCTTTTTTGCGTGGTTTCATATGCATAGTCCGGGTAGATCCTAATGTTGTTACCTTTGAATTGAAGTTGTTGTTTTCCTCTGGCCAGTCTTAAGATTTGTTCCTTGTCTTTATAGCGTAAAAATTTTATAATTATTGTTCGTGGCTGTTCATTCTCTTTGGGCTTGGGGCGCAGTGCTCGATGAGCTCGTTCTATTTCTGGGGGTGATGCAAACCTTTCCCCTGGGAAGTTTTCTTTGATCATTTGCTCTATAAGGGATTCCATCCCTTCTGTCTCTTCCCCTTCTGGGACCCCCACAATCCTCAGATTTGAGCGCCGGGACCTATTTTCCATGTCTTCCACCCTTTCTTTTAAGGTCTGGATTGTTTTTTGTGTGTGTGCAATATCGTTCTCATGGCAAGCCGCCTGATCCTCTGCTCTAGTCATTCTCTCCTCTAGGGATTGGACATTTCTTGCCAAATTCTCAAGTTTAATGTTAGATTCTTCTGTTACTTGCTGCACTTTACTTATTTTATTAAACAATTTGTCCCTATGCGCACTTGCCTTTTGCAACTCAGTTTTCAAATCATTTTTCATTTCCTCTATTAAATTTTGGATTGATTGTAGGCCTTTTCCTCCTCCTCCCTCATGTCCAGCCTCTTCTAGGCCCCGCAGCTCCGTTCCGGCCGCCATCTTGCCCTCCGCCTCCTGCCTCACGTGGTCACCCTCCTGGCTATTTTTTACTTTACAAAAGCCGCGGAGCGTTCCTTTCTCGGCCGATTTAGCGGGGGGGGGGGATTCCCCTGTTTGGGCATTTTACTTTTTGAAGGCTGTTTGAGGCTTTACCGGGTGTTCCCGGGGCGGGAATTCAGCATCTCGTCAGAGCTGTCGGCGGGAGCATCCTCGCACTCCTCGCGCATGCACAGACCTCCCCCCCGAGAGCTAGCTTTTAAGGGAGGGGAGTGGAGATGAGGCTGTGCTCTCAAAGAGAGGAAATGATTATGTTGCACAGATGATGAATCAGTGATGTGGACTCTATGCTGTCTTTGTCCATCCTGAGCACACCCCCAAGCACTGTTCACAGCCAGGCGATGGAGCTTAACATAAATTAGCATGTGGAAGGGAAAAGTTACACCTAACATGGTATCACCCTTTATTTAAACAACGAATGTCCCTTTCCCTTGACCACACAGTCCCATGTTATGCTGACACATCTGGTTGCCAGTAAGGCAAGGCCCAGGAACTTGCTGTTGCAGTTCATGACATTGCTGCTCAATGGACCGAAATGATGGGGGCAGGAAGGGAGAGCATGGCAGTGGTGGTGGTTTACCCTGGTTTACCCTACTAGCATTACACAACATGATGTGCTGGTTATTTCCCCACATCAGGGCCTGGAGGTCCACACAAATATCCAAAGTGTTGGTGGCTGAGCAGGCACTTCACAGCTTAAGAGCCAGGTTAGAAGAAACGTGTTGATTAGCAACCAAATCTAACGTTATTCCCTTTCCAAAGCTTTCCCCACCTTCATCTCTCCCGGCTCTGCCTTGATGTGCTCGAGCTTGCAGCAATCAGTACATGCAGCAAGGTCACTGAGACTTACCCGCAGGCCTGTGTTCAAAAGAGCCTAGGGCCACAGCCGCTGTGAACCTTCGGAGCAGTCTAGCCCAGGGAACAAAAAAATCATCTAATAGTTTTAAAATAGGATCTCTTATAAAGCAAATCAATGTTTATTACTCTTCACTGGTGAATTTGCCATCTATGCACATGCTTTGTGACAATTATGATTAATACATGTAGCAGGGCTTGCATAGGCGCCTGTTGGAGGATCTTAGAAAATGTTCTGTGTTTTCCTGAGCTGCTTGTACTCATAAATTTGCATATATTGCTATCACAGTGGATTTTTTCCTAATCATAACATGTATTGGCCATGTCAAGGAATATGTCAAGGTATATTCCAAGCAGAAGGCAGGCATCTTGACCCACCTGTCGTTCCCCGGTAGGGTGTTGATTCTTTTATCCAGTTGCCATAGAACAGGAGACAATTCCAAAAGTGGGGGAAGAATGGCTTGCACAGGACACTCTGAGGTACCCATCACAGCTGCACCCAACGAGGCTTATTTAAAATATTATTATTTAACATATTTATTTAACATAATTACTTAACATCTATTTAACATATTTATCATACTTATTATTTAGCATAATACTGAACAGAGTAAAAAAAATTAAAATGTAATATAACATGAAACTTCAAAATTTCGCAACAAAATTTATATAAACATTGAACAGATATAAAGTGCTGCTTAAATGAGTCAATGAAGGTACAAGGTTACCTAGGCTATTCTGGCTGTGGTAGCCGCCAATGGATGCCCATATTATGTTCTCTTTCAAAATGACTGCAAAATGCATCCCTTACTGCCATTACCAAGCAGCTTCACACCTCGCGGAATGTTCCCAACATCAGGTACTCGAATGTTGTTGTCGGGTGCATCAGGTTCTGCATCCTCAGTCCAATCGAGGGCTTGCCCATCAGTCTGGACCACATTGTGCAAAATGCAGCAGGTGACCACCGCCTCTGCAGCATTGTCCAGTCGCATGTCCCACACTTCAATAGCATCTGGAAACGTCCCTTTAGCAATCCAAAGGCCCTTTCAACAAAGTTGCGGCAATGATTAAACCGCAGATTGTACCGATCTGCTGCAGGTGACTCACCATCCTCATACACCCTGAGTAGCCAGGGGACCTGAGGGTATGCCTTGTCCCCAAGCAGTACTCGGTGTACTGGCATGCCATCAATAAGAATGACAGGGTCCGGCCGTAGTATCCCCTTGTATTTCCGGTGAAATAGTGGCGAGGAATGCAAGATTCTTGAATCATGGTCCGACCTGGCATACCTCGCATAAACATCCCTGAACAGGAGGTCTGAATCAGCTACTGCCTGCAGCACAATTGAATAATAATGGGTGAAAACAGACATGACGTTAACCACCCTTTAACCACCCTTGGTGGTCATTTATGCATGTTTCAGGGCTGCATAGGGCACCAATACAGCCCTGCAACATGCATAAATAACCACCAAGGGTGGTTAAAGGGTGGTTAGCGTCATGTCTGTTTTCAC
>QEPC01010372.1:412658-443653 GCA_003113815.1 Sphenodon punctatus | reverse complement strand
CGCCGTTCAGACGTTCAGGGCCCTTTGGCCCCATGGGGGGGGGTTCAGCGTGGTTCAGTGTGGTTCAGCGTGATCTCGTAACATCTGAAATCACCCACAGCCTCCTCTCCCACTGATGCTATATTTTAATTAAAAATTTAATTTTAATTTGTCGCAAGCCTGCAGGCATAATTAAAGTTGCCTTATACACCAAAACTGGCCTGCAAACATTTCAGGAACCCAGCTACTGTGTACCACAGGTTCAATGTGATGGAGGTTTTAATAGTTTTAGGGAAAAAAACACAACACCCTTCCTTCAGTAGCTTTTAAGAGAGTCCAAATGCAGCAAAATCAGAAGGGAAGTTTCAGTGGGCAGCTCTACAAGTCTCAGTTGGCACTTAGTCAGGGGCTTAGTGTCCATTGAGCAAACCCTTTTATGCTGGGGCTGCTAGACACCAGGGCCCTTACCTGGCCCCATGGGGGCAGTCCCATGCCTGGACTGGAGGAGGCCTGGGTGCAGGACACCCCCACATCATAGGGGGGGCATCCCTCACCTGCCTCTGCCTGCTAGTAGTGTTGCAACAGCAGCACTGGGAGATAAAGCTGTTTGTTTACAAACAACTCTCCCCTGAGTGATCAGAAGGTTGTTGCCTTGTAAAGAAGCTTCTTTGACATTGCTCCCAACATTTCCACAACTGGCGGTGCGTGCATTGCATACTCACCTTATTCAAATAATAGACCACGTGATGGTCTTGAGCTCCTCTAGTATAAAAAGCACTCTCCCCCTCAGAATGATAGTTCCTTCCAACTCTTTCTAGGAATATAAGGAAAAAATTCCATGCAGGGCTGGAAGGGTGGGTGTTTTGAGAATGTATGAGCCATCTCGAAGAACCTTGTTTACAAGACCGCAACCTTCTGTTCTTCTTCGAGTGGCTCCTCACAGGCCATTTTTACATGGCTCCATCGGGTGGAGGGGTCCGTGGGTGCACCGGTGCATGGGCGGTGCATGCACATGACCACACACACATCTCCACTCACCCCCCACTCACTCCCACTCGCAGAGCAACTGCCATTTTCCCTAGTTGCTCCGTGCATGGGGACGAGTGGGAGGGTGAACCAATTCTATGAAACCTGTGGTAATTATTTGGACACATGAACTGCCTGCTTTAATAATATACCATAACATTTTTCTTGGATGACTCGGAACACTGTTTCAAATTGGGACGATATACAGATAACCTGTGATTTCATATCTGATACAGCTGGTAGTGATATGGCACTTGATGACACTTCTTTTTTTTTTTTTTTAAAATTAATAAGTTTTCATACAGTTTTTTACACACCATATGTCTACCATCCATTACAATTCTCTTAGACCTGTGTTACAGCATTGGGCGATAATTCTGTGATAAGAGTGTGTCTTCCCCCTTTATCTGCATGCTAATAATTAACTTATTTTAACATATCATATCTTTAACTTGTTTTAACATCACCGAACTATAACCTCCCCCCTACTGTCCCCCCCCCCCATCTATCTAATCGGCCGGTCTCAGTCATATATAGCGATCAAATAACAAAGTCTTGGATGACACTGTTTTAATTGACCAGTGTGTTCTTTTGAGGGGCCACTTAGAAGTCAATCTTGAGAATGGAAGCCAATTAATGGCACATGAAAAATGGATGAGGTTTTTCAACTCCTGTGTTAGTCCAGAGCCAATACAGCGAGTTCCTAAAAATAGCTCAGTATTATTTTGCCATTCCTAGTACCAATGCTAATGTTGAACAATTTTTCTCACTTATGAATGCTCAATGGACAGATGAATGAAGTAGGCTGTAGGTGCATACAGTATGATCTATATTAGTCTTGCAGTACATCTTTGGTGATTCCAGTTGCATTGACTTTCATAACTACATCAGTAAAGTGCCAGTAATACTAAATAGTGTATCAACCTCAGCCAAGTATGACTGGTACAGCAAGAAACAAGATGAAGAAACTAGTGTCACAGAATTGGGGGCTCTAGGTTGTTGTGACTCAGTTTCCCTGGCTTGCAGCTCTCACTGGAGCAGTTCTCTCTCTAGAACTGATTGAGCCTGCAACTGGAGAACTTGCTTGTCACCTTTCCAGCCCTAGAGTTTCCCAGCACAGACTCTTTCTCTCTCTAGGTTCATCTGTGTTTGTTAACACAGAATTAACTCCACACTGTGCTTCTCCAATGTTAGGATTAGCAATTCCACTGGACCATCTGAAGTTCAGTAAAAAGTAGTTTAATGAATAAATCATGACTAAGCATGCAGTACAGGATTATACTCAAGAGTGCAGAAATGAAAATAACATAACCAATAACTCATTCCTATCTGTACTTGGATCCTCCTAATTTAGTCTTACCCTAATCCAGGTCCAAGGGTATTTCAGTTCATGTCACAGTCAGTGATGGAAACTTGGCCGGGTATTAGTCTTTAGAGTTTCCAAAAGGTCTTAGTTCCATTTGATGCAGCCCTTCACTGGCTGGTAAGATCTGCTGATCTCCTCCAACTGAGAGAGAGAGAGAGCAAGATTGCCCTCTCTTTGTCTTGTCTCCCCCCATTAAGTATGCTTTCAGGGTCCTTTGTCTGATTTTCCCGCCCGTTGACTGTGTGGTTTCAGTCACGTCTACAGGAAGAAATCCATTTGAAACTCCATGGTCTATGGCTAGTGTCTGCAGAGGTGTTTGAGCTTTTCTGAATACACATTCGGCATGACTTTGTATTTCTCCATTGCATGAAGTGAGTTTCCAGTTCTCAGCTTTCAAATTACATACATGTTTAACCTTTACCTTTACATATTTGTTAGACCTGTAGTCTGCATGTAGCCCAGTATCTCCTTGTGACAACTAGTCAAGAAGGTTAAACTAGAATCAGGTTGCCAAATATGCAAATTTTTAGAGGGCACTTATGAGAAATACAAGTTGCTGCAGCTCTGCAACCTGTATTTCTCATAAGTGCTCTCTAAAAATGTGCATATATGGCAATCCTGCTGCTAGGCATGCTGTTGTTCATCATTGTGGCTGGCTAATTTGGGGAGATACAAATTAACAGGACACAAAATTTGCAGGCACCTGGAAGCCATTGGCGCCTAGAAAACTGAGGCTGGTGTAGTGGGGCAAGAACAGTTTAACCCTGCTCCACCGTCTGGGGGTATTTTCCTACCCTGGGTGCACATCACTCACAAAAACTGCAAGTTAGGGGCTCTCCAACTTTGCCCTTTTAGGTCGTTGTCACCTTGGGCACTCTTTCTGGGGCTTACAATCTAAGGGGGTTTCCCCTTTATTCATTGCTGGGGCTTAATCTAAGTGAGGGTTCCCCTATACTCTTTGCTGGGGTTTACAATCTAAGGGGGGGTGTCCCCTTTATTCATTGCAGGGCTTACAATCTAGTTTTAGAATGACTTAAAAGATCATGGCATGCAACATTAACCAACTGGACTAACACAGGAGTTGAAAAAAAACTTTATTCATTGCTCGGGCTTACAATCTAAGGCGGGGGGTGTCCCCTATACTCTTTGCTGGGGCTTACAGTCTAAGGGGCATTCCCCTATACTCTTTTCTGGGGCTTACAATCTAGTTTTAGAATGGCTTTAAAGATCATGGTATGTGACTTAACAACCTGGACTAACACAGGAATTCAAAAAACCCTTTATTCATTGTTGGGGCATACAATCTAAGGGGGGTTCCCTTTATTCATTGCAGGGTTTATAATCTAGGGGAGGTGTTTCCCTATACTCTTTGCTGGGGCTTACAATCTTAGGAGGGGTCCCCTTCATTGCAGGGCTTACAATCTAAGGGGGGGGGTTCCCCTATACTCTTTCTTGGGGCTTACAAACTTAGCCATCTAGTTTTAGAATGGCTTTAAAGATCATGGTATGTGACATTAACAAACTGGACTAACACAGGAGTTGAAAAACCCCTTTATTCATTACTGGGCCTTACAATCTAAGGTGGAGTGCCCTCTCTTTAAGCCTCAGTTTACAATCTAAGGGCCCCAGGGTCCCCTTTATTCATTGCTGGGGCTTACAATCTAAGGGGGTGTGTGTTCCCTCTCTTCCAGTCTGGGCTTACAATTCTTGCCCCACTACACCCCTGAACCAGTCGCCAGCCTTGGTTTTCTGCACACCAATAGCCCCCAGGCACCTACACATTTCGTTCCCTGGGGCCAGGTATCCATTGTTATGTTTATTATTATTATTATTATTTATTATAAGCATTTATATAGCACCAGTGATGTACCTGGTGCGTACAAAGAATAAGATAGACATGGTCCCTGCTCGAGAGCTTACAATCTAAAGATAGGGGGAGGGGAGACAGGGAAGGGGGAAACAGAGGGAGAGACAAGGGATGTGACATTCATGAGGATGCGAGAGCTCAGGTACATGTTCTTGGCTTGGTTACAGTAAATTGGGAGTTTGCAGATAACAGGTGCTTAGCAGGAGTTCGGAAGGGTGGAGCGGAAGAGGTGGGTTTTGAGGAGGGACTTGAAGGCATGGAGGGTGGGGGCAAGGCAGACGAGGGCAGGGAGGGAGTTCCAGGCGTGCGGGGGAGCAAGGGAGAAGGGACAAAGGTGGTTGGGGGAGCAGGGGAGGCGTGGGAGGGTGAGGGAGGGGATGAAGGAGGAGCGGAGTGCTCGAACAGGGGTTCAGAGGGCGATCAGGACAGAGAGGTAGGGGNGTAGTCAAAGCGATGGGCTAGGTGGATGATCCTGGCAGCAGAGTTTTGAACAGAGAAAAGGGAAGAAAGGTGGGAGTGGGGAAGGCCAGTAAGGAGGAGGTTACAATAGTCGAGGCATGAGATGACTAGGGTGAGGATGAGAGTTTTGGCATAGGAGACAGACATAAAAGGGCGGATCTTGGCAATATTGTGGAGGAAGAAGTGGCAGGATTTGGCAATGGAGTCAATGTAGGGTTTGAAGGTAAGGTGCAAGTCGAAGATGAAGCCCAAGCTGTGAGCTTGGGGGACAGGGAGGATGACAATTGACAGGGAAGAGGGAGAGGAAGGACTGGGAGGGAAGATAAGGAGTTCTGTTTTCACCATGTTCAGTTTGAGTTGGTGTTGAGACATCCAGGCGGAGATATCAGACAGTTGGAGAGACGACCTTGAACAGAGGGGGAGAGGGAAGGAGTGGAGAGAGAGAGTTGAGTGTCGTCAGCATATAGGTGGTATTGGAAGCCATGGGAGGCAATGAGTTTGCCTAGAGATTGGGTGTAGATAGAGAAGAGGAGCGGGCCAAGTACGGAGCCTTGGGGAACCCCAACCGAGAGGGATAGGGAGGAGTAGGGGGAGGAGTTAGGAAGAGATACATTGAAGGAGCGGTCAGAAATGTAGGAGGAGATCCAATTGAGGACCCGGAATCCAAGCGAGTGGAGTGATTCAAGCAGGAGCGAGTGGTCAACAGTGTCGAAGGCAGCAGAGAGATCAAGGAGAACAAGAATAGAGTAAAGGTGGTTGGATTTAGCCACAAGAAGATCATTGGTGATCTTAGCAAGAGCGGTTTCAGTGGAGTGAAGGGGGTGGAAGCCAGATTGGAGTGGGTCAAGGCAGGAGTTGGCAGAAAGGAGATCAAGGCAACTGGAGTAGACAACCCATTCAAGGAGCTTGGAAGCAAAAGGGAGGAGTGAGACAGGATGGTAATTAGAGGGTTCAGAGGGGTCCAGAGTAGACTTTTTGAGGATGGGGGAGACAGTGGTGTGTTTAAAGGCAGAGGGGATGGAGTTGGTAGAGAGGGAGAGGTTGATGATGTGCAGGAGGGGAGGGGCGATGGTGGAGGCAATGGAGGTCAGGAGGTGGGAAGGAATGGGGTCAAAGGGGCAAGTGGAGGAGTTGGAGGAGGAGAGCAGGGAGGAAATTTCCTCAAGGGAAGCAGGAAGGAAGGAGGATAGGAGAGAGGTGGGGGGAGTAGCAGGGGAGAGGACTTGGAAGCGATATCCAGGAGGACCTTGTCAATCTTAGAAGTGAAAAAGAGAGCAAGATCCTGAGCGGAGAGAGAAGCGGGAGGAGGAGGACAAGGGGGTTTGAGAAGAGAGTCAAAGGTGGGAAAGAGGTGGTGAGGATCTCAGGAGCAGGACTCAATGCGGGAGGTATAGTACTGCTGTCTAGTGAGGGAGATTCCCCTGTGCTGTTGTTCCCCTGTGCTGTTTTGTTCTGTTTCTATTTCAATTACTTGTTTTAAAGTTGTTGCATTTGGTATTCCTTTATTATGGATTTTTGTTTATTTTCTCATTTTCTTTCTGTAAATTTTGTAATTAATGTTCTTCACAGTGCATGCATTTTTAATAAAAGATTTCCAAAGGTGTTTGTCTTCATTTTAGTTTTGCGTTCAGTTTCAGAGAACTGCTCAGTCACTATATTCTATAGAGCTAGATTCTACGTGTTTAAGACTGCAATACTACGTGCACACACTTGCTTGGAAGTAAATTCTATTGAAATAGAGCTTACGTCTGAGTAAGTTATGATTGGAGTCAAGCAATCCTATCCACAGTTCATTGAGACTAAGTCCATGGAAACCAATGAAACCCCACTGAAATCAATGGGATGTACTCCCAGGTAGGTGTGCACAGGACAACAACCACTCTAAATCTTACTTAGATGACTTTGAGGGTGTTCGATTTTCTTCTAACCAAGGCTAAATGCTACAATCCGACTTCTCTCACCCTGGACGAACTCTCAATTTTTCCTCATTCTCTGAGTGGTTGGTCACTCCCAGCCCCTAGGACTCCCAGTGCCACTACTGCACTTCCTCAAAAGTGTGGATGTGCCAGGGCAATGCAGAAGGAGCTACTGTGGCTGGGACAAGAGGAAAGGGTGTGCTTGGCTTGGGGAAGTGAGGGCTTACTGGGCGTAGGCTACAATATGGGGCCATCTGGGACACTGCAGATCCCCCTCCCCCACAAGACACTCAGAGGTGTAATTCTATGCATAGAAGGCTGTCTTGGGGGCTTCTTCTTGTGAAAGGCATTAGGGAGTTGGTCCTACTGCAGGGTGTTAGTGACTCCTCTGCAGCGTGCGCCACTGCCAGTGCTTTAGCTGGTAACTGGCGTAGGGGAAGGGCAGAATACTGTGAGCTGGCAGCAGCACGTGGAGCCAGGATTCTGACAGCCACAGGCCCAAACCTGGCTTAGGCAGTACCAGGATGGGGGAAGTGTTGGGAGGGTGGACTGGGCTTTCAAGTTTCTTATTTCCAACTAACTGGATTGTTTAGCTCCTACAAAGAGGAAACAGCCTGCGACACAGGTTAGTATTTCAAATGGGGAAGAACTCATAGTTCCTTGTGGGGCAATGTGATGAAACACAGTATGGGGCGCTGCCGCGCTATACAGCGAAGCCACCCGCCTTACTGGGTTACGTCTAAAGATTGCCGCCACCACCAGGAACCAGGAAACTAAAGGGATTTACACGTTCCCGGATATGTGAACCCCAGCCCAGCTCTGGCTCTTTGCCCACAGCTCCCCAGGTACCCCTCCTGCTGAAGTCAGTCCCCCTAGAGTTGCTCTCCGTAGGCAGGGCTGCTGGAACCTATGTGTCTTGCCAGGACTCCCCTTCGTGGGTACAAATCCTTCTAACCTTTAAAGGTACCTGAGGCTTTCTCTTTCCAACCACTGGTCTTTTCACTCAGGCACAGATAAGCCCATTTTACAAAACAAAATAGATACTTTATTGGCCAAAAGCAGAGACAGGTTTGGCAACAAGGCTAAGGTAAAAGGTTTTGGATAAAGAGGGAAGCAAACTTAAAATAGAGTCTCAGATCTGGGGATCAGATGTCCCCTGGTTTGGGTAGCCACCTCCTAGGACTGAGGGTAGAAAGGCTGTTGGTGGTACTCACAGACTCCTTTTCATCACCTGTGCAGGTAGAAACAAGTGAGGCACATGTCTTAGCTGGCTCCCTGCCAGCAGCGTGGTGCAGTTTTGAAAGAAAAAGTCAGAGAGAGAGAGAGAGAGAGGATGGGGTGTATCCTGGTTTTTTAAGCTCAACTCCTCCTCCCCTCTGGGAATCGCCCCCAGGTAAGGGTTTCTCCAATCCCGGTGAACTGCCTGAGCCCTCTGACCTCTGATGTCACCTAGGGCATTCCCCTTGAGATACTAATCCCCGTCCTTGACTTGTGGGCATGCGTAGAAGTCTCATCCTGTGACCTTCCATTAGACAGGCCTGGGGGTGGGGGTTGATAGCGTGTAACTGAACGTTTGTCTAGGGGACTCAGGTATGGAAACAGGGGCATTTTGCCACAGGCAACATCTGGGGGTGTAAAAGGTGGAGCTTGAGGAAGAAGTGAGGAGGACTTAAGGACAATGCCCCAACCCGCGAGGCTGTCAGAAACCCTCAGCCAGCGTGTGATCTGCAATTCCCCACAGGATCATCGGCAAAAATGCGCCGGGGGGTGGGGGTGTCCCTATGTTACAAACCTCATGCATGCTTTGCTTTCCTGATTCTTTCCCAGAGGCAAATAGTGCACAGTAAGTAATGTGGAAAAGCTCCCAGAGACTTATGACAAGGGGCAGGAACCAGGGAATAGTTGAAGGCATAATGGAAAAGGAAACCTGGGAGGGCGTTCAACTGGCTGGTGCAAAGTGCTGTGGCTCCATCTGAGTGGCAATGCATTTTGAATGGTTACAAATGGGCGGCAAGGGTATTCTCCACTAGCCGGTTAATTGAAGAGTAGGAGAAATTCTGCACTAACCAGCTGGTTGGGTGATGGTAACCAAACCAGAACTCTGTGGCTATACATGCTTACTGCCACTGCCCATGCTGTACCCATGTCGCGTGGGCTGCTATGCCCAGCTGGTGTCCCAGCAATATCTTCCTGCTAATTATGCTTTATTACTGGGTGACAGAGTGCAAGAGAAGAGCAGCCACCCCTCAGACTGCACAGGGTGTTCAGTCCCTTTACCCTCTTTTGTTCCATGGCAGGCTGATCTCTGGTGCCATGTATCCGGGGCTTTTGTTCTAGGGAGGGGAGCCCATGAGCTGGGCATTTAATCTGTACGACTAGACAGCAAGGCACACTGCTGTCTCAACTTTCAGATGGCAGCTCAGAAGAGCCCAGTGCTGCTGAGAGCAGTCACAGCAAGGACAGTGTCTGAGGGCCCAAGGATGGGGGCTGTGTCAGATGTGTTGTCCTCTGCCTCACTGTCCAGATCCTCTGACCTCTCATTGACAGACAGGACAATTTTCACAATGTTCTCCTCAAAATGCGCCTGCGTCCTGCTGGCCACTGCCTCAGGCGAGTCTGTGTATGGTTCTGCCAGTGCCTGGGGAAGCCTGCCAGCACATTGACCCTTCCTGCCCTTCAGGATGTTCTGCATATGCCCAAGGAGCGAGGCATGCTGCCCCTTGTGTGTGCCCTTGTGGAAGTTGTATGTCTGTTTGGTGTTGCCTGTGTCTTCCATGGACACGGCTGTGCCACAGGAGTCCTGGTACTGCTCCAAGGGGGCACCTGCCACCCTCTCCTTCTGCTGTTTGCTCAGCAGGAAATATGCCAGGCCAGTGAGCACAAGCATTGTGCCTGGAAAAGAAAGAGAGACAGAGGAATTAGCCTGTGACTAGCCACCCAAGCATGGCCCAGAATCAGTCTCGGCACAGAACCCACACACTGCCCATTAGCTCATCCAGTCTAGAACATCTGTCCTTAACAGCCCAGCCCACTGTCCTGTGTCCACCTGGGACCACTGTTTTGTAACAGCCCAGTCCATTGACCCATCCACCCTGGCACCACTGTCCTGTAACAGCCCAGCCCATTGGCCTGTCTAGCTTGGTAGTCCTGTCTTGTAATTGCTTATCCCATTGGCCCATCAAGCCCAGCATATCTTTCTATAACAGCCCAGCTCATTGGTCTGTCTAGCCTGGCCCCTTGCTGCTCACCCCCTGGTTTCCAATCCACCAACTGCTCCATACCTGGGATGGTGACATGCCAGACGAGAACAGGGTGTAGAAAACAGGCCACCGAGAACAGCACGTAGCCCAGAAACTTCTGGAAGCCTCTGCGACGGCTGGCTTGCTTCCAGCAGCCATGTGCCACAGAGCCTGGCTGGCACCTGCAGGGAGAGTGACAGTGCTGTAGGGTTGGGTTGAGTAAACCAGACCCTGTGTCAATCCCACCCTGCACCACCCAGCCAGTCTGCCTTATGTCATCTTGTCAGCCCCTCAGCCTGGACAAAAGATTGTCAAGCTGGGATGTCAAGGCCAGTGCTGGAATTGCGTGTGGCGAGGGCTTTCAGAGTAGACCCTATGTCAGCTGGCCCACATCTGCAGGGAAGTGGCAGCAGGGTGGGGTGGGGGCACGGCACCCGCAGTCTGTGGTACAGACCCTTGTTGCACAGATGGTACCGTTTGCACAGACAGGACTTACGTGAAACAGGCAGCCAGGAACAGGCTGATGAAGTAGGATACTTCGCAGATGGAAACTGCAACCCCTGTGAAACTGAGAGATGGGTAAGCATCAGGGGCTGGAGCTGGAGGATGTGATCCCTGCAGCAACAGATCCAGCAGGTGCAGGAAAGGGCAGGTTGCCCCAGCCCCCCTATATCCCAGAATTAAAGCGAACAGCTTTGTTTCTGGCTAAACGTACTACCCAGTACCTTCAACCTTTTCTCATAAGAATTGCTTTCCAGACTCTTTATCATCTTTGCTGCCCTTCTCTGAACCCATTTCAGTTTGTCAATGCCCTTCTTAAAATCAGGCACTTAATGCTGTCTAAAATTACATTAGCCTTTTTTGCAGCTACAGCACATTGCTGACTCATGTTCAGTTTGTGATCAACCTCAATCCCAAGATTCTTTTCACATGTGCTACTGTTAAGCCAGATATCCCACATCCTAGGCTGCATTCAGATGTGCGTTTAAATCGCACAGCAGCGGCGGTGGCATTACGCGATTTAAAGCAACGCGCACTTCCGGGTTGGTGTGAATGCACCGAGTTTGCACATTGCAGTGTAACGCGAACTGTTGGAGTGCGGTTTTAAAAGCTGCTCCGAGCAGCTTTGTAAACCACACTCCAACAGTTCGCATTACACTGAATTGGTGCATTCACACCAAGCTGGAAGTGCGCGTTGCTTTAAATCGCACGATGCTGCCGCTGCTGCTGTGCGATTTAAACGCACATCTGAATGCAGCCTTATACTTGTACATATGTATTCTCATACTTGTGTTTAAGATGGATATTCACTACCAACAGTATCACTACCCATCAAACCTGAAGGAGGGAAGCACAGACTGGCAAAAAATTCTGTTACAGAGTTGCTGCAGACTGGCAAAAGCTCCTGGAAATGACTTCTCCCTTTGGTGTCCGCCACTGCTGTTGTGTTGTCCCCCCTCCCCCATTCTCTCAGCCCCTAGCAAAGATACTCACAGCAGGTAGACGGCCAGGCTCTGGAACTGTCCCTGCAGCAGGGTTTCTGTGCCCACTCCAAGCAGCACTGCAAAGCGAGCACATCAAGTGAACAGGAGCCACACTCTCACCCCTGGCTGCCCTCTCCCCACCATGGTGTGTCACACCACTCAGGCCAGAGTGGCTAAAAGCCTGCCAGCTGCCTATGTGACAAGTGCTGCCACCAGGCATCTGAGCATTCTGCCCAGGAGAGGTGCCCCTTCGCTGCCGCCGCCGCCTCTAGCGGTGACGGGCAATTGTCTCGCCCCCCCCCCCCCAACAACAGGGACAAAAAGGGGAAGAGGGAAAAAGCAGTGTTGACGGGGAAGGGTGGTCACCGCAAGCCACCCTTTCCCCTCCTTGAAAGCGGCTGCCAGTGAGTGCACCTCCCCCCTCCGAAGCAGCAAGAGGCTCTGCACTGGGGGGGAGGTAGAAGAACGCCGCTGCAACCTGCATGGCGGGAATCATCATTGGACCAGGCTAGGGTTGCCAGGCAACCCTCGCCGGGGGAAGCGCTGACTTGGCGTGTGATTGGTGCACCACCTGAAAGGAGCGGTGCAGTAAAAGATATCTCGCCGCTCGTCTCCTCACTTTGGAGCGGGCGGCGAGCACAGCAGCACCCTCCCACCCACCCATTCAACACTATGGCTGAGTGGTCGCTTAGGTGGGCCAGGAAGGAATTTTTGGCAAGCAACAATATTGGCCTATAGTTGTTCGTTTTTTTCACCTTCCTCATAGTGTTGGGGGACCAATTTGGCCAATTGAAGTTCTCCTTCGTGATGTTATGTTATGCTGCCTCATTTTGAATTGTCACACTCTGCAGGGGTCCAGCACCTGAGTTAGGTAGGTTCTGAATATCGATTGGGCATCTCCATAAGAGATGAGGGGAGCTCAGCCGCAATGGCAGGGTATGGCAAGCGGTGGAGTTAACCCCTTGGGAGAGGGGACTGCGAAGGCCGTAGGGACATGTACTGACCCCGGCTTGAGGGTACTCTTCTCCTTCCCAGGCCCAAGGACCCGGGTCCCCTTCTCACGAATTCCGTAGTGAGAAGGGGAGACGTTTATAAAGGTAACAGGGATTGGTACCTGATGGTATATTGGGCCAATTCCAGAGTTATAGTGATAAGTTCGTTATGGGTGCTGGACCTGATTCACTTGAGTGAATTGCCCCCACCATTGTAATTCGTACAGAGATTTGATTGAATAAAGAGTGCGGCCTTTTAAAAATCCAGCTTATGGTTGTCGTGTCATCTTTGGGAAGGGGTGGTGGTGCACCGACAACTGATTCTTGGACTTACCAGCAGATGACAGCCTTTAACCAGTGCTTAATTTATAAAAAATGAATTGCCAGGGCCCAAACCTGCCTTGCAAGCCACGCTCCCTGTCTCAGAATTTGACAGAACAGGGAAATGAACCCTGGTCTCCAGCTAGTAATCTAATCACTAGACTAACCTGCCTCTTTACAGCTGAATATAAAACAGGAGTTCTTGTTACTGAATCTATATGATGGCCAGAACAGGGGATGGGGCACAGAAGTCATTAATAAAAGCTAAATAAACCATGCAGGATTCTTCTGGCTCTCATTTTTAACCCTGAAATGGCCAATATCAGCCTTTCCCTGGTCTTTCACATTTGTGGGTGCACTCTCCTAGTGGGAGCTCAGCCCCCCCAGCACAGAGAATGTCCCTGGGACTGCACGGGCTGGAGTCCAGGCTCTGACCTGCTTCAGCCCCTTGGCAACATACCTCCCAACAGTCCCTGTTTAGGAAGTGTTACGATCGAGAGCTTCCCATTCACAAGGGGGAGCTGTAGTGAAGACCTTCAGAGGTCTGAGATATGTATCATCCTGTGTAGCTATACTAGTTGTTGTTTGAGGTCAGAGGTACACTTGCAAGGCCAGAGCTAGAAAAGCAGTTAATGCATCAGGCTTGCATGGACAGTTGAAATTAAAATAAAGTTCTGTTGTTGAGAAGCCTCAGAGTCCGTGTCTGTTTAAAGGAAGCCAAACATGGTGACAGAAGTGGGATTGCTCTTGTAAAAACAAGGCAACAAGCAGACCTAATTTGAAAGCCCCACCCCCTGCACACACAGACAAGCAGAGGCCTCAACCCAGTTCCTGGACCCATGAAAGTGGCAGGTGATGTTTTCAGCAACTGGATGCTCTTTAGAGCACAGTGGGAAAACTATGAAATTGAAACAGGACTGAATGAAAAAGATAAGAAAATAAGAACTGCATCACTGCTGTCTGTGATGGGAAAAGAATGCTACATCCTCCAACAGCACCTGGACATGCCACCAGCAGACAGGGAAGATCCCGCCAAAATTTTGACAGCCCTCCAAAAGCATTTTGAGCCTACCAGAAATGTTATTTATGAACGCTTTCTATTCAACAAATGAAAGCAAGAGTCAACAGAAACCGTGGACCAATTTATTGCCAGGCTGCGCAAAGCAGCATATTCATGTGAGTATGGGATTTTAAAGGAGGAATTGATCCAGGACCGGTTAGTCATAGGAACCAAAGACAAAGCCGCTCAGATGAAAATGCTTAGAGACCCCAAATTAACCTTACAAGGGGCCTCAGACATGTGCAAATCCAGTGAACAAGCACTCTCTCAAATGCAAATGATAAGCACGTCAGAGGCTGAGATAATACATTATGTGAGCAAAAACGAATTCAGGAGTCCTCAGAAAATGCAAAAAATACCACACCCACGTAGTGAGAAGGCAAATGCCCCTCACACCAGAAGCTGTGGGTACTGTGGGACAAGGCATGAAACTGGCAGATGCCCAGCCTATGGTACTATATGCAGAAGCTGTGGAATGAAAAATCACTGCACTAGAGTGTGTAGACAGAGCAAGCAAAGGAAAACAACACACCAAATAGAGGAGGTGAACAATGATGAGTTAAGCAGCAATCCTGACAGTGATATCTTCTACATATATGATATCAAGACAATACACGTGCAGAATTCCAAATTGTTTGTGAAACTCGTGCTGGCACCTTGCAAAGCAACACTGAACGCATGGAAAAAACAAAAGATTGAATGCCAAATAGACAGCGGAGTTTCTGTGAATGTGATGGGATACAAAGATTTTCGCATGCAAGATGGAGAAGCAAAGCTGTAACTAAGCAAATCCAGGCTGAGATTATATGATGGCACCATCCTCAAACCCTTAGGACAGTGTGTTTTACAGACAGAACACCAAGGGAAAGTATATCAGCTGGAATTCCAAGTTGTGCACTCCAAACAAAAGCCACTTCTGTCAGCCAGCACAAGCAAACACATGAACCTTGTGACACTAAACTTTTCACCTAAAATTCATACAATAAATTCACAACCAGAAGAAGCTGGTCTACAAAGGAAAATACAACCAAATGGACTTCACATGGAAAAAATCCTTAAAGACTATGGGGATGTATTTGAAGGACTAGGGTGCCTCCCAGGCACATTACGCCTACAGATAGACAACACAATACAAGCAGTACAACATTTGCCACGCAGAGTCCCCATAGCATTAAAAGACAAAATTTTGAAAGCTATAAAACAAATGGAAAAGGATGGCATCATCACCAAAGTGACAGAACCTACAGAATGGATAAGCAGTATGGTAGCCATAGAAAAACCAGGAAAGCTTCGCATATGCATAGATCCCAGCAACCTAAACAAGGCATTGATGAGGGCTCACTACCAAATGCCCACAATAGAAGAAATTTTGCCAGACCTTGCCAAAACAAAGATATTCTCAGTCCTGGATGTAAAAGATGGTTACTGGCAAATCCTGCTCGATGAAGAAATTAGTTACCTCACCACCTTTTGGACACCAGCAGGCTGATACAGATGGCTAAGAATGCCATTCGGAATCAAACTGGCAGCAGAGGAATAGCAGCATCGCCAACAAGATGTCCTAGCCAATCTCAAGGGCATTAGTGTCATAGCAGATGACATTTTAGTATATGGATGTGGAGAAACTATGGAAGAAGCAAGATCACAACATCAATCTCACTAAGCTCCTAGAAAGAGCCAGGAAAGTCAACCTGAAACTCAACAAAAAAAGATGAGGCTGAGACTTACCTCAGTACCATACATGGGACATCTGCTAACATCAGAAGACCTGCACCCAGATCCTGAGAAAGTGAGAGCAGTACAACAAGCTCCCAAACCTAAAAATTCCAAGTCTCTGGAGCGGCTATTGGGATTTGTCATTTACCTGGCCAAGTTCCTCCCCTCACTATCTGATGCATGCAAACTGCTTAGATGCCTGCTGGATAAAGGTGCAATGTGGACCTGGCTTCCCCAACCTGAGCCAGCTTTCAACCAGATTAAAATCTTGGTCACCAGACACCCTGTGCTGAAATACTTCGATGTAAACAAAGAGGTTACTACACAGTGCGATGATAGTGAAACTGGACTTGGGGCATCCTCCTGCAAAATGCACAGCCAGTAGTTTTTGCTTCAAGATCCTTATCTCCACCTGAATGACGATATGCACAGATTGAAAAAGAATGCCTTGCAATACTATTTGCTTGTGAAAAATCTGATCAGTGCATCCGAGGTCAAAAATGTATACACGTAGAAAGTGATCACAAACCTCTTGAGATCATTTTAAAGAAACCACTGCTATCAGCTCCGCGAATGCTCATGAGGCTACAGCGCTACCAGCTGGATGTACATTACAAGAAGAGAACTGAAATGTACATTCCTTTCTAGAGTAGCACTGCCTGAAGAACCTGACACACCTGGACTGGAACATGAAGTCCTCAATGTACTTGAAAGAAGTGAAACACAAAATGAAATAGAAAGCATCAATCAAGCCATTTCACGGCTAGGACTACAGAGAGTCTGTGATCATACGCTACTGGACAAAGAGTTACAGTTCCTGACATCCATCATTTTAACAGGATGGCCAGACACTTGTGAAAAGGCCCCTGCGGCCACTTGACAATACTGGAACTACCGTGATGAGCTCAGTGTGCAAGACAACATTATATTTAAAGGCAACTGAATCCTCATACCTGAAGCCATGAGACGAGAGACCCTGTCTTGAATACACAGCAGCCACTCTGGAATGGAAGCTTGCCTACGAAAAGCCAGGGATGTAGTATTCTGGCCGAACATGAATGGAGACATCAAACAGCTAGTAAGGAACTGTGATGCATGCACAGAATTTCAGACAAGAAAGCAGAAGGAAACTTTGCAGATACACAGCATTCCCAGCAGACCTTGGAGCAAGGTAGGAATGGACCTTTTTGTTGTGAACAACAACAACTATCTAATCACTGTGGATTACTTCTCTGACTTCTGGGAGCTAGACGAATTATCAGACACTTATGCAACAACTGTAGTAAACAAAGCAATGACACACTTCAGCAGGCATGACAAACCAGATTGTGTCATCTCAGAAAACGGACCACAGTTCATCAGCAAGGAATGTACACAATTTGCCAAGGAATGGGAGTTTAATCACATCACAGCCTCTCCTTATAATAGCCAATCAAATGGCAAAGCTGAGTCAGCTGTCAAAATTGCCAAGACTCTCATAAAGAAAATTGCAAAGAACAAAGAAAACATATGGCAAGCCATCTTGGAGTGCAGAAATACCCCCACCGAAGGTATGAACAGCAGCCCTGTACAACGCCTGATGTCCAATCACACATGCACTTTTGTGCCCATAGCTGATAGGCTGCTAAAACCTGAAGTTGTGGAGGGAGTCACAGATCTCATAGAGAAGAAGTGCAAAAAAGCCAAAGCTTATTATGACAAACAAGCCAGAGACCTGCCAGAACTAAAGCCTGTAGAACCAGTACAAGTGCGATTATTTCCTTTAGACAAAGCTGGCACCTGGAAACGGGCAACATGTATAGAACAGGTAAATCCCCGCTCATATACTGTTGCAATTGATAAAAGAACATATCAGCAAAATCGCAAATTTATTCACCCAATACAAACTTCCACAAGCCAGGAATACTCCATGAGGGAGGCAGAGGACTGTCACAATCCCTCTAACTTTGAGACATGGAGAACGAAGAGACCCCAGCCCAACTCTCCCCTAGTAGAGCTAGAACCTGCAGAACCTACCATCCTGCCATCTGAAGATCCAAGCACAACAGAGAATAATGCCATGGAACGAACTTTAGCCCTTCCTCAAGTCATGAGAAGCACTTGTACACGCAGTAACCTCAAACCACCTGCAAGATACGAAGAGTATGTACTGACTGCACATTAAGCCAGTCACCATACACCACAGGAGAACAGTTGCCTAACAGCTAGTTAGTATTTATTTATAATGTACTTTGATTGAAGTTTTATTATAGTTTGATGTTTGGGTATCACTGCCCTAAACAAATATGACAAAGGAGATGTTATGATAGAGAGCTTCCCATCCACAAGGGGGAGCTGCAGCAAAGACCTTCAGAGGTCTGAGATATGTATCATCCTGTGTAGCTATACTAGTTGTTTGAGGTCGTAGGTAGACCTGCAAGGCCCGAGCTAGGAAAGCATCAGGCTTACATGGACAGTTGAGACTCAAATAAAGTTCTGTTGTTGAGAAGCCTCAGAGTCTGTGTCTGTTTAAAGGAAACCAAACAGGGTGGTTGTCTGTCAGGGCATGGGTCCATTGCTGTGTGTGGTTGTCCTTTATATCAGTGGGGTCTCTTTGGCTTGGCCCCTTGGTCCCCTGTCCTCTGGGATGTACCGCCTCTATTGTTTACATGGGTTCCTGTGCTCCCCCCCGCCCCCCACTGTCCCTGGTGTCTCGTCCCCCCCATCCCTGTTGTTTGATGGGGCATACGGAGGGCACCCTCTCCTCATGAACCTTGCTTTCTATGGCCTCCCCCTTCCCTGCCATGGTGTGGGGCTCATCCTGAGCCCTGTGCATCCCTGCCCTGTGCTTAGTGCCCAGCTGCTGCGCTGCAGACGGTTTGAGTCTGTTGGACGGCACCTCTCCTCTCTGTGCCCTCTGATCCTGGCTCTACCATGTGCTTTAGTGCCTGTCACCGTCACCTCAGCTGTCTTTTTCCTGGAATGTTGTTTTGAGGTTTGGGGGGTTCCATGGGTGGTGGTCCTTGCCGGGTGTGTGTGTGGTCCCCACCCATTTTGAAGCTCGCCTGTTCTTCCCGGTGGCTGTGCTCTGTCCCAGTCCCCCTCCCCTGGTTGGGGTCCCCTTGCTCCCTCAGCCTGCTGGGTTTCCCTGTGTGCTTGTATACACTGCAGTTTGCAGGCGGGGTCTGGGTTTTGAGGGGTTCGTGTCGCCCAGCTGTCTAGCCTGTGTGTCGGGGCTTGACAGGGGCTGCTTCTTTGTATCACTTGACCTTCCAGGTCCCTCCTCCCCTGCCCGCTTGGAGTCTGGCAGTGTAGGGGCAGTGCCATGTGCCATGGCTTCGTTTGCCCTCACTCGGCAATGTTGTAAC
The DNA here is from genome assembly GCA_003113815.1 of Sphenodon punctatus. NCBI lineage: Eukaryota > Metazoa > Chordata > Lepidosauria > Sphenodontia > Sphenodontidae > Sphenodon > Sphenodon punctatus. The sequence goes on along the minus strand of QEPC01010372.1, from coordinate 424,881 downwards.
GTCACTCTGCTGGGCGTGGTATTCCCTCCACTCAGTGTACGGCGGTCCATGTGAATGCTATGGGTGTTTGCTTGGTGTTGCCCTGGATGGGTGGGTGCCCAATGGATGGGTGCTGGGCCCTCCCCTGCCTTCCCACAATCCCCCGCGGTGGTGTCTGTGTGAACGTCTCCCTGCTCGGCACTGCTGGGTGCATGGTGCAGGTTCACCCATGCACCTCCACCCACCAGGCCCATGGTGGCGTCCGTGTAAAAAGGGCCTATGACAGTACTGCTGCAGGGAGAGAAGTCTGAGGAGGTAGACTCCAACTAACACAGGGGTACCACATACCCTTAAACAAATAAGACTGCTCTTGTGACTTAATACTAGGGATGTGCACAAGGGGGGGATAAGTTTTGTCTTTTTGTGTTTCAAATTTATTTGTGTGTGTGTGTGTTTGTTTTTTAAAATATGTTTAAAAATAAAGGCATGTAAACTATAAGAATAGAAAAGCAATGCATACACAGCCTAGTACTATAGGAAGCCACCCAAGCCACTTTCCCCTGTATACCCTAACTTCTATCATATCCCCTCTGTTATCTCTTCTCCGAGCTGAAGGACACTAACCTATCAAGCCTCTCTTTATATGGAAACTGTTCCATGATCATTTTTGCTGCCCTTCTTTGTAACTTTTGAAGTTCTACTCTTTACATGGGATCTTGGGGTCAGACTGACCCCACAGAGCACAAAAACCATTAAAATATGTTAATTAGTAGCTCTTCAAGTTTGAGCTTTTAGGACATTGTCACAGGCACCTCTTGACATAACATACTAAAATTTCAGCCAGATACCTCTTACCATTTGTCTCCTATGACCAAAAAAGTGCCATTTTGCAAACAGACCCCAGGTTTCCATAGAGTTTTCCTATTGGGGTCCAAATGTCCCTCAGCCAATGCATTTCAATAGGGGTCCAAATGGACCCCAGCTTAAAATAAACCAAAATAAACAGTTTTCAAGGACCATTCAGATAGTAAGGGGACATGGAACTCAAGGTCACTTCAGACTGGCAGCAGCAATGAAAATTAACCCCTTCCCTGCTATTATATTGTGCCTTTGTATCATGGTTGGAAAAACCCATGAAAATATGCTAAGTATTTGGTCTACAACTTTGAGCTTGCAGCATATTGTCACTGGTACCTCTGGCCATAACGTACTCAAATTTCAGCCAGATATCTCTTAACGTTGGTCTCCAATGACCAAAAAGGTGCCAGGGTGCAAACGCACACACGTGGTCTTGGGATCAGACTGACCTCACAGCGCACAAAAAATTAAAATATGTTATTTAGTAGCTCTTCAAGTTTGAGCTTTTAGGACATTGTCACCGGCACCTCTGGACATAACATACTAAAATTTCAGCCAGATACCTCTTACCGTTTGTCTCCTATGACCAAAAAAGTGCCATTCCCCATAAAACAGACTCTCTCATGTGTTTCTCTGTGTGTGTGTGTGTGTGTGTGCTTCCAGGGTTTAGTTTGAAGGTTTTTGACATTTTGGGACACAGACTATGTTTTGGGGATAAAATAGACCCCATCGACAATGGGTTTTCCCATAGGGGTCCAAATGTACCCCAAGACCTGGCGAGTGCAATTTTTTTAAAGCCCAAAGGTCAAGGCGTGCTCACACCGGAACAAGTAAATAGGGGTTCTTATTTACCCTCTCCAATAGTACTAGAACTAGGGAACACTCCATGAAACTAATTGGCAGCAGATTTAAAACAAATTTTAAAATGTATTCCCCCCCACCAGTACACATTTAACTTGTAGAACTTGTTGTCAAAAGATGTGGTCAAGGCCAGTAGCATAGCTGGGTTTAAAATTTTTTAGATACATTATAGGAGAATAGGTCCATTAATTACTATTAGCCAGGTAGGTTGGGGGATGTAACTTCTTATTGTCAGCATCTGGGAGTGAACAGCAGGAAATAGATTACTCCATTATTCTTTGAAGTCACTAAGAATGGCCAGTGTCGGAGACAGGATGCTGGGCTTGATGTACCATTGGGCTGACCCAGTATGGCACTTCTTATGTTCGCACCCCACTCCAGGTCTGGCCCTGATTCTGACCCCATATCCCAATCCCCACCTATGTCCTGGATGCTCCTCACCCCCAACCCTGACAAACATTGTGGTTGGTCATGGACTTTGTATGACTAGGACTTGAGCTTTGTAAGACTGTGTAATGCTGGGTTTAATAGGGTGGAGTTAGTGCCTGCATAAAAAGGGTTGACACACATGCTCATAAAGGATCATGCCATCGGCAGGTGCTACAGACTACAGGTGCTGAGCAATTGCACCTGATCAATCATCTGCAGAAAGGCTGAGGGCTGCGGGGGTTGGAATTCAGGGTCAGTTGGAGTCAGGAAGCCATAGGAGAAAGATCTCTGCAGAGAGCTCTCCCCAATGGGATCCAGGTGGCTGCTGGGTAACTTAGGGCTTGGCTGAGGACATGATCCTCATATGGATATCGGGATCCGCTCCAGTTGAAATCTATGCTCCTGGATATGTAGGTGGGACCTGTCCTGTATATTAATTATTATTATTATTAGCAAGCATTTATATAGCGCCAGCAATGTACCTGGCACTTTACAAAGTAATTGAATAGACACCGTCCCTGCCCTAGGGCTTATTGTGAAAGGACTGTTGTATAGACTGTATAAGGGCTTAGGGCATGATAAAGGTATCCCAAAGATCTTGGTGGAGTAGGCTGGCTGGCAGCAGAGGCTGAAGGCCAGGTTTGTTCACCTCATCTGGATTGGCTTTGATTTACTCATCATTATTAGGCTTGTGTGAGACCAGTGAGGGCTAAATACTCCAGTATCGAACCCTTGGCAAGCATGTTGGAAAGCCTGGCCGAGGCCAAATACTGTGGGACGGACTTGTGGTGGAACAATTGTACGTACTGCACATAATTGGCTTATTCCCACTTACACCCCAGTGCCCCCTGCAGGATCTAGAAGACTACCCAACTATGCTGGGGTTGGGCTGTGGTTTTGTACAACTGTATAACTTTGGGGTTTGGCCTGTGTGGGTGTTGCTAGGCACAACTCTAGCCACTTGTTTTCAGTAATGCACATTTGGTCATTATATCTGTTTGTGCAAATACAGTTTGTGCCACACTCTTAACACACATGGATTTTTGGGAGGGGATCTTGATGAAACAGTCCATTTAGTGGCTGTATCCATGGTGCCTCTTAATATTTTCCCTGGGTACATAAACTCTGAGCAATTTTCCAAACATTATTTCTCACCTGCTTTCCACATCCCAAAAAGGAGTAGCAGTGGATAGGAGGATAGCAGGAGCTGAGGAACCACCTCACATGGAAGTACCATAGTATTGCAGTACTGTCCCTGGGCAGGAACAGACAAGTCACCAATACCATGCAGGGCCCTATTGACAGTATAACTCTACATTGTGGCTACTTTTAATGGGTGTGGTGAGGCCTGGGTAGAGTGGCCATACCTCCCCTTTAAATGAGGATGCTTATGAAAAATACATGGTGCAGGGCTGCACTGAAATCAATGCAGTCATGCAACATGTAATTTTCATATGCGTCCTCTTTTAATTGCATGTTGCAGGGCTGCATTGGTTCCAGTGCAGCCCTGCACCATGTATTTTTCATAAGTGTCCTCTTTTAAAGGGGAGGTATTGCCACCCAAGGCCTGAGCTTTGGCAGGAGCTGATCGTTACAGGAGACTACCCCACACAGCAGCCATGGTGCAACACGCTGCAAACAGGGATCCTGATGGACAATGCCATGACTGCATGCCACACCCAAACTACGGGAAGCATGGAACAATCTCTGGCAGAAGGGATCCAGTGAACACTGACTGCTGGATGAACCAATTTTATTTTTCCTTGTATTAAATTGTATCTTTGCTTGTCTGTAGTGCATTGTGGGGAATGATGGGCAGAGAACTGGGTAAGGGCAGAAAGCAAGGTTTTTGGAGTGGTTGTTCAGACTACTGTAGAAATGGCTGGAGGTCACAGTAACCCCATGTCGGACCCATGAGTCAATAGAGACCTGGGAAAATGGGGGTGGGGCATGGCAGTGCAATTCAATTATACTGTCCCCCTGTGTTTGGCCTCCCTGTTCCACCCAGCCCCTGGCAAAGCCACACCAGCTCTAGTAACCAGAGCAATAATGCCACTGCCTGAAATTGCAAAAAGACACAAAGAGAACAGGGGCTTGGGAGTTGTAAGGAGCTTTCACTTTGTGCTGCACAGATGGAGGCTGGGATTAAGGGTATTAGTTTTGGAGAGGTATGCCCAGTGGAAATTTCCAGCTGGTTCCTGACACTTTAACCCTTGAAAGGAGAGTTGGTCTTGTCCAGCTAGGCGCTTGGTGCATCCATAAAGCAACATGCCTGGCTGGACCTTGTGGCCATCCACTCCCAGATCCATGGGGACAGCCTTTGCTCTTAAACTAGAAATGTGAAAGGTGGAATATATTTTATTTTCTGGTTTCTATTCTATTCCAGTGCCAACTTTTGTGGTTTGTGTATTGGAATTTTGGGACCTTTTTCAGAGGGATAATCTGGTAGCTCCTACAGTTGGTTGGGAAGCAAGCCAGCATGGAGGGTGCAGCCTTACATGAACAGGCGGTGATCCAACAATAAACAGCAAAGGACCCTGATATCAGCAAGCCCCAGAGCATGCCCTGCCCTTGCCCCCATCCCATCCAGTTATCAGGCTCTTAAAATTCAGGTCCCAGGGGAGACTGAGCCAGCACCTTACCAACTGCACCATCACAACCTGATCCTAGACCTGGGAACTATATTTCATAAGGCGCAATCCAGCTTGGATCTGTTAAAACTGGAGGGTGCCAGGTAAGCAGGAGGCATCTGCTCATTGGCTCTCCTCCTGTACTTATTTTTCCTTCCTGCTACACCTCCTAGTCTGAGCAATCTGTCTTGCAAACTGCTTACCCCCTTCATCTTGACCAACCCTGTCTGCCCACCTCCCCAGCCTGCCTACTGGCCAGCAATCTTCGTGCCTGAATCCAGACCCTGATCCCACCCACCGGATGGTTGTCTTTCTAGCTTCGACCCCTAGCCTGGACTTTGACCATGAGCCTGGAAGTCCCCCATAGTTTGCTTGGTCAGCCCTGCTGTGGATGGCCCTCATCTTGTAAACTGGACACCAATTCCCATAGTGCAGCTCTGGCTTCAGCTGCCTGTGGAAACGGCCCAAACCCCAGAACAACAAAGCACTACAAATCAAAAGTAAACCTAAATCATATACAGTCCACTCCTATAGATCACCATTGTTGGGGCTAAACTTCCCTGTGACCAGCACAACATACCATGCAAAAGGATCTTTGCAGAGATCCTGCTCCTATGGCTTCCTGGCCCCACCCAGTTATTCAATGCTCGGTTCCAGCCAGTAGAAGGTAAATCACAAATGAGTTCATTGCTTTGAGGACCAAGCCAGATCCTGGGTCCCAGTCAGTGCAGTAGTCATGACACCCTTTTGTAACCGAGTACAACATACCCATTTCACTGAGTTGCCTGTGGAGCTACACTGCAACAGGGAAACATTCATGGCTCTGGCCCTGTTGATGCTTCCTGTGGCTCAGAGCAGCTCTGCCTGGGCAAAGCTTTCCTGAATCCCTTGTGCCCCAAAGCCCCAAACAAGTCCAGCTGTACTGTCCTCTGTGTCCTGGTTTCAGGGCAGCAGGATTTTGGTGCCTGAATAATTTACATGGCCTGGTATTCAGAGCAGAGTGTCGACTTGGGCACCTGAATATACTCTCCACTTTGGGACATTGTGGCCTGGAGCCCAGTGAGTTTGGGGATTGGCCAGGATCAGGCCTCTGACATTTCTCACTCCCTGTGCTGGGGTAGGGTGGGAGGCAGTGAGAATTACTCCTGTGAGCCCTATTGGACTTCTGCCCTGCATCAGCACTGCACACGGGTGAGGCGGATGCTTTCTGGCCCCCAGACAGGTGCGGCATATGGGAGCTGCATAGGATGTCCCAGAGCACAGATGTATGCCTGGTGCATGTGCACAATGGACTGCATGGGGTCCCGGCTACATGGGGCAAAGAAAGGAGGTGAAGGCACTAGTGGTAAAGCATCAAGGTGAAGGTGTCCTGGAAGTACTTATAATAATAATAATAAATTTAATTAATAATAACCATCCCCTCTAGCACCCTCCCATCAGAGCATGGCTGGTGGCCGAGCAGCTCAGGGCTGCAGCAAGACATTTCTGGGGTTCATTACCCTTCTCACTACTCCTCAGAGCACAGAACATGTGGTGCCCAGCAGGAAGAGCCAGGGAACTCATTAACTGGAGCTGTCTCTTATTGATCTACTCAACAGGTGTAATGAACTCAGTGCTGGGTTTGGGAGGTTATTGGGGCAGGGCACTCCAAGGCCATGAGGTGGGGATCATGAAGGTTGGGGATGGGGTATACTGGGACCACTGGGGTAGGGAAGCACCAGTTGCCACGGTGGAGGATGAGGCATACTGGGGACACTGAGGCAAAGGTGGAGATTGCCTCAGTGGGCAGGACAGGGGAGGGTGGGGAGGTTGGGATGCAAGGGAGAGGAAGTGCAAGGTTGGGATGCAAGGGAGAGGTGGGGGCATGCCTGGATGCACCTGGTGTTCTGCTTCACTCACGTGCAGAAGGCTCTTGTGGGCTTACCAGGCTCTGCCTTCATGCCCCAGTAGCCCCACACCCACTCGGGTAGGCCTTGCCTGACTGCCCCTTTGCCTCCCAGCACAACCCAGCCCCTGTCTCCGTGACCATGGCCTCTACAACCCTGTGGCACAAGTGTGCCTCCTCCCCGGCCCACCTCTGGTGCACCTCACCCTTCTGTCCAAGCGACACTCCACCTCTGCCTGTCTGACTCTGGCCTGTGGGTTGAGGGTTCTCAGGAAGGGCGTGGTATAAATTCAGAAAATAAATAAATATCCTGACCTAGTGCAGCAAAATATCTAAAGATGCCACTGACTCAGCAAATCAGTTACGAGCATTTCTGATCCATAAGCCTGGCTGGTGGTGGTGGGAGAGGTGCTTCTGCTGCCTGTAAAACCCTGGGGATTCCCCTCCATTTCAGCACTGAAATCAGTAATGCAAAACCACATGCTCATTACAGGGCTACAAAGCAGTGGCTGTTGCTCTTCTTCCTCACATAAGAAAGGGGAATGGCCATCCGGAACTCAAGCACAGATGCCTCTGCCCTTTCCACAGCCTTTTTGGTGCCAGGCAGTTGTATCTGGAAGATGGAAAATTACTACGCTTTGGAGTGAAGGGTGGCTTATTTTGAAGGCATTTATCCTATTGTGTCTTTTGTTTCAGAAGGGAAGCTGGTATGTGTGGAGATGGGGTGGAGTGCGTGACTAGATCTCATTAAAACATTCTGGAATTCTAAGCTACTTAGGATTCCCTGCCACATGGCTCTGGGATTCTGCCTTCTGGTGGGCATGAATGCCCGCCAAGCTGCATCGGAACATCTGCATGTGCGTCATAGGCAGTACCAGCCCACTTAAGGGACGGTGAACTCCCTGTCCAGGGTGGTGACCTTTTGGTGGGAGTGAGGAGAAGGGCTCAAGGGTGCTGCAAACCCATCCTGCCCCCAGATGCCTGTTCTGGTGTCCCCAGAACTCCTGTTTTTGTTACCAGTTTCAATGGTGGCAGCAGCACACCAGACCTCATTGCAGGCTCCCAAGGCTTGCAGTGCAGGTGGAGTGCAGCGCTCCTCTGGGGTAGGGAACAGGAGCTAATTCTAAGGCCTCGAGCCCCCACCAGAGCAAGTCCACCCTGCCTGTGCTTCTGTGGACCATCAGCTGAAACTCCAGGTTTTGCTTGCTCCTTTAATTTGCTTTGAGCTCCCTGTTCTCACTTTCTGGAAGTCTGTGATCAGCTCAGGAGCTGTCTTCTGCCAGGCCTTGCATTTGGCCTGGAGGTTGGGCTCACAGTACTTATCCGAAGGCGAGGCCATGTGCCTCCCAGAGTCTCCTGTACTTGACAGTAGAAGAGGGCATGTAGCAGCCTAGTCCAGTGGAGCGGATCTGGTGAAGGCAGTCATGCATCACTTCAGTTGTGAGCCATTGTCTGGCTGTTTTGCTTTCTGCCATTGAACTCTGTAAGCCAGTTACTCTGAGTGCTGAGACAAGGGAGATAGGATTGGCCCCATTTTACAGATAAGGAAATTGAGATAGAGAATCTTAGTGACCTCCCCAAGGACACAGCAAATCAGTGGCAGGAGTAAGGATGGGGGAAATCCTGACTCTTGCCCCTACACACACTCCTGTCCTGCTACAGCCCTGGCTGATGTGTGTGTCCCTGCACTCATTAGTCTGGAACAGCCCATTCTTTGTTGGAGATTCTGGGTGTAAATGAATGTCACAATACTCACTGTCATGTTTTCTAGATGACACAAATTTTGCAATGCATAGGGGATAAGTAGCTGCTACGCACTGCCCACTTATGGCATAAGGCCAGGTGACAGGGGTCCCGCAGCGCGTGCAGAACACTTGCATGTAGTTGTCATGAGGTCTGTTAAAGGACCTTGCAACAACTACTTACAAGGAGGAAGAATGGGGTGTTGGAATCTATGACAGGGAGCAAAGCAGGTTCTCTCCCTGCTGTACCTTCTGCCTCTTGGGAAAGCAGCAGTGGGGAGCCAGCTCGGAAGAAGTTCCTTTTTCTGAGCTGGTTCCCCGCTGTGCTTCCCCAAGTGGCAGCACCAAAAGCACCAACAGGGAGTGGGCCTGATCCACTCCAAAGCTTCCAAACTCCCCTCTCCTTTCCTCCCAACAGCTCAGTGTGTAACTGTTTTTGTCTAAAACATCAGCTTTGTGCTATTTTTGTGCATAGCTAATGTTTCGTTTGTTTTCATCCTCTGTGCTGATCCAGGCTTTTAAAAGGTGTTGGCATGTCCTGAGGGACAGCACTTGTTGCAGTCCAAAACCTAGAATCAAGGCCTATGAGTTCCATCATTCTAGCCCAAATGACCCTTTTCTGACCCCTCTAGGGAGCTAGGAAATAGGTAACTTGATCTAGCTGAAATGGGAACCTCCTGTCTCTTGCCACTGGACACCAAGGAGCGACAAGTCTAAATCTAAACACCTCTGACTAGCTAAAGAATTACTCTAATAAATTCCCTGCATTGATTCTTTATACAAAATTCAAATGTAAGTTTGTATCTAATCAGGGTGGAACCTATCTCTACCCATTACTTCATACCTCAAAGACAATGAATTGTAAGTTGCCATTAAATTAACTGCATGTAATGAACTACTTGTAATTAACTTTCCTTAACGTATCTGAGCAGTCTGTAAAATAGACACAAACTCAGGAATTCCTGTAACATCCAAATCACCATGTGAGCTGAAAGGGAACTTGCCTGTGATTCTCTCAGGCCAGGACAGGAAGGACCCACTCACTTAGATCCGACCCAAAAGGCAATAAACTAGTGAGTGTTCCATAGAGGGATTGTGTGTGTCTTGTTCCATTGGTGCATGGTCCCCTGGTCCCCAACATCACTGTGGTGGGCTGGTATCCATGGAATTGCAAAATTGCTCTAGAATTGCAAAAGACTGCTGCAGTTGCTCATGTTCAGTTCATTGGGAGAGGGGGGGGGGAGGGGAGTGTTCCTAGTGGTGTCTAAGCAACTGGACAGAGAGGGGGTGAGTGTGTCCAGTAGCTGCAGAATAAGCGGAAGCCTCCACTTGTTCTCAGGAGCGGAAATGGTTTTGTAACTACCAGTTTTCTAGCATTTCGTCCAGTGTCAGGAGACCTGGCCTGGCTGTCAGGTCCCAGGGAAGTTCAAGGAAGGACCTATGGTCCTTGATTTTTATCTTGGTTTCTATACTGTATGACTGTCCTGTGTGAGCTCCTACTGTTCTCTACTGACAAATGTACCTTTTGGAGGAGGGGGGTCAGCTTCCAGGGTAGTCAGACTCCGAGCTGGCTCTGTTAGTTCCCCTGACACCGGAGAGAGCCTGTCTTGAACAGTCAGCATCTTTTCAAGATATGCTGGAAGGAGTGGAAGCAAGAACCCACTTTGGTGCTAAGGACTGGGCACTTCTCCTCTGGAGACCTCTGAGGAGAAGGGGCAAGCACCAGGACCCCCATTTACACTAAAGGGAAACGAAGGCACAAAGAAGTGAAGATGTAGGCAGGAGGAGAACAGGGGCTGTGATGGTCAGCCCTGACTCCCATTCCCTGGCACACTTAGGGAGCTATGAAAACCTTAAGAACATAAGTAGTGCCATGCTGAGTCAGACCAATGGTCCATCAAGCCTAGCATCCTGTCCTCCGACAGTGGTCAATATTGATTGCATGGGAAAAGAACCAACAGTTACAATGGGCAATCCATTCCCCACTGCCACTCCCAGCTCCCAACAGTAAGAAGTTCATCCCATAGCTACTTGGTTAATAGCCATTAATGGACCTACTCTCTAAGAACTTAACCAGTCCTTTTTTTAAACCCAGCTATACTACTGGCCTTGACAATGTCCTCCAGCAACAAATTCCATAAGTTAATAATGCGTTGAGTGAAAAAGTACTTCCTTTTATTTGTTTTAAATCTGCGGGCAGCTAGTTTCATGGAGTGTCCCCTAGTTCTACTATTTGAGATGGTAAATAACCATTCCCAATCTACTCGTTCCACACCACTGAAGATTTTATAAACCTCTATCATGTCCCCTCTCCTCTCACTCTTTTCTTGCAGGACATTGTTCTTACCTGCTGCGGTGGAGACACCCAGCAGTCGGCATGTGTATTCCAGTGCTGTCCAAAACACTCTCTGCTTCATGCTTGCAGAGCAGGAGAGCCACCGAGCTTCTTCTTTGAAGGCTAGCTCCTTCTGCAGCTGCAAGCCTCAAGTCCAGGTCCAGTGCACTTCCCAAAGGAGAGGCTCTGGGTTTCACAGTGTGTTTTGCAAACACTGCCCCAGGATATAGCACAAGTAGAACAAGCTGCTACCAGTCTCAACCAGCCAGTACCACTCCTGGCAGCTCCCTGAGGGGCTCTGTCAGGCAAGCTCTCCCCATCCTGTGTGATTGCTTCCTTGCATTACTTGGTGGGTCCGATTAATGATTAGCAAGCAGGGCTGTCTGTCAGCGCAAGGGGGCACTAAGCAAGCCGTCTCTCCTCAGCCAGGGACTGTGCAGCTCAGTCAGATTAAAGAGATGGAAAGACCCTGGCACAGTAGAACCTCCCTCAGTGCAGATTAGCTTCTGGGGGCAGCACAAGAATTTGCTGGCAGCTCTTTAGTGTGACTGCTCTGGGCTGCTAAAACCACTGCCCTCAGGGGGGGAATTCACAGGGTGTCTGAGCTGTTAGTTCAGGTGATTACAAGGGGGTGGGGGTATCATGAGCAAACCGGGACTGGAGGCATTGGGTGCCTTTAGACATAACGTTAATGGGTGTCCAAATGTGTGTTTTGACCTTGATATGAACACCGGTTAGGCCCTGTGTTCACCATGTGGCACTGCTTAGACACACAGCCTATCCTGGGCAAATTGGTGTTTTGCTCGCCGCTAGGGATGTGCGAACGTGGTTTGGACGTTCGGCCTGAACTCGGCCCATTCGGACGGCCGAAACAAACGCCCGAAGCCCCTAACAGTTCAGCCGCGTTTGGATGACTTCAGGTGCATTCGGGTGGGAAAAACAGGGCTGGCAGGCCTGGGGGCGCGGGGCAGCTGAGGAGCAGACTTCCTGGCTCCAGGGGTGGAGAAACTTGGATTAGCAGCCAGCCTGTCCAATCACCATCCCTCTTTTCCTCAGACCACTGACTTCGCAGTCTGCGATTGGCATGGGGCTAGGCTGCTCAGAGCCAATGGATCTTGTGGTAAGGTGGGCACAGCAAGTAACAAAAGTCATTGCCCTCCCCCCAGGGCTGGCCCCAGGCACGTGCCACATTTGCGGCCGCACATGGCCCCGCCGCCAGCTGGGGCCCCGCACTTGCCTGGCTGGGCAGCAGGCTGCAGCCAGCTTCTCCCCCAGAAAGTGATTCTTCCTCCCCTCCCTGGCTCCAGACCCCATCCCTCACCTGCCTCTGCCTTCTAGTAGTGCTGCAGCGGCAGCAGCAGCAGTAGCAGCAGGGACACTGGATCGGGCTGGGAGGTAAGGCTGTTTACAAACAGCTCCTCCCCATGTGCTGATCATAAGGTTGCTACCTTGTAAAGAAGGTTCTTCGAGATGATTCCCAACATTCTCACAACTGGGTTGTGCA
>QEPC01010372.1:387064-404370 GCA_003113815.1 Sphenodon punctatus | reverse complement strand
GGGGGGGGGGGGTCTGCTGGTGCCGGAGGTCGTGGGGTGCTCTCCCTGGGGGTCCAGGGCCCCAGAGCTCATGTCTACCAGGCGAGCGGTGAGGGGAGGGGGTACCTCGGCCCGTTCCCTGCCCTGGACCACTGCGCTGCCCACAAGCCATGGGACAACTGTGGACCCCTTCATATGGAGGATGCGGTCCAGGGCATCGTAGAAGGGGGCGGTCCGGGCCCCGTGTCCGGACCACCTATTGTTGTCCTGGATGGCCTTGTACCCCCTCTTCAGCTCCTTGGCCATTGAGCGGCACTGTGCCGCTGTGCGCTGATGCCCCGCCGCCTCCATATCCCGCACTATGTCCTGGTAGACATGCTCATTGCGCTGGTTGAGGGTGAGCTCCAGCTGGTACTCCAGGGTCCCCCAGATCCTGACGAAGTCCCTGGTCTCCTGGAGGCCCCACTGGCCCCCTCGGTGGTATGCCTTCCTCCGTCGTCTCCACAGCGGGTCATCCTCCTTCTCCTTCTCCTCCTCCGCTGGCTCCGCCTCCGCCCAAGCAGGGCTGGTGTCCTCCGGGGGCTCTTCCGCCTGGACCGTTTTCCGTGTCTGTGGGGAAAGTAGGTGGGGGTTGTAGGGTTGGTTGCAGGTGGGGCCCCCTCGCAGGCCACCCCTGCCCCCTGACTCCCTCCTGGTCACCCAGGCATGCCCCGGCCCCCCCGGGAGCCCCTGTGCCCCCTGTTCACCTCCCCTTCGTTCTCCTTACCCGTTTCCTGGGTGCCTCCTCCGGGCCCGGTCCAGCTGATGTCCCCGGGGCGTTGCGTCCCGCCTGCTGCTGCGGGTGTTGTTCCTGCCCCGCCTCCATGGTCAGCACGACCCCCGTCTCCCCCTCCTCTGCCTGTGCTCCCTCCACCTCCATCGCTGCCCCTGCCTCCTCCGCCTCCTCCTCCACCGTCGCTCTCTTGCCCACTGCTCTCATCCGCCTCCCTCCTTGCTCCATCCCGCCATGCTTGCCTGCTGCTGATTTCCCTTTAAATCTCCCTCTGGTGGTTGTATCGTTGCTGGTTGCCTGGCAGCGATGCTGCGTGCATTATCCACGGCTGGGGCTCGTTTCCTTTGGTTCTGCCCAGGGATTGGCATCCAGACATTACTTTTCATTGTTTCCCGGTGGGGATCTCTTTGACCACGCTTCCCGGGATTTTGCGCCGCGGAACCCGGGAAGCGTGGTTGAAATTGACCCCATGTGGTTATTGCGCGTTATGAACATCTGGCGTGCGCTGAACAGATGTTCAGGGCTCTTTGGCCCCGCCGCGGGATTGAGCGTGGTTCACTGTGGTTGAGCGTGATCTCGTAACGTCTGAAAACACCCTTGGTGGTTGGATCTAGAGGGGCCCAGAAATTACATCATTGGGCAATCGGTACCAAACTTATTGAGCAGGTCTGGTGTTTTAAGTATTTGGGGGTGATCTTTTCTTCCCATTCGGGATGGAAGGATCATTTTGAGGCAGTGTTAAAGCTAGTCAGGAAAACCTCGATGCCAATTATTAGATTTTATTTTGGACAGGGGGGTAAATTTGTCCTCTCAGCTCTTCGGCCGCCTTTTTAGGGCAAAAGTTATTAGTCAGTTTCTTTATGCTTTTCCAGTGTGGGGGCTATCCTTTATTCTACATTTAGAAAGTATCCAGAATGGGTTTTTACGTGCCATTCTGGGTGCCCCCCGGGGGACCCTGCAGGTTATCTTGAGATCAGAGTCTCTTTGTCTCCCGCTTAGAGCTTATGCCCTTCAGGCATTGGTCATCTTCTGGGCCAAAGTGGTGCTTTTCCCTCCCTGTAACCCTTTTAACCATGGCTATTAATGGAGGGCTTCGGGTCACCTGGAGCCAAGCGGTGGAGAAGGAAGTCTATTGCCTGGGGTTTTCAGCAGAGAATTTGAAGTGTGTAGGCCTGGTGGCCGCCAGGAGTCCGGTCAAAAAAAGGGTATGAGATCAGATGGTGCAATTGGAGGGTGCGCTCCTATCCTCTCAAAAGGTGGCTCCAGCTTATAAACCGTATAAGCCTTTGGTTTCGGGGGACTACTACCTCTTTACATGGCCTAATGCCGACAAACGGATAACCTTTTTTAAAATGAGGTCTAATACATTCCCATCGGCAGTAGTAGATGGCCGTTATAAGAGGATCCCATGGGCTCAGAGGTTGTGTCTTCTGTGTCATTTGGATGAGGTAGATACTGTCGACCATATCCTCCTTAGGTGTCCCGTATTTGCTGGTCCCAAATGCAGATATCTTGAAGCTCACTCTAGTCCGAGACTGGATTACTGCAACGCACTCTACGTGGGGCTGCCCAAGAAGCTGGTCTGGAGGCTGCAGCTGGTGCAGAATGCTGCAGCCCGTCTCCTTACGGGGGCGGGTCGCAGGGAGCACCTGACACCGTGCTCTGGGCTCTGCACTGGCTGCCTATAAAGCACCGGGCCAGGTTCAAGGTGCTGGTTTTAACCTTTAAAGCCCTTCACAGCCTGGGCTCTGCTTATCTGCAGGACTGTCTCACTCCCCATGTGCCCATGAGACCCTTGAGATCATCCGTGGGAGCCTTTTTGGAGGTTTCCCAGGCGAGGCGGGTGGCCACCGATGTTAGATCTTTTTTGGTGACCGCCCCTGTGCTGTGGAATTTGCTCCCAGAGGAGGCTCGGTTGGCTCCCACTCTCCTGCTATTTCAGCGTGTATGTAAGACCTGGCTGTTCTGTCAGGCTTTTAGCAAGGGGTGGGGTGGAGGTTCCCCACATTGTATTGTATTTTAAATTGTTTAAAATTGTTTAATTTGTTTTTAAATTTTTTTTTTATTGAATGTTGTTCACTGCCCCGGGCTGCCCTGTGGGCAGGAGGGGCAGGATATAATTTTTTAATAAATAAATAAATAAATAAATAAATAAATCATTCTGCTCACGGGGAGCTGTCATTCCATTGCCTCAAGAAGCAGCCACTCCATCCCAAGGATCCACCATCAGGGTTCTGGGGCCATCATTCCATTCATGGGAGGCTGTCATTCCACTTCATCCAGAAGCTGCCACTCCATTCCCAGAACCCACTGTCAGGGTTCTGGGGCCATCGTTCCGATCATAGGGAGCTGTCATTCCACTTATTAATTATTATTATTATTATTATAAACATTTATTAGCTTCCCCCTCATGCCTACGGCATCTTGGGGCAGCTTACAACAATCAATACAAATAATAAAATTCCATAAAACCAATTTTAAAAATACAATCCTATCAATAAATTTTAAAAATACTACCCCATCCTCTCCCCTCCCCTCTGAAGGCCTGGACGAACAGCCAGGTCTTGCAGACTCGAAGAAATGGCAGCAGACCTGTGGCCAGGCAGACTTCCTCCAGGAGGGAGTTCCAGAGCTGTGGCCTGGCCACCAAGAATGCTCTCTCCATTGTGGCCCCCCATGTCACACGGGGGACCTCCAAAAAGGCGCCACCAGTGGACCAAAGGGATCCACTGGGGGCACTTTATCCAGAAGCTGCCACTCTAGTCCCAGGAGCCACTGTCAGGGTTCTGGGGCTGTCGGTCTGACCATGGGGAGCTGCCATTCTACTTCATCTAGAAGCTGCCACTCTAGTCCCAGGACCCACCATCAGCGTTTATTTTTTTATTTAAAATTTATAACTTGCCCCTCCTGCCCACAGGGCATCCCGGGGCAGCGAACAACATTCATTAAAACAATATAAATTTTAAAAACAATTTAAAAATACAATATGTGGGGAAAACCCCACCCCCCACCCCACCCCTACCCGTTGCCAAAAGCCTGACGGAACAGCCAGGTCTTACATATACGCCAAAACAGCAGGAGAGTGGGAATCAGCCAAGTCTCCTCCGGGAGTGAATTCCACAGCACAGGGGCAGCCACAGAAAGATTTAACATGGATGATCTGAAGGGTCGCATGGGCACATGGGGAGTGAGGCGGTCCTGCAGATAAGCAGGTCCCAGACGGGACGGGAGTGTTGATGCAGCTGGCCTGGGGATCCAGAGACTACTTTGTCCGGTGGATTCGGATTTATCCAGGACAGTTGCCGGCCTATCTTTAGCCATTTTACATATATGTCAGGCTTTTAGCCCTTTTGTGAATGACCTTGGCTCCGGTTGAGAGTAAAGGTCTATCATGGGCTAGGGTCATTTTGTATTTTGCTTTTGTCTGTTAAGGCCTGGGTATAATAAAGTGTTTTGACTTTGGTTATAAATATATCAAATTGGCAGGGGTCAAGTGTGCCGTCACAAGCCCCGGGAAGGGCAAGGCTTCTTCTATCCTCCCGCACTTTGTCTTTTTAAGTGTATTTTTGTGATGATATTTAAACCTTCCACTTTATGCGGTTCGTCTGACTCTATATTTAAGCACTTGTGTGTATGCAGACTAGTGGGACTGCAATGTTACAGGGGTCAAGTGTGCCATCATAAGCCCCAGGAAGGGCAAGGCACTGTATACTCCTCAAGTGGGCATACCATTGATGTACAGGGATGTTGTGGAGCTGTCTTGCCCTAGGTATATTTTTTCCTTGTTATGCCTCTAATTGAGATCTGTGACTGTGATTCTATAGGGGTTGAGAAGAGTACGATGGAGGAAGTACAGGAAGTCAAATGAAAATTGCTTTTCTGTGAACTTATTTTACTTATTTATTTGTACAAACTTGGTGTATTATATTTTATTTTGTTTTTCTATGTTATATTCAAATGTATTTGTAGATAAACATTGTTATGGCCTAAGGCTAAACAATAAAACTTTTGACTTTGATTGCAATATCCCCTGACACATTATGTGCAGACAATCTGACATGATTAGGGGACCAAATTTGAAAGGCATGTGTAGGGAATATCCCACACAGCACTGGACATCTTCAGTTAATCTATCACATAGAGAGAGCTCCCTTCTTCTTATATTATCTTTTGGTCAGTTTTATTCAAAATATATGAAGACAATTAAGTCAAGCAAACAGATTTAGTGAACAACTTTTACTCATTACTTGTGGTCAACCATTTCAAAAGTCACTTACAGATCTAACAGTGTAATGAACAGATGATGTATGACAGGGGTCAAGTGTGCCGTCACAAGCCCCGGGAAGGGCAAGGCTTCTTCTATCCTCCCGTAAGTTAAATACATTCTATTGAGCAGCCAAAACGGACCCTCCAGGTTTTTTATGTAGAACAACGAAAAAGAGTGTTATCTGTGACAGCATCTTGACAACACACACAATCATCTTCAGATACAGCATTTTCATCATCATCACTCCCAGGATGAGTCATCTCCATGTCACTGCTCTCATCCTCCTCCACAATAGTTACACACCTTCCACCTTCCAATGTCATCTCTAAGAAGAATGTCCTCAAGTTGTACATTTGCCCCTCTCTTGTGGCAGCAGGTATGAGGTAAATAGAAATATGGGATGGGATGGTGAGGATAGGCTTGATGTATTGAAGGATGATTTGTTAAAATTTGTATTGAATTTTTGTTTAGTCCATATCTGGACATGAAATTTTTTGTTATTTATTGTGAAGTGTTGCCTTGTGTATTTCTACTTTTGTTGTGAACCACCTCGAGTCGCCTTTGGCGAGAGAGAGCGGGATACCAATTAAAAGTGAAATGAAAAAAAAAAAGTCATGATGGGGATTGCTCCCCTTTAATCCAAAGAGGAACATACTTTCCATTAGCTAGTTCCCAGCCATTTTGTTCTGGAGGGAAAATTAGTGGATGGCTCTCAGTTGCATTATTCCAAATTCCACAAATTAGATTGGTGCGCCGAATCTTCAGATGTATGACAGAAGCACATGGAGGAAGTGAGCTGACACCTGCCTCTCCCACTGTCCCCTCTTCCTGTCTCCCACTCCTTGTCTTTTAGATTGTAAACCACAGGCAGGGACCGCGTCTATTTCTATGTTCTGTACAGCACCAGGTCACACGACTGGCGCTATATATATAAATAATAATAATAATTAATTGATCTCTTTGATTGCTGTCATGGGACGATTTCCTTTGGGCTTGTACATTTTTAAGAAGGTATCAAGCCTGAGGTCATTCACAGATGATATGGTTTTGTTACAGTACATAGTGCAGACAAACTTCTCAATCTCCAAACATACGTTCTCTTCCACTTCTTGTTTTGTACCCAATGAGGTGAAGGCTTTCTGGGCCTTTACACTCCCTTCAAGCACAGTAAATGGCCTCACCTTTGCTTTTCTTGAAAAAGAGGCAGTATAATCACATCCAGTAAACANGCGTTATGAACATCTGGCGTGCGCTGAACAGATGTTCAGGGCTCTTTGGCCCCGCCGCGGGATTGAGCGTGGTTCACTGTGGTTGAGCGTGATCTCGTAACGTCTGAAAACACCCTTGGTGGTTGGATCTAGAGGGGCCCAGAAATTACATCATTGGGCAATCGGTACCAAACTTATTGAGCAGGTCTGGTGTTTTAAGTATTTGGGGGTGATCTTTTCTTCCCATTCGGGATGGAAGGATCATTTTGAGGCAGTGTTAAAGCTAGTCAGGAAAACCTCGATGCCAATTATTAGATTTTATTTTGGACAGGGGGGTAAATTTGTCCTCTCAGCTCTTCGGCCGCCTTTTTAGGGCAAAAGTTATTAGTCAGTTTCTTTATGCTTTTCCAGTGTGGGGGCTATCCTTTATTCTACATTTAGAAAGTATCCAGAATGGGTTTTTACGTGCCATTCTGGGTGCCCCCCGGGGGACCCTGCAGGTTATCTTGAGATCAGAGTCTCTTTGTCTCCCGCTTAGAGCTTATGCCCTTCAGGCATTGGTCATCTTCTGGGCCAAAGTGGTGCTTTTCCCTCCCTGTAACCCTTTTAACCATGGCTATTAATGGAGGGCTTCGGGTCACCTGGAGCCAAGCGGTGGAGAAGGAAGTCTATTGCCTGGGGTTTTCAGCAGAGAATTTGAAGTGTGTAGGCCTGGTGGCCGCCAGGAGTCCGGTCAAAAAAAGGGTATGAGATCAGATGGTGCAATTGGAGGGTGCGCTCCTATCCTCTCAAAAGGTGGCTCCAGCTTATAAACCGTATAAGCCTTTGGTTTCGGGGGACTACTACCTCTTTACATGGCCTAATGCCGACAAACGGATAACCTTTTTTAAAATGAGGTCTAATACATTCCCATCGGCAGTAGTAGATGGCCGTTATAAGAGGATCCCATGGGCTCAGAGGTTGTGTCTTCTGTGTCATTTGGATGAGGTAGATACTGTCGACCATATCCTCCTTAGGTGTCCCGTATTTGCTGGTCCCAAATGCAGATATCTTGAAGCTCACTCTATTCCGAGACTGGATTACTGCAACGCACTCTACGTGGGGCTGCCCAAGAAGCTGGTCTGGAGGCTGCAGCTGGTGCAGAATGCTGCAGCCCGTCTCCTTACGGGGGCGGGTCGCAGGGAGCACCTGACACCGTGCTCTGGGCTCTGCACTGGCTGCCTATAAAGCACCGGGCCAGGTTCAAGGTGCTGGTTTTAACCTTTAAAGCCCTTCACAGCCTGGGCTCTGCTTATCTGCAGGACTGTCTCACTCCCCATGTGCCCATGAGACCCTTGAGATCATCCGTGGGAGCCTTTTTGGAGGTTTCCCAGGCGAGGCGGGTGGCCACCGATGTTAGATCTTTTTTGGTGACCGCCCCTGTGCTGTGGAATTTGCTCCCAGAGGAGGCTCGGTTGGCTCCCACTCTCCTGCTATTTCAGCGTGTATGTAAGACCTGGCTGTTCTGTCAGGCTTTTAGCAAGGGGTGGGGTGGAGGTTCCCCACATTGTATTGTATTTTAAATTGTTTAAAATTGTTTAATTTGTTTTTAAATTTTTTTTTTATTGAATGTTGTTCACTGCCCCGGGCTGCCCTGTGGGCAGGAGGGGCAGGATATAATTTTTTAATAAATAAATAAATAAATAAATAAATAAATCATTCTGCTCACGGGGAGCTGTCATTCCATTGCCTCAAGAAGCAGCCACTCCATCCCAAGGATCCACCATCAGGGTTCTGGGGCCATCATTCCATTCATGGGAGGCTGTCATTCCACTTCATCCAGAAGCTGCCACTCCATTCCCAGAACCCACTGTCAGGGTTCTGGGGCCATCGTTCCGATCATAGGGAGCTGTCATTCCACTTATTAATTATTATTATTATTATTATAAACATTTATTAGCTTCCCCCTCATGCCTACGGCATCTTGGGGCAGCTTACAACAATCAATACAAATAATAAAATTCCATAAAACCAATTTTAAAAATACAATCCTATCAATAAATTTTAAAAATACTACCCCATCCTCTCCCCTCCCCTCTGAAGGCCTGGACGAACAGCCAGGTCTTGCAGACTCGAAGAAATGGCAGCAGACCTGTGGCCAGGCAGACTTCCTCCAGGAGGGAGTTCCAGAGCTGTGGCCTGGCCACCAAGAATGCTCTCTCCATTGTGGCCCCCCATGTCACACGGGGGACCTCCAAAAAGGCGCCACCAGTGGACCAAAGGGATCCACTGGGGGCACTTTATCCAGAAGCTGCCACTCTAGTCCCAGGAGCCACTGTCAGGGTTCTGGGGCTGTCGGTCTGACCATGGGGAGCTGCCATTCTACTTCATCTAGAAGCTGCCACTCTAGTCCCAGGACCCACCATCAGCGTTTATTTTTTTATTTAAAATTTATAACTTGCCCCTCCTGCCCACAGGGCATCCCGGGGCAGCGAACAACATTCATTAAAACAATATAAATTTTAAAAACAATTTAAAAATACAATATGTGGGGAAAACCCCACCCCCCACCCCACCCCTACCCGTTGCCAAAAGCCTGACGGAACAGCCAGGTCTTACATATACGCCAAAACAGCAGGAGAGTGGGAATCAGCCAAGTCTCCTCCGGGAGTGAATTCCACAGCACAGGGGCAGCCACAGAAAGATTTAACATGGATGATCTGAAGGGTCGCATGGGCACATGGGGAGTGAGGCGGTCCTGCAGATAAGCAGGTCCCAGACGGGACGGGAGTGTTGATGCAGCTGGCCTGGGGATCCAGAGACTACTTTGTCCGGTGGATTCGGATTTATCCAGGACAGTTGCCGGCCTATCTTTAGCCATTTTACATATATGTCAGGCTTTTAGCCCTTTTGTGAATGACCTTGGCTCCGGTTGAGAGTAAAGGTCTATCATGGGCTAGGGTCATTTTGTATTTTGCTTTTGTCTGTTAAGGCCTGGGTATAATAAAGTGTTTTGACTTTGGTTATAAATATATCAAATTGGCAGGGGTCAAGTGTGCCGTCACAAGCCCCGGGAAGGGCAAGGCTTCTTCTATCCTCCCGCACTTTGTCTTTTTAAGTGTATTTTTGTGATGATATTTAAACCTTCCACTTTATGCGGTTCGTCTGACTCTATATTTAAGCACTTGTGTGTATGCAGACTAGTGGGACTGCAATGTTACAGGGGTCAAGTGTGCCATCATAAGCCCCAGGAAGGGCAAGGCACTGTATACTCCTCAAGTGGGCATACCATTGATGTACAGGGATGTTGTGGAGCTGTCTTGCCCTAGGTATATTTTTTCCTTGTTATGCCTCTAATTGAGATCTGTGACTGTGATTCTATAGGGGTTGAGAAGAGTACGATGGAGGAAGTACAGGAAGTCAAATGAAAATTGCTTTTCTGTGAACTTATTTTACTTATTTATTTGTACAAACTTGGTGTATTATATTTTATTTTGTTTTTCTATGTTATATTCAAATGTATTTGTAGATAAACATTGTTATGGCCTAAGGCTAAACAATAAAACTTTTGACTTTGATTGCAATATCCCCTGACACATTATGTGCAGACAATCTGACATGATTAGGGGACCAAATTTGAAAGGCATGTGTAGGGAATATCCCACACAGCACTGGACATCTTCAGTTAATCTATCACATAGAGAGAGCTCCCTTCTTCTTATATTATCTTTTGGTCAGTTTTATTCAAAATATATGAAGACAATTAAGTCAAGCAAACAGATTTAGTGAACAACTTTTACTCATTACTTGTGGTCAACCATTTCAAAAGTCACTTACAGATCTAACAGTGTAATGAACAGATGATGTATGACAGGGGTCAAGTGTGCCGTCACAAGCCCCGGGAAGGGCAAGGCTTCTTCTATCCTCCCGTAAGTTAAATACATTCTATTGAGCAGCCAAAACGGACCCTCCAGGTTTTTTATGTAGAACAACGAAAAAGAGTGTTATCTGTGACAGCATCTTGACAACACACACAATCATCTTCAGATACAGCATTTTCATCATCATCACTCCCAGGATGAGTCATCTCCATGTCACTGCTCTCATCCTCCTCCACAATAGTTACACACCTTCCACCTTCCAATGTCATCTCTAAGAAGAATGTCCTCAAGTTGTACATTTGCCCCTCTCTTGTGGCAGCAGGGATGAGGTAAATAGAAATATGGGATGGGATGGTGAGGATAGGCTTGATGTATTGAAGGATGATTTGTTAAAATTTGTATTGAATTTTTGTTTAGTCCATATCTGGACATGAAATTTTTTGTTATTTATTGTGAAGTGTTGCCTTGTGTATTTCTACTTTTGTTGTGAACCACCTCGAGTCGCCTTTGGCGAGAGAGAGCGGGATACCAATTAAAAGTGAAATGAAAAAAAAAAAGTCATGATGGGGATTGCTCCCCTTTAATCCAAAGAGGAACATACTTTCCATTAGCTAGTTCCCAGCCATTTTGTTCTGGAGGGAAAATTAGTGGATGGCTCTCAGTTGCATTATTCCAAATTCCACAAATTAGATTGGTGCGCCGAATCTTCAGATGTATGACAGAAGCACATGGAGGAAGTGAGCTGACACCTGCCTCTCCCACTGTCCCCTCTTCCTGTCTCCCACTCCTTGTCTTTTAGATTGTAAACCACAGGCAGGGACCGCGTCTATTTCTATGTTCTGTACAGCACCAGGTCACACGACTGGCGCTATATATATAAATAATAATAATAATTAATTGATCTCTTTGATTGCTGTCATGGGACGATTTCCTTTGGGCTTGTACATTTTTAAGAAGGTATCAAGCCTGAGGTCATTCACAGATGATATGGTTTTGTTACAGTACATAGTGCAGACAAACTTCTCAATCTCCAAACATACGTTCTCTTCCACTTCTTGTTTTGTACCCAATGAGGTGAAGGCTTTCTGGGCCTTTACACTCCCTTCAAGCACAGTAAATGGCCTCACCTTTGCTTTTCTTGAAAAAGAGGCAGTATAATCACATCCAGTAAACACATGAAAAGCAGGAATGGCTTTGCACAATGACAAGCCCAAGTGGCTTGCAAGAACTATCATATCAATGTAATGGAGCATGTTTTTAGACTGCAACCCTACTTCTAGCCACACATTTGTGCCTCTAGGGATTTTCTCCATGTTTCCAAGAATGATAACCATCACATCTGTGTCTGATGTTCGAATCACAACATTTCTTGGAGGACAAATCTGACCCAAGTGGAAAACCATACATGTGTCTGCCTCTTCATGACTGCTCTCAAGTAACTCCTCTTCCTTTCGAGTAACTTTTCCATTTACACGCCTGAATGAATAGCACAGGTTATTACATGTAGCATAGACTCTTCATATCCCACAAGAATCTCCTGCAGTTGGGGAGAATATTCATTCACTTCTGTCAAAGAAAAGCCGTCAGCTCTGTAAAGACTATATCAGGTAAAGTTTCTCGGCTTTTTAAGTAGTCTTCAAAATGCAAGATTTCCATGGCAACTGACAGGATTTGCTGTAGACGGTTACATCAGTTGAAATGTACCTCTGACATAAATCTTTTCAGTGATCCTACAGCAAGTACTCCAGATTCTATGGGTATTTTCAGACGTGATGGGGCGGCTTCGCCCTGTCACGGAAACAACCCTGAGATTCCCCGCCGGGATCATTCCGGCACGGCCAACAGACGTGCCGGCTGATCCCGGCGGTAAATCAGGGAGGGGGCGGGGCCGTGCGGTGTAATGTGTGGCCACACGGCCCCGCCCCCCACGCTCCCTCACCACCCACCCTCTGGGGAGATGGGCGGGCGCTGCGGCCAATGTGGCCGCAGAGCCCGCCCAATTTGACCACGGCCCGGAATCCAGCCGGCTGGATTCCGGGCCGGAATGATCCCGGTGGGGAATCTCAGGAACCAACCACGTCTCAAGTAACTCCTCTTCCTTTCGAGTAACTTTTCCATTTACACGCCTGAATGAATAGCACAGGTTATTACATGTAGCATAGACTCTTCATATCCTACAAGAATCTCCTGCAGTTGGGGAGAATATTCATTCACTTCTGTCAAAGAAAAGCCGTCAGCTCTGTAAAGACTACATCAGGTAAAGTTTCTCGGCTTTTTAAGTAGTCTTCAAAATGCAAGATTTCCATGGCAACTGACAGGATTTGCTGTAGACGGTTACATCAGTTGAAATGTACCTCTGACATAAATCTTTTCAGTGATCCTACAGCAAGTACTCCAGATTCTATGGGTATTTTCAGACGTGATGGGGCGGCTTCGCCCTGTCACGGAAACAACCCTGAGATTCCCCGCCGGGATCATTCCGGCACGGCCAACAGACGTGCCGGCTGATCCCGGCGGTAAATCAGGGAGGGGGCGGGGCCGTGCGGTGTAATGTGTGGCCACACGGCCCCGCCCCCCACGCTCCCTCACCACCCACCCTCTGGGGAGATGGGCGGGCGCTGCGGCCAATGTGGCCGCAGAGCCCGCCCAATTTGACCACGGCCCGGAATCCAGCCGGCTGGATTCCGGGCCGGAATGATCCCGGTGGGGAATCTCAGGAACCAACCACGTCTCAAGTAACTCCTCTTCCTTTCGAGTAACTTTTCCATTTACACGCCTGAATGAATAGCACAGGTTATTACATGTAGCATAGACTCTTCATATCCTACAAGAATCTCCTGCAGTTGGGGAGAATATTCATTCACTTCTGTCAAAGAAAAGCCGTCAGCTCTGTAAAGACTACATCAGGTAAAGTTTCTCGGCTTTTTAAGTAGTCTTCAAAATGCAAGATTTCCATGGCAACTGACAGGATTTGCTGTAGACGGTTACATCAGTTGAAATGTACCTCTGACATAAATCTTTTCAGTGATCCTACAGCAAGTACTCCAGATTCTATGGGTATTTTCAGACGTGATGGGGCGGCTTCGCCCTGTCACGGAAACAACCCTGAGATTCCCCGCCGGGATCATTCCGGCACGGCCAACAGACGTGCCGGCTGATCCCGGCGGTAAATCAGGGAGGGGGCGGGGCCGTGCGGTGTAATGTGTGGCCACACGGCCCCGCCCCCCACGCTCCCTCACCACCCACCCTCTGGGGAGATGGGCGGGCGCTGCGGCCAATGTGGCCGCAGAGCCCGCCCAATTTGACCACGGCCCGGAATCCAGCCGGCTGGATTCCGGGCCGGAATGATCCCGGTGGGGAATCTCAGGAACCAACCACGTCTCAAGTAACTCCTCTTCCTTTCGAGTAACTTTTCCATTTACACGCCTGAATGAATAGCACAGGTTATTACATGTAGCATAGACTCTTCATATCCTACAAGAATCTCCTGCAGTTGGGGAGAATATTCATTCACTTCTGTCAAAGAAAAGCCGTCAGCTCTGTAAAGACTACATCAGGTAAAGTTTCTCGGCTTTTTAAGTAGTCTTCAAAATGCAAGATTTCCATGGCAACTGACAGGATTTGCTGTAGACGGTTACATCAGTTGAAATGTACCTCTGACATAAATCTTTTCAGTGATCCTACAGCAAGTACTCCAGATTCTATGGGTATTTTCAGACGTGATGGGGCGGCTTCGCCCTGTCACGGAAACAACCCTGAGATTCCCCGCCGGGATCATTCCGGCACGGCCAACAGACGTGCCGGCTGATCCCGGCGGTAAATCAGGGAGGGGGCGGGGCCGTGCGGTGTAATGTGTGGCCACACGGCCCCGCCCCCCACGCTCCCTCACCACCCACCCTCTGGGGAGATGGGCGGGCGCTGCGGCCAATGTGGCCGCAGAGCCCGCCCAATTTGACCACGGCCCGGAATCCAGCCGGCTGGATTCCGGGCCGGAATGATCCCGGTGGGGAATCTCAGGAACCAACCACGTCTCAAGTAACTCCTCTTCCTTTCGAGTAACTTTTCCATTTACACGCCTGAATGAATAGCACAGGTTATTACATGTAGCATAGACTCTTCATATCCTACAAGAATCTCCTGCAGTTGGGGAGAATATTCATTCACTTCTGTCAAAGAAAAGCCGTCAGCTCTGTAAAGACTACATCAGGTAAAGTTTCTCGGCTTTTTAAGTAGTCTTCAAAATGCAAGNTGATTTGGGTTTGGCCCACAATAACTCTGTCAGATTTTATATTTTATGTATCAGGACACATTTCTGAACAAAATGGCACAAGTTTCAACCATGCACCTTATGAAGTAAGTTGAAGGTCCTTTTGGGGTATTTTGGGGTGCCCTATAGCCTAAACGCCCACAAGTTGCCTAATAAGACTTACATTTCTGGTTTATATGTACAAAAGCCCATCTGTGTCAATGGTTGGAAATTCTGTACCTTATGATGAGGGTAAACCCGTCACGGGCTCTTGGACTATAAGGGACACAACCTGCTGCGCTAACTGCTGCTACCTCATGAAATTGACAATGGCCCACAAGAAATTGACAATGGGCCAGTAGCAATAAAAAGGTTAACCATTCCCAACTCCAAAACTTGTGGCTACCAGGGGAAAAAAACAACCTTGCATAACCTCTTTGGAAAATTGGGCAGGAACTACCTCGAGAGCTATGACAGAGATGTTACGGAACGAACATGCCAGAGCGGACCAGACTCTCGTTCAGGACAATCTGAATACAAAACTCTATGATCCTGTAACCACCATCAACCAGGCAGAAACACCACTCGATGTCTTTAGACATAACTTCTACAATGTGTCCAAGTTCAACATACAATTTCACATTGCAATTCAATCATGTTCAGATCCTGGGTTCAGCGGCAGCCAAAAAGCGTGACACAACAATACACAAACTGTTATCCTGCTTAGACATGACCCCATGCTTAGACCTTTTGCCACCTGATGAATGTTACATTTAAAGACAGCCTTACTCTCTTGTGCTTCTAGGCCAGACAATACTCCCCTCTTCGGTTCCCCAGCAAACCTTGCAGTTCAGGCCGATCTTCCAAACTCTAGAGTCTTTTTTTGACAGAACTTCTTTTACATTCCACAGACTCCGAGCTCTCTCAACTTCCAAGCTTGTGGCAGAGTTCTCTCCAGCAGCTCACAGGGTTTAATGTAGATCCTCTCCCTTACTAGCTGTTGCTCCATCAGCAGCCACTCACAGATTGAGCTCTGGTTCAGCTTTTCTCTCTGTCTGAGCTGACTTAGCCACACCCAGCCCAAAGCCGCTTTCCATTAGGCACAGTCCTTCCTTCTGTTGGCACCTGCAGCCATCTCAGCACCAGTTTTAGGCTGGTGCTACTCTTAAAGGGCAGCAGCTTATAGGAACTCCTCTCTGCTATTACAGGGAGGATACAAAAAAGGGACATAAGGTAGACCTCTACAACTTTATAATGGTAGGGACTCCTACCATTATAAGGTTTTAGAGGTCTACCTTATGGACTTCTGCCTCTCCACCAAACTTGGCTGAAGATAGTCGGCACAACTAAAAATTACTAAAACACACAGGCACAACAAGCACCTAGACTTCATTTCCACAGAAACCAGACAAAAAGAAGAGGAGATGAACAACAAAAGAAAGAGAGACTGATTGTGATGTACTGTCAAGTTTGATAACTCTGCACCTATCCTGGGCAAATGGAACTCTACTTTCTGTTTCTGTTAGTTTGCCAGAACAATAAAGTAGGGGTGTGCAATTTGTAATGGAGCCCCATTCATTTTAGTTCCTAAAGATACAAAACAGGATGAGCAAGTGAACAATTGTCATTTGCTTTCATTGTGTTTTAATAAATAAATAAATAAATAAATCACCTTGCATGCACAAATGGCCACTGAGGGCTGTTCTGTGCATGCATGCCCTTTTCTAAAATGGTGCCAGCAGCGTTGGTGCCATTTTGGAAAAGGGAAGCTGGTCTGCACATGGCAGACTGGTTGCCCTTTTCCAAAATAGCGTTGCTACTGCTGGTACCATTTTGAAAAAGGGCATGCATTTGCAGGAGAGCCCCAGCAGCCATTTTTGCACATGTGCTATGATTTTTAAAAAGTCCACCAGACCATTCTGTGCAGTGTCAGCACCATTTTTGAAAAGGGTTCCACATGCGCAGAAGGGCCCAGCGGACATTTGCACATGTGCAGTGATTTTATTTTAAATTAATTTTTAATTTAAAGAAACAACTCCCCACTCCCCCTGAAAACAGCAAGGTTGTTTGTGAAAAACACCCCCTCCCCCCCCAAACCAAGGAGTTTTAGTAAAGGAAAATGGTAGGGGTGGCATACTTCTAGTAGCCAGCCAAGGTGGCTGTGTTGTAATCCGCTCTTCTGCCTCAACCTTCTGCCCTCTATAAACCCACAAACACATCATCCATTTTTCATTAAAGAGAACAGGATACCAGCCCACACTATCAGCAGAGCCACTAACTACTAGGGAGACAACAAAAGCAGGAAACAGAGGCTAATAGCCTATCAGCTTGCCCCAGAGTGTCATCAAAGACAGTCGCCCTAATCTCAAGACAAGTGCACCCTTGTTCCCTCTAGTCGAGCCTCAGTCGCAGCATACAAAGTCCTCCACCCCCACCCACCCCTACCCCTAACAAGAGTATTCCTGGTTCTTCAGCATGGGCACTCCTCAGATGTCCTTAGGAAAAATATGCTCTGGTGTAGGGCTCAAATGAAGTTCCAACCAGAATATGATCTGATCTGTGTTTCGCTGGAACAATCTGATTTATTCTACCTCCTACTGCGCATGCATAAAATGGCAGTGCAATGTTAGTGTAGTATGGCCACCACCATTTCTGCATGCACAGTAGGAGGTAGAATCATTCAATCGGAACTTTGGAGCCAGTGGGTGGTGTTGGGGGATGAGACATCGTGCCTCCGCGCCTTATCATGCGGTGTTCTGCAGGATTCTATTCTGTCTCCGTTATTATTTAATGTATATATGCAGCCCTTGGGGGAGGTCGTGAGAGGGTTCGGGGTGCGGTGTCACCAGTATGCTGATGATACTCAGCTGTACCTCTCTTTTTCAACTGACCCAGACCCTGCTGTCTCGTTGCTATCCCAATGTTTGGAGGCCGTGGCGGAATGGATGCGGCTGAGCAGACTGAAGCTCAACCC
>QEPC01010372.1:336530-362451 GCA_003113815.1 Sphenodon punctatus | reverse complement strand
ATAAAATATTAAATATTGCTCTAAGCGTGAATTAATTTCTATGTTTTTTGGAGTTTATGTTTTGTTGCAATGTATGAAGTGGAAGGTGTTTTGAATTGTAATTGTACTGAAAAGTGTTTTTGTGTGTATTTTAAGAAAACTCTTGTACATTTAAGTGTCTTTTTAAACTGTTAAGTTTTTTGTTTTAGTGAATTAATTCTATGTTTAACAACCGTTCCAACAGTTTGCCCAGCACCAATGTTAGGCTCACCAGTCTGTAGTCACCATGGTCACCACTGGAGCCCTTTTTAAATAATTGGAATTACATTTGCTACCCTCCAATCTTCTGGTACGGTGGCATATTTTAGCAATAGGTTTAAGATTACCAATAGTAGGTCTGCAACTTCATATTTTATTTCCTTCAGAACTCTGGGATGAATATCATTTGGTCTTGGTGATTTCTTACTGCTTAGTCAATTTGCTCTAGAATCTCCTCCAGAGTCACACACTTATTTGTGACAGTCTTTCCAATAGTTCACCTACAAAGACTCAGTCCGGCATGGGTATCTCCACAACATTCTCAGTGGTGAAGACCGAAGCAAAAAAATTCATTAAACTTTTCTGCAATGTTCCCATCTTCCCTGAATGCCTCTTCCACCCCCTGATCATCCAATGGCCCAACCGACTCTTTAGCAGGCTTATTGCTTCTGATGTACTTGGGAGAAGTTTTTATTATTAGTATTATTATTTGTGTCTTTAGTGAGTTGTTCCTAAAATTCTTGGCCTGTCTTAACGTTTTACATCTAATTCGGCAATGCTTATGCTCTTTCCTATTTTCTTCATTAGGACTAGCTTTCCATTTTTAAAGGATGCCTTTTTGGCTTTAATAGCCTCCTTTGCTTCCTCATTTAGCCACACCAGCAGACGTCTGGTCTGCTTGCTGCCATTTTTTATTTGTGGAATACATTTAATCTGCACTTCCAAGATGGTGTTTTTAAATAATCTCAATGCCTCTTGCATGCATCTAACCCTTGCAGCTGCTCCTTTTAGTTTCCATCTAACTAGTTTCCCCATCTTTGCATAGTTCCTCTTTTTAAAGTTAAATGGTCACTATCCTCCATGCTTTCATCACCTCAAGTCTGGACAATTGTAATGCGTTCTACGTGAGGCTCCCCATGGGGATGATTCTGAGACTGCAGCTGGTGCAGAATGCAGCAGCTTGTCTCTTGACTGGGACAGGCCACCAGGAGAACATTACACCAGTTCTTAATTTTCTGCACTCGTTGCCTATAGTCTTCTGGGCCTGATTCAAGGTGGTGGTGCTTATGTATAAAGCCCTACATGGCCTGGGCCCTACCTATCTGCCGGACGACCTCACTTCCCAGGCTCTGGATTGACCCCTGCGGTCCGCTGGGGGTGCCTTTCTCAAAGTCTCCAGGGGGTGACTATGGAGAGGGCATTCTTGGTGACTGCCCTGCAGCTGTGGAACTTGCTCCCAGCAACGACCCAGGTAGCCCTGGACCTCTCCACTTTTCGGAGACAATGCAAGACCTGACTGTTCTGCCAGGTGTTTGGTGAGGGAGATGGGTGAAGGGTGGGGGGTTTGGGCTAGGGTGAGTTGGGTTTTGATTTGATATGTTTTATGACAGTCTATCCATCTGTGACAGCCTATCCATATCTTTTATGGATAGAATGTTTTTATTATATATATATATATATATAAATGACTTGTTAGCATAGGGGCGAGGTATAAATTTAGCATAGGGGCAATGTTGGCAGGAGGGGCGAGGTATACATTTAGTTAAATTATGGAGCCACGGTAGAGACTCCATAGTTAAGGCAGAGATAACTTTTTTCATTGAGAGGCCCATTGATTTCAATGGGAGTCCCAGGGGCAATTTCCTCTGGGTTGCAACCTACTGTTGATGGGGTTTTCTCATTGATTTTGTCATGAATAGTGAATGTACTTTGCACAGAAGAGTCGGGAAATGCTCAAAGTACATGCCACTGTTAACAGATTGTACAATGGATAGGTATAAGGTGTTTAATTATGATTTTAAAGTACTGTCTGTATGCTTTAACCTTATACTTATGTCATACGCTCTTCCTTACCTATTTGATTTGAGGACAAAAAATCAATACTACACCTAGTAGAGCTTGGTGGTTTTAGAGGTAAGACTCTTGCTTAGAGAACAAGAGGTCTTGGGTTCAAATCTATTGTTGTCATCAAGTGGGAGAGAAAAAGACTATCTATCAGAATTTTTTTTGTTTTTGCTGCTGCTGACCATCGAAGGTCCAGTCCTGTGCTTGGGGCCTTGATCCTGGAATACTTTCTCTGGTGGGTGGAGGATGCTTGGAATCCAGTGGGGTGCTCATCCTGTGGTGGCATGAGCCTTAAAATCAGTGAGACCATTTGCAGAGCATACATTTAGTCATGTGCAGTCTCAGTGGGAATGGAGCTAATAATAGGAAGCATCAGAAGGATGTCACAAGCAGAGGCCTCTTTTAGATGAGTGTGTCGCAGTTGCGAGACCCGCTTGTGCGACTTTTCAAGATCCTGCAAGGCGGGATTAGACGTGACAAGGAACACGATCACGCACATTCAAGGCGGTCGCGCATTGTTTACCGACCGCAAACTAAATACCTCGATGTGTGAGGTATTTAGTTCACGGTCGATAAACAATGCATGACTGCCTTGAATGCGCATGATCGCGTCCCTTGTCACGTCTAATCCCGCCTTGCGGGATTTTGAAAAATCGAGTGAGTGGGTCACAGTCTAAAAGCAGCCAGAGAGGGAAGCACAAGCTGCATTAAGTAATGGTTACGTTGTATCTTCTATTGAACTGTTGTCAGATACAGTATACCTGAATCTTGACATTGATAGCTCTAATGGTTGTGTGTGCGCGCTAATGCTGTAGCTACCCGCTTTGTGGAAACTTTGTGGGGGTCTTTTGCAGAGGTGGGAAGCTTCAGGTCCGGGGGCCAAATGCAGCCTGTGGCTAGTTTTTATTTGGCCCCTTTCTAGTTCCTGGATTTGCCCCCAGATCAAATTCCTGTCCCCAAGCACTGAAAGACTGAGCTCAAGGTAAGGGAGCAGGGAAGAGGGCATGCACCCGAGGACAGGGGACAGATCTGGACCCTCTTACTGAGTGCACCCCTTCAGCCCCTCCTTCTTTGCCCCAACTTCTCTGTGGCCCTTGGAGCTTGTACTAATTTTTAAAGTGGCCCCATGGAGGGAAATGGCATACAGCACTGAGCATGCACTTGATTCCTTCTAAATAGAGAGCCAGTGTGGTGTAGTGGATAAGGTGCTGGACCTGGACCTGCCATGGCAGGGGGAGTGCATGGGGGCTGCCTCCCCCCCAGCCAAGACAACACCCGCCACAGTTCCTTGCCCTCCCCCCACAGTGCAATCCAAGGCCTTTTTTAGACGAGCGTGGTGGCGCCCGCGCTTGTTTTCAAAAAAGCCGGCAGCCCGTTCCACACGTGATGCTGCCGCCGAATACGCGCATGCGTGGCCGACACGCATCCATTTCTGGCCGCGTATGACCAGCCTCGATCACCAACCCGGTCAGTTCGCGCCCGGAAATGGATGTGTGTCGGCCGCGCATGCGCGTATTCGGCGGCAGTGTCACGTGTGGAACGGGCTGCCGGCTTTTTTAAGAAACAAGCGCGGGCGCCGCCGCGCTCATCTAAAAACGGCCCAAGTGTGGAGAGTTTAATCTCTCCCCAGCTCTCAGCATGGATTCCTGATTCAGGAGTCTTGGGAGACCTTGAGCCAGGTCATGGTCAAACCAACCTCAGCCTCAAGACCCAGGCTCACCTCTAGGCATATCCACCCCCACCCCCCAAGCACATCCATGGTGCTTGCTTGGTAGGGGGTGGGGCTTGGCTAGGGGCACAAAATTCCTCAGTCCAGCCTTGGCGGGGAGGGAACTGGCGAAGCGCTGCAGGAGCAGGCAGCTTCAGCACCTCTGCCCCCAGGCTCAGAGTTACAGTGGAGGTGAGGGGGTGGGAGGAGCCAGAGGTGTGCAGGGAAGGAGCCTGGGAAGTGGTGCAGGGGCGGGCAGCTTCAGTGCCTCTCCCCCAGGCCCAGCGTTGCAGCGGAGGTCAGGGGTGGGTGGGAGTGAGACGAGCCAGAGATGTGTGGGTAGGGTGGCCAGGGGTCCGGAATTATCTTGGACCGCCAGGTTTTCATGCCACGTGTACAATTGTTGTGCCTTAATTTAGAATAGATCTTCACAACATCTTTTGCACAGAGATTCCAATCCTTGCTTTGGGTGCAAAGATAATGTAAATTATAAATGACAGCAGGCTAATTTTTGGTCACAGTTATTTGTAGCGAATAGTGTTTTGCTCTTAGAGCAGGATACTAGGATCTTATCTAAAGTGGGTGAAGTACACTGAGATCCTTGAATGAAATATGCAGTATAAATGCAAAATAATACCATTTTAGCATAGCAAAAACCTGTGCTGCGATTTAACCCTTTTACTTGAGGTGTCTTCATTCACTCCATCTGCTGTACTGTGTACTGTTGTTCTGCTAGCATTCTAATGCACTGGTGGGTTGTGTGTGTATCTTATACAGAACAGCTGGTATTTATTATTAATTAATTATTATTATTATTAGCATTTATATAGGTACATTGAAACAGAATGTTTAATAGCAAGCAACCTATTAAAATTAAGTTTAATTTATGTGCAAAGAACTCATCTGTGGACATTTGCTGCATGACAATTTAGAAAATATTTATTTCTACTAGCTGTAGGTACAACATTAAATATTGAGTAATTTTTCCATCCCCTCACCACCAGTCTCAGGTTGTTTTATGAAGGGGTTATAAAAGAGGAAAATGCTGGTTTTGTTTTAACAGGGGTGGCTGAGAACTGGTGGTGAAAGTACTTTATACCTGTCTTCTTAAAGGCAGCCTCCTTTCAGATAAAAACAAGTAAATGTGTTAGTCTTTTTATACTGTTTACTGTCTTGATTTCTGTGGGAAGAAATTCCCTGCAAAGCCTAATAAAACTGAAATACCATGTGTCATTAACTTTTTAAGTAAGCCCGAAACCAAATTTAAATTGGAAGAATCTCACCGTGAGTAAAAAGGCCTAAAGAGCCTGGGGGGCTGCTGGCTGGAGACATAATGTAAATAGTGGATTGTGTGTTGCTGTTTGTTCTTGGGAAGTCTGGGGCTCTCAGTGTAATCTGTACTCATGTTCCCAAAATGGGCAAGCTGGTGCCATTTTGGCAATCTTTCCAGCAACAGACTTGTGTGGGAAGCAAGGAGGAGGCAGAGCAGAGAAGAGGGTATTAATATGAATGGTGGTTTCATGTTGCAAGGTTTTGTGCTATTGTTTTTTTAAAAAAATTAAATGTACCTGGTACCTGACCTGTTGCCTCCCTTACCCTGGAAGCTGATTTCACCCTGGAAGCAGGTCCACGTACGTTGGGGCTCTCACCTTTGAACTTGGCCTGTTGGCTCTCTCTCTCCCCTGGAAGCAGGTTCCCTACACTTGGGGCTCTCACCTTGGAATGTGGCCTCTTGACTCTCCCCTTTGAATGTGGCCTCTTGGCTCTCTCTTTCCTCTGGAAGCTGGTTCCCTACATTGGGGCTCTCCCTTTGGAACTTGGCCCATTGGTTCTTGTCCCTCTGGACTCTGCTGCATGAGCTTCTTTCCCCCAAGGTCATGGGCTATGACCTTCCTTCTCTTCCCCTGTGTTGGGCATTGTCTCTGGCTAGATGGCTAGCATTCCCTTCCATGGTCCTTTCTCTCAGAGCTAGAACCCCAGGAAACAGATTTAGAATAGGCGGTTTTCATATTTGAAACCCTCCCCTGCCCCCAAGAAGAGGTACAGAGGGCACTGGGAAGGTGGAACCACTTCTTGGGGGCAGGAGCGGGCCCATAACCTCACTCTTCCTCACCCCCCGAACCACTGTCCGGCCCCCCTGAGCCATCTGTTGGGTCATGTTGGAGGACCTTAACCACCTGCCACTACCTGCCTCAAATCCCCCTCCCCCCCACCTCACCAACAACAGAATGCAGTATCCCCTCCACCACTGCTGCTCCAGACACAATAGTACCTCAGTCTCCAGTGTGCACTGCTTTTAGAGTCCTATTGAAGGCTGAAGTCCCACTGAGTCTGGAGGTCTCCACAATCCCAGCCATGAGTCCTCAAGTGCATCTGGCCTCAACAACAGCAACAGAATGCAATATCCCCATGGAGCCTCAAGACACAGTTTGACTTCACACTTCCGTGAGACTGAGCTTCTGGAGACCCACTAAAGTATGAAGTTTCTCTGCGTTTGGAGGGCTCAATAACCCCAACCATGAGACCTCCAATTTGTCTGAGAACTGTCAAGATTCAACACCTCACCTCACTCTCCTTTTGTCTAGGTAATTTGCCCTTCTTTTGAAACTTAATAGTTTTGTTAATGCATAAACTGACCCCAGACACAAGAACACTGCAGGTGTGCACAGGCGCTCACCCATCCCCCCACATCCCCAACAAGGAACAACCTGTTTTTTCGCAGGTTTCTCTGTGCAAGGGTGATGGGTGAAGGTGCGTGTTACACAGGAGTGCACAAGCAACTGCTTTCGTACAACACGCCCCCATTCATGCCACTGCATGGGTGCATCTCGTGTAAAAAGGTCACACATTCTAACTGATCACACACACAATCATTCAAACACAGTACACACATGATCTCATCTCACAAATTCATTCAAATTGATCGCACACACGCTCATCCATACACACTACACACACATGCTCACACACTCATTCAAATAGCTATATATATATATATAAAAAACCAGTTCAGTTGTGCCCCCATAATCAGTTCACGCTGCCCCCCACCCATAACCATTTAATTTGTGCCCCCGGAACAGCATGAATTGATTATATGGGGGAGTGCAAATGAACTGGTTATGGGGTGGGGGTTTAAAGGCAGTATTCCAGTTGGCAATAACTTCATTAAGAAGAGCTAGTGAAATAGCAGCCGTAATAATCTCAGAACCATATTTGCAGACTTTCCAAGAGAGAATAGATATTGTTTTACATCCTAAATTCCTACCTAAGATAGTATAAGTAAGATAGTTGTGAGAATGTGGCCCTTTTTACACAGGCCTCTCCCACCCATGATCACGCAGATTTCTGCATGTTCATGGGTGTGAACAATGCGGCATGCGTGCCCGCAGTGAGTGCGGGTGTGTGTGCGTGTGCCTGCCTAACAGGAAAAACTCAGTGGGTGGTGCTCGGTGATCATTTTTCATCACACCGAGACCTCTCATGTGGGGTCCCTCAGGGTTCTGTTTTGTCCCCTCTCCGGTTCAACGTGTATATGCAGCCGCTCGGCAAGGTGATCAGGTGGTACGGGGTGAGGTGTCATCAGTATTCGGATGACACCCAACTGTACCTCTCATTTTCAACCGACCCAGGCCCGGCTGTCTTGGTGCTTACTCGGTGTCTGAGAGCTGGGGGGGACTAGATGAGGGCTAATCGACTGCGACTGAATCCTGATAAGACAGAGGTGATGTTAGTGGGTAAGTCGATGGAGATGACAGCCCCCTCAATTGAATATAAATAAATAAATACAAATAAACAAATAAAAATTGAAGGGGTTTGTCCTCCACTGATTTCCCAGGTTCGGAACCTCCTCGATGCTCCTCGATGCGCAGCTCTGCCTGGATCTCCAGGTGGAGGCTGTGGCAAAGGGTGCCTTCCGCCAGTTACATCTGGTGTGGCGGCTTCGGCCGCTGGTGTCGGTTTCGGATCTGGCCACAATCATCCATGCTTTTATTACCTCTTGGTTAGACTACTGTAACGCGCTCTCTGTGGGACTACGTATGGTGTCGGCTTGGAAGCTGCAGCTAGTGCAGAATCCAGTGGCCTGGCTGCTGGTGAGGCTGGGCCACTCGGAGTACATTACACCAGTGCTCTGATTTCTGCACTGGCTGCCAATAGTCTTCCGGGCCCGATTCAAAATGTTGGTTTTAACTTATAAAGCCTTACACAGCGGGGGCCCTGCCTATCTGCGATACCGCCTCACTCCCTGGGTTCTAGATCGGCCTCTGCGGTCGGTCGGGAGTGCCATGTTGGAGGTCCCCCGGGTTGTGAGAATGTTGGGAGCCATCTCGAAGAACCTTCTTTACAAGGCAACAACCTTCTGATCACTCACATTGGGAGGAGTTGTTTATAAACAAACAGCTTTATCTCTCCCTGTCCTGGTGTCAGCTGCTGCGGCAGCACTACTAGAAAGCAGAGGCAGGTGAG
Organism: Sphenodon punctatus; assembly: GCA_003113815.1. Taxonomy (NCBI): domain Eukaryota; kingdom Metazoa; phylum Chordata; class Lepidosauria; order Sphenodontia; family Sphenodontidae; genus Sphenodon; species Sphenodon punctatus. The sequence goes on along the minus strand of QEPC01010372.1, from coordinate 354,197 downwards.
GAATGGGGACTGGAGCCAGGGAGGGGAGGCAGAAGAACTTATTGGGGGAGCAGTTGGCTGCAGCCCACCACCCAGCCAGGCATGCGCGGGACCCCAGTTTGCCGCAGGGCCATGTGCAGCCGCACATGTGGCACATGCCTGGGGCCCTGGGGGGACTGGGGCAGCAGGATCAGGACAGCCCCATCTCTCCCTCTCACTTAGCAGCAGCACTCTCTGCATGGGAGAGGGGGTTGCATCCCTTCTGTTGGAGAGACGGGGCTGCCTGCCAGCCACAAACAAAATTTTAAAATAAAATCACCTTTTGAGGTCCTGGCAGGAGATGGAGAGATGGGGCTGTGTTCTCTCCCGGAGCCGCCGTCTCCTTGTGCCTGCACCACCCCAACAATGACATGTGGAGGCGAGTCAAGCCACGGCTGACCAATGAGACAAGTGAAACCACGGCAGCCCCTCCCCATGTGTCTGCCCCTGAACTCCCCCTCTCTTGTTTGTACTGCGTGGAACACATGTGTGTGTGCTTGACTGATTGTTGATGTTGAGCAGACAGAAGAAAGAAAGCTAACGAACGGTCGCAAACTGGACATTTTTGCCCACTGACTCCCACTGAACAATATAGGGACTGTTCAATGAGAGTTGGCTACCACCTTAACATAGAGGCACTACCGTGCCTCTATAATATGTCTATAACTATTACCCAGGCCTCAAGCCTGAACCCATCTACTCAAGAGCCTGGGCAACAGGATAAAGATAGGCGATGGCAATGTGATCTATTTTTTTACACTATTAGGGAGAAATGGGACCAGTGGGAGAGAGACATTGGATGTGACCCTAGTAAGAGGGCTCTCTATCCCACAGTGGCAGAACTTCACGTAACAGCAAGGCGTTCCCAGGGTTAACTAATGTAATCTCCCTCCAATGTTAACTCTGGGACCCCCTTGCTGCTGGGTTAAGCTGGCTTAACTGTTAAACTGGGTTAGGATGGCTTAACTATTGCGTTGGTGCCAGGGGACAAGTGGAACTCCACGCTGTTGCATTTGTGGTGTTCTAGGCTTCACATAATGTTGGTTTAAGATGGTTTGCTTTGCTTGCTCTGTTTACTGTGTGCACTGCTTGCTCCATCTACCGTTGGCTAGACTTCGCCTACCATTGGCTTGACCCCAGCCTCTGCACCACAAATTTGCATAAATTGGTATAAATTAACATATGTAAATTGCACGCATATGCGTGACCTCTTTTCTGGCGATGCATCAGTAGCCACCCTATGTGCAGGGAAGGAACCAGGGAAGTGCTTCAAGGGTGGGCAGCTTCAGTGCCTCTCCCCCAGGCTTAGAGTTGCAGTGGGGGATCAGGACCAGATGCAAGCAATGTTGATTGCAGAAGCAGCATTTCAGGCAGCCAGCCAAGACTCATCCCCCGAACCTGGCAGCGCAACTGGTTCTGTCACGCATGCAAATAGCAAGTGCCTAACTGCAGTACAGGCCATGGAGTCTCCTGGGGGAGAGAGCTAACTAGCTCATCAATATATATATATAGATGTATATAAAACTTAACTTGTTGTCCACTACTACAAGTTCTCTACTCCTTTTTTTCCCCAATGGCATATATTAATGTTTTCATGACCATCTCTGCAAAAATGTCATATTTTCTGAAACATCATGTAACTGAAACATAGATGCAGTACAATCTCTTGCCATCTTTATACTCCCTGAAATCACTCTCAGGAGTTTGGATCGTGTTGTAAAAAACCCCAAAGAAATTAGACAAACACAAAACCTACAGTTTTAAAAACCTAGTTAAGGCGGATTCATAGCAAGCAAACTATAACAAACTGGGAAATTGTATGTTAAGGCTCCCACCTTAACTTGCACACCTTGTAAGCAGTGAAGTTGTTGTAATGGTGTCACATACTGTGCTCGCTTACAACTTAGGCTCCATGCACCCACACTTTGCCTTGATCTTTCAGCCCCAATCCTCTTCCTTTGCAGGTTGGGGGCAACACTAAAGCTAGGATAACATGCTCCTCCCTGTCCAATATTACATTGTTTCTCTACTTCCAATGTGGAAAGAAATTTTCTCTTTTTTTTTTTAAACTTCAAAATCTCCATTCTGTGACACCACCTACTCTAACCCACTACATATTTGCTCTCCCACCGCCCCCACTAACTAACCACCACTCCACTCTGAGGACAGAAAAGTTCTGATTTCATCTGCATTCCCCCCCTCTCCGTTTAACCTACTAGCTTCCAACTAACCTACTAGCTTCTAGTCTGGCCTCTACTACTACCCAATAAACCCCAGTCACCTCCCAAAAAATCACAGGACTCCTGACCACTATAACTCATTACTCATTACTCATAGCAAATATGTCTGAGTGTGTGAAATGACAACTCCCATGCCCTCGAAAAAAGAAAACCCAGGAGAGAAGGTGTACTAATACACAATAGGGCAATAGAGACTAGAACAACAAAGGGGTAGATATGGTGCTTATTGACATTATAGTAGTGTTCCCTATAGTCTCCTATCACTCCTCCCAATCACTTACATCTCCCAAAACTTTGACATTTCACCCATTTCGTATGGCATGCCTCTTATTATTCCACCAAGTTCCTTCCTGTTGTACTCAATCCCTATGGCCTCCTCACCGTCTTTTCCTGTTGCCTTCATTATTCCACATCCTCTTCCTCCCCCAGTCCCAAAGATGCATCTCCATTGTATCATTTCCCCGTTAATGAGATACAATTTAATTTCAAATTAGCATTAATGTTTCCCCCATTCCTTCCATTGACCATTCCATGGATTTCATGTCAATGTCTACCCACATTCTAAATAAACACTTATATAGCATTCTCCCCAGCTTTAGTGTTGCCCCCAACCTGCAAAGGAAGAGGACTGGGGCTGAAAGACCAAGGCAAAGTGTGGGTGCATGGAGCCTAAGTTGTAAGCGAGCACAGTATGTGACACCATACAACAACTTCACTGCTTACAAGGTGTGCAACTGTTCGTTATAGTTTGCTTGATGTGAATCTGCCTTAACTAGGTTTTTTAAACTGTAGGTTTTGTGTTCATCAAATAAATAAATGTTACTAAGGTAGGTGGGTTGTTTTCTTGGTCAATCTCCCTCCCATAACTTGTCAAATTTGATTATATTATGGTTGCTATACCAAGCGGCTCTACCACTTAAGTAGTCCTGTGCTCCACTTAAGACTAGATCCAAAGTAGCTCCTCCTCTCATAAGTTCCAGGACCAACTGCTCCAAGAAGCAATCATTTACAACATCTAGAAATTTTACCTCTGCATCACACCCTGAGGAGACATTCACCCAGTCAATATTAGGGTTATTGAAATCACCTATTATTAAAGTTTCCAACTTTAGTAGCTTGTCTGATCTCCATTAGCATTTCATGGTCAGTTTCACTGTCCTGCTCAGGGGGATGATAGTATAGTCCCACTATTACATACTTCTCCAAACGGTTACACAGCTCTCCCCCAGAGTGCAAACAAACATGATATTAGCTACTCCATGTTCACAAGTGATGGCTTGGTGTGTGGCCAGTAGCTGCCTACCAAGCTGTTTGGGAAGGAGGGAGGTTGGAAGCTGTGATGTAGAGAGGAACCAGTTCTTTACACCAAGGGTGGGGAACACCCGGCCCATGGGCCACTTCCGGCCTGTGGGGCGACTTTCTTAGGCCTGCCACCCTGACTCGATGTGCAGCCTGGGCGGGCTTTCGCAGCTGTCCAGATCCTTCCCTCAGGCTCACCAGCAGTGTGGAAATTGCAAATGTCCCTCTGTGTGCCTTTCCGGGCATGTGTGTACGCTGGGACTGGCCATTTCCTGAATCTGACATCCTGGGGAATGTAGTCCCAACATACCAGATTATGGGAATGACTGGTCCCGGCATGCACATGCGGACAGAGAGACACACACTTAGCAGGACCTCCAAACAGCCTGAGGCTGGGTGGCAGCAGTAGTAGGTGTGCGGGCAGGGGACTGGCCCCCCTGCATGTGTATAAGTTTGAATGATTCTCTGTGTGTGTGTGTGTGTGCATGTGTGTGTGTCATGGGGTTCGGGTCCACTACCCCATGTTTCTGGGTTAGGTGACTCAGTTTCCCTCACTTCCAGCCCGTCTGAATCAGTTCTCTCTCTAGCTGATTCAGTCCTGCAAAGGGGAAACACTTTGTCACCCAAGTTCCAGAGGCTTCCCGTTCTCAGACTCTTTCTCTCTGGGTTCGCAAGTGCTTGAGGGCACAAGATACTCAGACTGTGTTCCCCAATGTGAGACAACAGAAAGCACTTCTTAGTAAAGAAGAAAGTTGATTGATTACATAAACAAAGATAGTTTGAATGCAGAGTGTCATATAAAACAAAGTAATTAACATAATCCTAGTCTGTACTGAGTAAATCCCTAGTTAAGACCTTACCCTACAGAAAGTTCATGAGCTTGAGTCCATTTCTCAGGCAGGTGTAGTGAGGCTGGGCTTTTAGTCCTTAAGCTGGTTAGAAAGCAAAGTCTCTTCTCTCAGCACATTGTTTCAGCAGGCTTGCTGACAGGCTCCTGCCCTCCAGCTGTAATCTGAGACTCAGCGAGTCAGAGGTTGAGTGAGATCCCAACAGTAACTGTCCTCTATGGCTTCAAATGTCCCTTATAAGTCCTTGGGAGGAAAACCCTAGTTTCTTCTTGAGTCTTCCAGAAAGTTCTTTTGTTTTTTCTTTTCCTCTCCTGTGCCTCTGGGCTCACTCACGTATGCAGTTTCCTCTCATTTACATTCTTAAAGCTGGTGCTAGACACACTTGTACCTTTTGGAAAGACCTCTGTTTACATATAAATGCCCCTTGGGGGACTGTGTTGCTCCTATTTTGCAATGTCTCAGACTGGTTTCTACAACTTAACAGTACATGTTACAGACTGGTTTCTATAAATCAACAGTGCATGTATGTTCCCTCTGGTCATGTGTGACCCTATGTTCCTTTGTGACAGCTCCCCCTTTAGAGATCAAGTGGAGTGGGCATGACAGTGTCCCGTATCATAATTAGACTGAAGTGTCCCTGCGTGATAGTGCATCAGCTACCACATTCTGTTTACCTTTTACATGTTCAATTCTCATGTCAAATTCCTGCAAAAACAAGCTCCATCTCAGCAGTTTGGAGTTGGAGTCTTTAACATTACTGAGCCATGTTAGAGGTGAATGATCAGTGTATACAGTGAACGTCCTACCAAATAAGTAAGGTTTAAGTTTCTTAACAGCCCACACTATGGCTAGACACTCTCTTTCGATGGTTGCCAAATTCTTTTCCCTTGGGAGCAGTTTTTTGCTAAGGTACGCAATGGGATGGTCTAGTCCATCCTCCCTCTTTTGCATCAGAGTTGTTCCCAGGCCAGTGTCAGAGGCATCAGTCCAGATATGGAATTCCTTGTCATAATCTGGGCTGATTAACACTGGTGCCTCAGACAGAGCCTTCTTAAGTGTGTCAAATGCATTGTGACACTCTTCTGATCATTATACCTTCTGTGGGCAGTGCTTCTTACATTTGTCTGTCAAGGGGGTCGGTATGTCACTGAAGTGGGGACATAGCGGCGGAAGTAAGTAGTCATGCCTATGAATCTCTGGATCTGTTTTTTGGTTGTGGGTGCAGGCCAGGAGCAAATAGCTTCTATTTTCTCTTTTCGAGGACATAATTTGCCATTTCCCACCTCGTGCCCTAGGTATGTAATGGTATCTATTGCAACTTTACACTTTGATGGTTTTATTGTCAGTCCTGCCCCTTTATGCTGTGTAGTACCTACTTTACGTGTATCACGTGTGTGTCCCATGTGTTACTGTAAATCACCAGGTCATCTATATAAGCCAAGGCAAAGTCACGCATCCCTTCTAGAATGTGATCCATTAGTCTCACTAATTAGAATGTAGACCCGCTATTCTTTAACCCAAAAGGCATCACTGTGAATTCATGTAGGCCTTTGTCAGTTATAAATACTGTCTTGGGCCATTCCCCGGGGTTCATTTTAATCTGCCAATAACCCTTGGTTATGTCTAGGGTAGTCAGGTATTTAGCCCCTGCTATCCTTTCTATCATGTCATCTGTTCTGGGCATGGGATATGAGTCTGACACAGTTATGGCATTCAATTTATGATAATCAACACAGAACTTTATGGAGCCATCAGGTTTGGGAACTAAAAGCACTGGGCTTGCCCATGGACTTTTTGAGACCTGTATGACTCCCAGTTGCAACATTTCCTTGATCTCCTGGTGGATCTGTGTTTGAATCTTCCAATTTGTGCGAAAGGGACTGGACTTGACTGGACCCTTTGTCTCTGTGTCTATGGTGTGTACAATTACATCTGTCTCCTCAGGTCTGTTTGAAAAGAGCTCTTTGTGCTCCTGCAGGAGAGTCATTATCTCCTGCCTTTGGGAGCTGTTGAGCTCTGTGGAAATGCAAATTTCCTCCACAGACTCAGTTTCCTGGCTCTCCTGCAGGAGGTTCGGTAAGGGGTCGTTATAGCCATCCGTTGCCCCATCCCCCTCTGCCACCGAAATTAAGCAAGCCTGTATTTCCTTATCATGGTAATCTTTGATTCTATTTACGTGAAATTCTTGGTTTGTTAACCAAGTATGTGACCTCGTTCTTCTTATAAATTATATGAAATGGGCCATCCCAAATGGCTTTCCCCCCAACCTTGTTAGTTGGTCTCATTGCTAGCATGATGTCCCCTGGGTTATAAGCAGGGACCCAAGAAAATCTTCAATTCTGCAACCAGTGAAGCCAAATTCTGCAAATTCACCGCGAGCTTTAATATTTGCATAATTAACTTGATTTGCATAACTATGAATGCTGGGAAGCAAATTTGCAATAGGTTTGACATAGAATCACAACTTTGCTAATCAAACACAACTCAAATCCTCTGGAATTTCAGCACCTCCCTCACGCAAACATAGGGCCTTCAGACCCCACCCACCCACAATTCATCTCCCAGGGGCCTATTTACACTCGGGTCATGGTCAGGATTGGCTGATTCTGCGAGGATCACTGCAAATTTCAGCAACACAGTCAACTCGTGTCCCTGGTTATAAGTTCTGTCTTTGGCTTTCTTGTCATATTTTATCTTTGGGGCCTCTTGGCTGCTGGTCAGGTTATCTTGGGCCTCCTATAACATGGAGTTTACTCTATGTCTGAGTTGCTGGACATATCTTGTTATAGGTTGTCCTTCAATTTCGTCTGAGTTTTCCCAGATGTCCCTTACTAGATCCAGGGGACCCCGCACATTCCTTCCAAATAGCAATTAAAACTGAGAGTTTCCTGTGGATTTCTAGGGTACTTCGCTATATGCAAATAGGAGGTGAGGTAAAAGTTTGTCCCAATCATTTGCTCTGTTGGTCATAAAGTTAGCTAGCATTTGCTTCAATGTCCCATTAAATCTTTCAACTAACACATTTGTTTGGGGGTGATATGGAGCTGCCTTTATGTGCTTAACTTCCAGAGTTGTTGGAAGATATTGGAGAGGAAATTCACCCCTCTATTTGTTATGACCTGTTTGGGAAAACCCACCCTACTAAAAATTTCCAGTAATGTGTCTGCTATACTTGCAGTGTCCACCTTCCTAAGGGCTGCAGCTTCAGGATATCTAGTGGCGTAATCTACCACCACTAGTAGGTATTGTTTGCCAGATCTGGAGGGTTTTTTCATGGGACTGACACATGGGGGGACCTACACATTTTCATGGGACCTACCCCCACATGGGGGTGGTGGTTTCCAGCTAACCAGACCTACATGCTCCGCCTCCGTGGACTGTACAGCCGTGTTTTGCATGGGTGCCCATGTGACTGCCCACGATCTCCACCAATTTGTTAGCAGGAGACCCTCTTCCACGGGTGACTATTGGGGGGTTGGTACCCCAATATACACCATCTACCTTCCCATGCACAAATACACACCCACGGGCCAATTCTTAGGTGCTATACAGTTTAAAATACCCAACCTCCCTTACACAGATATACCACCCACCCATGAACAATCCACCCCACTCCCAATCTGGTATTCTTCAGGGCTGGTGCACACTGAGTTGAGGGAAGAGGAAGAAACAGGGAACAGAGAGAGAGAGAGGTATGAAAGGTTACCTTGCTGAGCCGGTAGGTAGAGGGAGAGACAGGCAACTCTCAGATGGGGTGTGTGGGGGTGGGGGGGCTGAAGAGATGGAGGGAGGGTGAGCAACACAGACCAAAGTCTGGGAGTGGTATCCATTGGTGGAGTCAGGAACTATTCTGCTCTTGGGGGCCAGGGTTTGGATTATTATAGGATGATGTCCATGTGCTCAGGGGGAGGGACCCTTGGGGGTCTCTTAAGGTGGAATGGAGGGACTGGAGGGGGCATCACCTCTCTGTCTTCCCGCGATTAGGAATAAATTCTAGAAAGTCCTAGCTCCAGTGATGACCTAATTCTGAGGGGGACAAAAGGGGCCTGGGTGTGACAATGAAATTCAATGAAGGGTTGAGAGGGTGCTCAAGGTGTCTTTAGAAAAATAGGGTGAGTCAATAGGGAAATCCTGTCAGGATGTTGTGGGGAAAACAAATCTTGCAGGGGATAAGGGGCTTTCCTATAGGGGAACAGGGAAGACTGGCTCCATCCAGGTGGGCACGGGGTTATAAGCCCACCATTGTGCTTATTTTGCTAATCTGGAGTTCCAAGCTAGGGTCTTTGTTCGAAACCGGGGAGTGGCCTCTCTTTCCTGTGCCCCTGTGATTACTGGAGGAGGCTCTTCCCTTATCTAATTCCTGATCTTTTCAGGTTTTTGTGCTTTACCTGAGGGGCCTTTGAGTTTCAAGGGTTCACCTGACTCTCAAATTCCTCTCTGGCCCTTGTCGCTTGGGCACTCCGGAATCTGTATTCCTTATGGAGTGATGTTTCACCCAAGGGGCATGGGGGGAGGGTTAACATTCTCAGGGAAAAGGCTTGTTACCCAACAAGGTGGATCGACACCGATACTGACAGCCAGCCCCGGGATTTCAACCTGGGGACCTCGTCTGGATTGACCGACAACATTACCCGTTGGCTCGCCCCTCCACAAAATTGGATTATCGATTCATGGGACCATTTTCCATTAAACAAAAGATCAATGAAGTAGCATACATGATTGACTTACCCGCACAGTATTGCATTCATCCTTCCTTTCACGTTTCCCTTCTTAAACCAGCGACTACCTCGCTATGCCCCCCACAAAGAAAACAACCAAGCACTCCCACCTGTGATGGCAGATACAGAATACGAAGTACACAAGATTCTTGATTATTGTATGAAAAGAGGAAGGTTATACTACCTTATTGATTGGAAGGGATATGATCCACCTGAAAGATCCTGGGAGAAGGCTTTTGAAGTGCATGCACCTCGCTTACTACATCGCTTCCATGCACTTCACCCTACAAAACCTGCGCCCCATATCATCCCACGATCATGGAGAGGGGGTACTTTCAGGGTATCGGGGCCTAAGGGGAAGGAGCACCCCCGGGTCCCGTGGGTCCCCCTGTACCTCTGGCAGCACTAGGGGGTGCAGAAGTCACATCTCCTCCGCAGCAGCCCTGCCGCTCGGGGAACCAGGAGCATCACCAGCGGAGCCTGCTTCTGGGCTCAGGAGATCACAAGCAGACAGCAGTCTGCCTCAGCACCACAAGTGGCGGCAGAGTTGAGCAGCACAGCTGAAGCCACTCCGCCCCGCCTACAGCCCGCGTGTTCGATCACCCCCCCGGCAGTGCAGCCCCAGCGCTCAGAGCATCTTCACCAGCTCTCCTGCAAGCAGGAGGAGATAAAAGGGGCTCGTTGACTCCAGCTTCTGCCGGTGATCAGTACCTTCGAGCCTGTGATACTGGTCCCCCCTTGGTTGTTGCATTGCTTGTGTGGAGAACCTGGTCCTGCTGAAAGTGAACCTATGTTGAGAGAGAGAGAGCGAGAGCATGAGAGTGAGAGAGTGTGTGTGTATGAAAGAGACTGGTGAGTGGACTCAGAGTGTTTGTGATAGTTGTTGTCTGTGCACACTCCCCTGGTTATCTGGTCCCCCTGTTCTGTGTGTCAGCCCTATCCTCCCTTTCCTACCCCTTGGCTTGCCCAGCACCCTCTCCTCCCACTGTCCCCTCACTCCCTCTCCTTTGGCCCTGGTCCCTGAATACAAGCCCGGGGACACTGTGTATGAGTTTCAGGCGTTGCGCTCTGTCTCCCGGTGATGATCCAGGCTGGGAGTGTACTCCCCAAAAGCCAACCACGATCCTGAGGGAATTTATAGATGAGCAATGACTGCCCCGAAAGTGTCCCCGCAGTCCCAGTCCCTCCCTAAATTCCTCACAGTATCAGTTCCTTGTTGATCCCTCTTTGGAACATAACCCTCAATACATTATACGGCCAGATCCACTGCCAACTGTTGAAACTTGGTAACATAATCCAGTAATGGACCCTTTACTTCCCGTAATATGGTAATGCTATTTTCTGCATCTTTTACCCGATGGGGGTAGTCGAACAAAAATTTGAATTCCCGCAAGAACCCTGGGTAATCTGATAAAAGGGGGCTGTTGCTAGTGAGCAGGGGCGTGGGCCAGGATAAAGCCAAACGCTCTAAGAGGCCTATGATAAATGCCACCTTTAACTCATCACTAGAATATGTCTTTGCTTGCACCTTGAATGTCAATTCGCAAAGCGCCAGGAAGCTCTGAAACTGGCGTGTGTCCTCTGAAAATGTTGCAATTAATGGCCCCTTGGATTCTCGAGATCCCTGGGCTCCAGCTACAATAGGTGCTACAGGAGGAGGTGCAGGTGGAGGATCTTCCCCCCCCATCCCTGCTTTTCTTTAAGGTCCTTGACCTCCATAGCGAGGGATTGGACTGCTCGAGCCAGATCCTTGACTTCCGCCAACAGCTGCTCCATAGCAACAAGAGTATATTGCTGGTGATGCTGTGAGGTCTTGGGGAGTTACAGGGAGGAGGAGAAGGTGTGTGTATACACACACACACACACACACACACACACACACACACACACACACACACTCCCTTGACCCACGGTGCAGTAGAAAATAGTCCCTCAGGATCTTTAAGGGTGTTTAGGGCATAAACCCCCAGCCATAGATCATCACAGGGATGCAGGGAGCGTGGTTATTATTATTATTATAAACATTTATATAGCGCCAGTTGTGTGACCTGGTGCTGTACAGAACATAGAACTAGACGCGGTCCCTGCCTGTGGCTTACAATCTAAAAGACAAAGAGGGGGAGACAGGGAGAGGGGACAATGGGAGAGACAGGGGAGAAGACAAACAAACATTCAAGCAGATGCGGAGTCTCAGGTGCGTGTGCTTGGCTTGGTTACAAAGAGGTTGGTGGTAGCAGTCTGCAGAGGAGGGCAGACAGTAAGTGTACGGGGAAAGACTAGCAGGCATTGGGAAAGGCAGCAAGTAAAAGGTGGGACTTGAGGAGGGATTTGAAGGAGCAGAGGGAGGAGGCAAGTCGGATGTGGGCAGGGAGGGAGTTCCAGGCATGGGGGGCAGCAAGGGAGAAGGGTCGAAGGCAGTTAGGTGAGCAGGAGAAACGAGGGAGAGTGAGGGAGGGGACAACGGAAGAGCGGAGAGCGCGTGCAGGAGTGCGTAAGGAGATTAGGTCCGAGAGGTAGTGGGGAGCTTGGTTGTGGAGTGATTTGAACGTGAAAACCAGGAGTTTAAACAGGATACATTCAGGAAGGGGGAGCCAGTGAAGAGAGAAGAGGAGAGGCTGCACATGGTCGAAGCGACAGGCAGAGTGAATGACCTTGGCAGCGGAATTTTGGATTGCGATAAGGGGGGACAGGTGAGAGCGAGGGAGGCCAGCAAGGAGGAGGTTGCAGTAATCGAGGCGAGAGATAACCATGGCATGAACAAGGGTTTTGGCCGAGGAAATAGAGAGAAAGGGGCGGATGCGAGCAATGCTGTGGAGAGGAAATCGGCAGGATTTGGCCACAGAGTCAATGTAAGGTTTAAAAGAGAGGTGCGTGTCAAAGATGAAGCCCAAGCTAAGGGCTTGGAGAACAGGATGGATGGTGACCCCATCGATGTAGATGGGGTCACCATCTGCCAAGATGCCAAGATAAACAATCAAGCAGACACACAGGACCCAGGACCCAAACCTGGTGGGTAACACAGGTGGGACAGGGGGTGTGACCCCCCCCAAGGGGTAGCCCCAGGAGAGGAGATGCACACCAGGAGGGAGCAGGGAGGTGAAGGCTGGGGTGAAGGATACAACACTTTAGACACAGGACAATACTCTACGGACACCCTCCACACCCTAGACACTACTTCTCTCTCTCTCTCTCTCACACACACCCCCCCAAACTCCACATGAACCAGACAACAACTCACTGCGATACGACAATAGAGAAAGGCACGGGCTGGGGGTGGGGGCAGTCTCACAGGCAGAAGCACTGATCACTGGCAGAGGCTGGGAGTGAATGGCTTGCTTTTAAACCCTGTGGTAGGCAGAGCATGCTAGTGCAGGCACTCTGAACGCCGCGGCTGCAAGGAGGGGGGCGTGGTCACGTCCAGCGGCCGCTGTGTGTGCAGGCCAGCCTGGATACTCCCAGCGGGGCCGCGATCAGCCGCCCCCAGCTGGGGCTGTGGAGGAGGGACTTCCAGTCTGTAAGGGAGTTGCCCATCCTGGATCCACTCGCTGACATGGAGTCAGGTGTCGGATCCACCGCCGGCGGGAACAAGGATCCCTTCGGCGGAGGCGCAATTACCTCGGGGCCAGGGCGGGACCCCTGGTGGGTCCCCAGAAGTGTGAGTTTGTGCGGGCTTTCCGGGTTCCACGCCTATCAACCCTCAGGTCCCTGTATAGGGGCCTGATATTTGGGCACCTACTCAACATGGAGTAACAAGTCCAAAACCGCCTCCTTGACCTCTCCCACGAAATCCCTGACCTTGGTAGCAGCTCCAACCACTTGTCCAGCTTCTTGGAAATGCAAACTCCCAGTTGGGTGCAGACTAGTGCAGGAACAGTCTCCTGCACCCCAGGATGTGGGGGCAAGGAGAATGTCTCCTCTGCACCCCTCCCAGGATTTACAACTCCTACTCCTCAGGTGCATTACTTCTTGAGACCAGGTCTGGGTCATTCTATAGTACTGCACAGTGTTGGCATCAGACCATAGCTCTGGGTAATTGATAACAGGCTGCACCAGGGAGCAGGTGTCTGATGGGAAATGGAGGTCTGGTCTGAGCACTGTGGAGCTCACAGAGGCACTTGCAGCTCCTGTGCCACTGAATGTCTATGTACAGGCTCCAGGAGTAGGAGCTCTGGGAGGATGTGGTGCAGTAGCTAGATCAGGACTCCTGGGTTCTGACCCCAGCTCCATGTGGCCTCAGGCAGACTCACTTCCCATCTATGTGTAATGGGGCAGCACTTGAGCAACACCTGGATCTGGCATGTCAGGAGGAGCTTGTGGGGTGGCAGAGGGAAAGGTGCTGTTGTAGAGGGTTGAATACTGAGACCAACCACTAAATGCTGGACATTGAATGGGAGTAGGAGTGTGCATAGAGCTCATTAAAGCACAAGTGGATTTGATTCAAAGCAGGGATTTCATGCAGACTTTACAGAACATCTGTTGGCAAAGGCCCACAGCACAGTGGCCCAGTCACTCCTCTGTGGTGCCCAGGACGTCTGTTAAAGTAGCAGAAAGAAAACCTCTTAAAATGAGACCCTTTCGTAAACTGGCATCGTCGAGGCAGGGAGATGTTGAGTAATCCTGCAGGGAAAGGGCTTGGCTACTCCTGGCCAGCCAGTAAAACAAGGGAGGCTGGACTGGTTCCATTTCTAGCTCTGCGACTAAGGCAGGGAGAGCCAAGAGACCTCCGTCTTCACCCCATTCACAGATTGCCTGGGGGAGTCAGACCTGGCCACTGCCAGCACTGATTGGTTTGGCAATTCCTAGGGGTCTCTGGCACAATGGTATAGAGCACACTCACAGTGATGCCAAGGGAAGGGATCCATGCTGGGACATTTCTCTGCCACATGAGCACTAGGAAATCCTTACAGTAGCTCTCACGTGGCACTGTCTGACCCAACAGAAATCCTGGTAGGGCAAGGATGCATTCTGAAGGAGGGGGGGAGGGGGCTCACGGAATCAGGCCCATTGTTATTGAGCTGCACAAAAAACATAGTGGCTGGCACATAATATCAAAGACAGTAACTCTAATGCACACAAACAGCAAAGTTCCAAGGGAGGCAACAAGAAGAGGTGGGAATGGGGATTCCTCAGTTCTGATCCTGGCTCTCCCATGGACTCACTCTGGGATCTTGGGAAAGTCATTTCATTGCTTGGTGTCTCTGTTTTCCCATCTGTAAAAGGAGAGACACCAGCATCTCCCAGGTAGAGAGTTTATCGTGCTGGTGAAAAAACACAAAACACTCTTGCATTCTAATTGCCAGCTTCATTCCATGTCACTCAAAATAGAAATATCCTTGTTGCCTAACATGTTTCACATTTCCTTGAAAATGAAACAAAACAAAGGGTTTTCAGATTAAAATTCTGGTGAGAATGAGCTGCTACCAGAAATCAAACTGGATGAATCGCTCCATGGCTGCCCTGGAGCTTTGTAGCAGCGCAGAGGGCCTGTGAGGTAAGCAGGAGAGACACCGTACCCACCTGAGCTCCGATAGTGAGAGCCGGTGGGAGTTCAGGGCAGAGAAGCAGCAGAGACAGTGTGCTGCTGCACTTGAGCCCAGGGGCTGAGTGAGCCCCCAAGACAAAGATGACTGAGGAGAAGCCTGGAGAAAGCTGAGAGGAAGCTCCCCAGCTACCCGAGGAGACAGAGGAGCTGAAGGGAGCCCTAGAGACTGGACTGGGAGCAAAGAGAGGGCTCTTTAAAGACATCTTTAGAAAAACAAGGGCAGGAGTAGGGGGAGAAAGAAAAGGCAACTGGCACCGTACCAGTCTCAGCAGTTAGACAAGCAGCAGTCGACTGTTCAAAGTCTGGTGCCAATGTCCTTTTAATTCCCCTAACCCCCTTACCCCACTTCCAGTCCCCAAATGCCCAGCCCACTTCCAACCCCTAAACCTCTTCAGCCCACTTCCAGCCTCCAGTGAGTTGCCCAGTGCATGGCACCTTCCCTTCCACAGTGCTTCTGCCCCCACCCCTCTCTCGCTCTGGCCTATTCATTCCAATTAGAATGAATGGCTCATTGAAATGAATAGTGGATTGGTTTCCCATTGAAGTCAATGGAAAAATCTTCTGCTGGAAATACAAATCCAGAAATCAATACAATTTTTAGATACAAATCCAGAACTAAACCCATCTCTAGTAAACATAGGGACACAGCTATAGGAGAAGAGAAAAGAGAGAGAGGTAGTTAACAATACAAAACATATAACAACAATGAGGGAAAACAGCAGGTGGAGTAAAGAGCAGGTGACCGTGTGTGTACTGTCCACCATGGCAACAGGTGTATGAATAATGAGGGGGAAAGGATGAAGGCCAGAATAGATAAAGAGGTAGTCGGAGAATACCTGGCTACTTTGAATGAATTCAAGTCTTTAGGGCCAGATGAATTACACTCTAGTGTACTGAAGCACTGGCTGAAGTACTCTCAGAACCTCTGCCAATTATCTTTGAGAACACTTGGAAAACAGGTGAGGTGCTAGAAGACTAAAGATGGGCAAATGTTGTTACTATCTTTAAGAAAGAGAGGAAGGAGGATTCAGGAAATTATAGACCTAGTTATAGGACCTAATTATATTATAGGAAGTTATAGTCTAACTTCAATACCAGGAAAGATACTAGAACAGATTATAAAACAGTGCATGTAATGAACTCAGATGGTTAAGTTGTGAGCAGCCTTCATGTAGCAAAAAAATGGGGTCATGGGTTAATGGGGAAGTTTGCTCCTCCTCCGTCCCCCTAGTGCTGCAAACTCAGCAACTTGGGGTATTCAGGACAGGAGAGCTTTGCTCCAGCCAGGAACAGCAACTGGCTCTGGTTTCATATCAGTAAGGATTAAGACTTGGTACCTGAGCCTCTCTGGCTGGATCTTTGAGAGAGTGAGGACAGAGCTGCCTTGCTCAGCCTGAAGGCACAGATATTTTCCTCTGCCAAGAGTGCATGGAACTGTGCCCTTCAGAGATTCTGGTGCTAACCAGTTGTGATGTACTAGGAAACAACAGTCTCTACAGGTAAGCCAGTTCTACCAGAGCATAGACTTACCTGGGACATCCACTGAATCACACAAGACAGAAACTGTCTCAAAAAAAGGTTTTGAACTCACCAAAGCAAATCAGATGGTGTTTGTGGGAATATCCCAGACCAGTTTGTGTGGTATCTGGCAGGCTGTTTGGTCTGTCCCTGGTAACAGTGGTCTCAGTCCTGGGATTGAGCTGAGTGGCATTTAGCCCTGCCTTTGCCTTCCCCTATCCCTGGGACTGGCAAGGAGCACATTGCTCCCTGGCATTAACTTGGAGCTGCTTTCGTGCTGCTCTCACTTGTGTTGCCTTGGAATGGTCTGCAAGGGGCTGTTACACCAGACAGGGAGTGAAAGGACATACCCCTGCCCCACTGGCTATACCAGGAAGCTGTAGAAGGGTGCTGCCCTTATGCCGTCTAAGGCTTAGAGGGTCAGTAACCCAGCCACCCCATCAGGGGTTTTCTTCCTGTTCTCTCATGCTTAGGCCATTTTTAGATGAGACAAATCAAGCACATCTATGTTAAAACAGCTGCTAGATTTGGTCATCATCTGAAAATGAAAGTCACTTTGCACGCGCTTGGAGCGAGCTCCAAACCGCTTTTGAACCTCCTTTTCCCCCCTAACCGGACAAATGCGCTTTGAAGAAAAAGCGCATATTACTTGCGATCTGATTGTCTAAATCAAAAAAGCCGTGTTCTCACTCATCCTGCTCATCGATCCGGAGACATGCTCAGCATAAACGCTTGCGCACACCAATTATCCACGGCCATTGTATCACTGTGCTCTTTCCAGAGAGTTCAGTCAAAGGCACGCCGAGGTGGGAGCGATTCTAGAGTGAACGCTCTGAGTCAGTGCTGCTGGGCAAAGAGATTTGTGTACAAGTGTTGCGGGGATATGGCTGTTTTGGTGTTTACAAAATGTGCTGGCGTTACAGGGTCCCCTTCACACCCTTTTAATTTTGTGAATGGAGCGCGGTACCGCCATTTCTCTTTGTCGAGGTCTCAATGTGCTCCCCCAAACCGGAGCCATTACATTCAACATTGTTTCCCAGTTTGCCCTCCAAACTCCCCTACTTGCCTTTCCAGTATGAACCTGGGCACTCCCGGCTCTCCACCTCTCAGCACCCCTCCAGGCCCTACATCCAGTCCGACCTTGACACCCACCCCCTCTGCCCCCCCCTGGTCCCTGCATCCAGGCCAAAACCTCTGCACCCACCCTCTCTGCACCCCTCCTGTCCTCGCATCCAGCAAGACCACAGCACCCAACTCTCTCTCAGCACCCCTCCCCTCCCTGCATCCAGCCCAACCCCCCTGCACCCAACCCTCTCAGCACAGCACCCCTCTGCTCCCTGCATCCAGCCCAACCCCCCTGCCCACAACCCTCTCAGCACCCCTCCCTGCATCCAGCCAGACCACAGCACCCAACTCTCAGCACCCCTCCCCTCCCTGCATTCAGCCCAACCCCCCAGCACCCAACCCTCTCAGCACCCCCCCCC
>QEPC01010372.1:313721-323972 GCA_003113815.1 Sphenodon punctatus | reverse complement strand
TGGGGTTCCCCAAGGTTCTGTCCTTGGCCCTCTCCTCTTCTCTATCTACACCCTGTCCCTTGGCAAAATTATTGCCTTCCACGGATTCCAATACCATCTCTATGCTGATGACACCCAACTCTATCTCTCTACCTTCTCTCTCTCCTCCTCTATCCGCTCACGCCTCGTCGACTGCCTCTCTGATATCTCCGCCTGGATGTCCCGACGCCAACTCAAACTGAACATGGCCAAGACTGAACTCCTCATTTTTCCTCCATCCCCCTCCCCTCCCTGCGTCCAGCCCAACCCCTCTGCACCCAAACCTCTCAGCACCCCTCCCCTCCCTGCATCCATCACAATCCCCCTGCACCTAACCCTCTCAACACCCCTCCCTGCATCCAGCCAGACCACAGCACCCAACCCTCTCAACACCCCTCCCCTCCCTGCATCCAGCCCAACCCCTCTGCTCCCACCCTATCAGCACCCTTCCCCTCTGTGCATCCACCCCTCAAATCCCCGTGCAATCACCTCTCATTTCATCACCGCCTGCACACCTTCTTCTCCAAATCAAAAGCCCTGTACATACTCCTCCCGACCACACAACCCATCCAAACCCTCCTTGCCTCAACCCCTGCAAAACCCGTTTCATTTCTCCGCAGCCCCTGCATGCCTTCCTCTAACTAATCACAAGCTTGTACAACCCCCCCCCACTACCCTACCCCCAAACACCAAACTATGCTCTCCACACCCACTGCACATCCCCCCTCTCATCACTTCCACCCCTGTTCACAGCTCCTGTACTCAGTAGACGCAACACAACCGAACATATGCACAACTCCCTCTGCAAACCCCAACCCCTGGACATGCTACAATTTCACCCCAAAGAGCAGATTGCCCCCCTCCCCACAATGCAGCTTGTTCCCTCTTTCCTTGTTCATGACACGCCCTCCCCCAGCACTTCACATCCATCAAGAAGCTACATCCTACAAGCATGGTTCCTTGCACTGCAATGTGAAAGCCAGGTAACGATGCATAGACCCAGCAGCAGGAACGTATTACAAAAAAGTTTCTAACATGCCAAGACTCGTACAACTTTTTCTCACAATTTATTACCCACAGTACTTGCCTATCTCTCCGTGGAAAAAGAAGTTTAAGATGTCTTCTGCTTCTGACACAGCAACTCAAAATCCTCACCCATCGCACTGGTCCAGGACTGAGACCAGGGTCTTCATAGAAATATGGGACCAGAATAGGGTCCAAAAAGCACTTGGCGACTCATATAGAAACTTGGACACTTGCCAGGAAATTTCCACCATTATGTCAGAGCAAGGGTACAGACGGACCGTAGCTCAGCTCAGAGCCAAAGCCAAAGCTCTCCGCTTGGAGTACAAGAAGGTCAAGGTGCACAACTCCAAATCATGAAACGATCACCTTGTATGGGAGTATGAAGAACTCCTTGATAATTTCCTTTGTCTGAGTGAGGAGGTGGTGGTACCTATAGTATGTGGTAACAAAGTCATACGCATGGGAGGATGGAAAGTTGGAGAGAATAGCTAGGGACTGTTGGCTGCCACAACAGGAAGGGAAATAGAGGAAAACTCCATAATCCTCTTCGAAAGCCAGGACATTTATTTTTTTATTTATTTTATTTATAGATTTTTATCCCGCCCCATCCTGCAATGCAGCTCGGGGCGGCTAACAACAATAAAATCATTAAAACAATTTAAAATACAAATATAAAATATACAATAAAACAGGGCATAGTCCAATAGTAGATAAATAAATACATTGGTGGGGGATTAAAAATCACCCCCCCCACCCTCCCTCCCAAAGGCCTGGGCAAACAGCCAGGTCTTACAGTTCCGCCGAAATGTCAAAAGGCTTGGGGCCAGGCGAGCTTCCTCCGGAAGGGAGTTCCACAGCCGCGGCCCTACCACCGAGAATGCCCGCTCCATCGTGGCCCCCCGCTTAACACGGGGGACCTCCAGGAGGGCACCCCCGGCAGACCGCAGGAGCCGTTCCGGGGCGCGAAGGGCGAGGCGGTCCCTAAGGTAAGAGGGGCCAAGGCCGTATAGGGCTTTATAGATCATTACTAGGACCTTGAACTTGGCCCGGCACACTATCGGCAGCCAGTGCAGCGCTCGGAGCACCGGTGTAATGTGCTCCCGGCGACCCGTCCCCGTAAGAAGACGGGCCGCCGCATTCTGCACCAGCTGCAGCCTCCGGGCCAAGAACAAGGGAAGCCCCACGTAGAGCGCGTTACAGTAGTCGAGCCGCGAGGTGACGAAGGCATGGATGAGGGAGGCCAGGTCCGGGCCAGAGACATACGGACGCAGCCTACGTACCAGATAAAGCTGGCGGAAGGCAGCCTTAGCGACTGCCTCCACCTGCCGCTCCAGCCGCAGGTCTGCGTCCAATATGACCCCCAGACTCCGGACCTGCTGAGCTACAGGGGGGCAAACCCCCCCAATCAGGGGGGCCACCACCCCCTTCGCCCTCCCCACCACCATCACCTCCGTCTTATCTGGGTTGAGCTTCAGTCTGCTCCGCCGCATCCAATCCGCCACGGCCTCCAAACATTGGGATAGCACCGAGACATGCGAAGGAATGAGGATAAAATTAATGATGACGGGACAAGTACTGCAAGTGATGCGACTAAGGCCGTTTTTAGACGAGTGCGGCGGCGCCCACGCTTGTTTCTTAAAAAAGCCGGCAGCCCGTTCCACACGTGACGCTGCCGCTGAATACGCGCATGCGCGGCTAACGCGCATCCATTTCCGGGCGTGAACTGACCGGGTCGGCGATCGAGGCTGGTCATAACCAGCCGGAAATGGAAGCGCATCGCCCGCACATGCGCGTATTCGGCGGCAGCGTCACGTGTGGAACGAGCTGCCGGCTTTTTTGAAAACAAGTGCGGGCGCCGCCGCGCTCGTCTAAAAACGGCCTAAGAGACAGGACGGTCTGCATGACTGAGAGACCGGCAGTTGACAACCTGGTTCCAATTGGCAATGACAACGAAGACGAAGGTAAACCGGCATATAATTGAACACATTTGGATGGGCGCTAGGACCAATGAACAGTACACCTACAGTTTCAGGCAGTTCACCATGTTGCTTGATGTATGTAAAATGCTACACTTTATGTCATCACCATGTAGTTTTGGCTAGCTTTCCCCATAGCTATTAAATTAGTTAAGGGAATGCCTTCTAACACACATACGTTTGAAACTTACCATTGATTCAACCACACGCATATTAGTCACTGCAACTAAGAAATGGACTTTGGTTGTTTGTCCACTGAAGACCCAGCTCCCAGCACCAGCCAAACAACAGTCAATCCAGGACTTCTCTCTGCAGATGAGAAGACTACGAGGGCAGCATGCGAGGGCAAGAAGTGTCTTAGCGCATGACCTAACGAGGCAAAGCTGTGCTGCAGTGAACGAGATATCTTGCTTCCTGAAAACCGAGATGTCAGAATCTATTAAATGCATGAATGACCACCACAAAGCACTTTTTGATCTTCTGCACAAGATGCATCAAGAAAAAATAGACTGTATAAGGGAGTGTGGACAAATGTTGGTTTCGGAGGTCCAAAGGGTGGCATCCGCTGTAGAAGCCATCTCCAAAAAGGTGTACAACGATCAGAGCACTAGTGTGGTTGGGCACGAAAACGCGCTTTGTCTTGATGTTATCCTCCCCAGCAATGTAGAAGATGATTTAACCGGTGTACATGGTGATGCAGAGCAGCCATGTGAAGCAGGTCATGGTCCCAGGGAAGAAGAGGCAACCACCCACACCCAAGAGACACATATCGAGGAGGAGCCAGTCCGTCCAGCTGCAGATGCACAAACTGGAATGCCAAAAAGAGCTCGGAGAAATGCTGTCCCTTCACGGCGGTACTCACAAAGCACCTCTGTATGCAATTTTAAGTAGACTTGGGCCAGATTCGGATAAACTTTAGTACGACTAAAAGAAGGGTCCATCAAACATGGTAGTGCATAAAATTACAGGAGTCTGTGTATGTCAAATTCTTAAAATAATATCACAGTAGTTCTACAGCATGCATGTCAAAGAATTGCCTGTAACGGTCAGGGAAGACACTTTTTGATCGTTGTTTCACATCCGGTAGTATGTATGCTTAAAGGAAAAATGGCATTGTAAGGTAATTGATTTCTGTCAAACAACTGTGTGTTTGCGTTACATGAGCATTGCTGTCATATACATAAGTGTTTGTTCCGTGACTTCCGATCACAGGCCAGATATGTATGTGTCAACCATTGTTCCACAGCTGGTTTGATAACTGTTTATGGTTCTTTTTCAAGGTTTTAATAAATGGTCACTGTTAAAAAAAAACACAACTAGTGTGTGAAATGACTATATATAGTTAAACAGGAAGACGTGATTGTCTTGCTCGAGTGCAGCGCAACAAGTATGTTTGTGTTTAATAAGAATTACTGTCACTTGACCAAGTTCTATTGTAACCCTTGGTCCACTGTAGTTCTAATACAAAAAAGAAAACAGTTGTGTGTGTATTTTCCCATAACTCATCAACATGAAATCATTCTTGTTTTTTTATTGTAAATGTCTATTTAAGTAATTACATAGTTAAGTGTTTATTGTAGGACAGCCCCTCCCCCTGTTCTGGCAGATTCAGGTGGAGTTGAGGTGGTTCCGCCCTCTGGGGGAAACAAGTTTTCAGCCCCGCTGGGTGAGCATTCTTTTGTTTGGTGTAGGGGGTCCATCGCATTTACTATTTTTCCTAGGACTGATGGGTTTTGCCCATCTTGGAATACGGCTAAGCTTGTGGCAGACCATCTGTCATACTTGACCAAGCGGCGGGTCAGGCCACATGATATTTACTCGGTAAGGACTATAGCTAGGGGTCCAACTATTGCACGCCATGTTATTTCTTTCCGCAATGCAGATACGGCTATGTCTGTTTGGAATCAGGTGGAATTACTGTCTTCTTATGGGATCCGTTTGGCCAAAATTTTCGTTAGACCCCATGTGGGGTTGTTTCAGAAGGCATCTGTGGGAAGGTTACATAGGAGAGGGCCTGGGTTGCTTAGATCATTTTTGGGGCCTCAGTATAAGCCTAATACATCCCCGCTGGCTGAGTCTAGGGGAGGCAATAATGGTCTGCCCGGTGGGTCGGGTACGGAGGATCAGTCTGGCCCCCCAGGGCCTGTTGCTCTTTCAGAGTTCAGGCGTTTGGGGGGGAGATTTGTACTTGTCTTTGTCGGCAGAGGATTTACCGGCCTTGGTATTAGGTGAGTCCTGTATGGAGGTAATTGAAGTTACTACAGCAAACAAACCTGAGGTTTTTCTTGGGGAATCTGGCAAGGATATGGGTGTGTTATCGGCTGGCTCTGTGGTTGATCAGGGATTATCTCGGGCAGAGGGGGGCCAGGCTGGGCAGAGCCTCCAGGAGTCTCAGGAATTCCACTTGCAGCCATCTTGCTGCCCCCCATCAACTGGGGTTGTGAAGGTAGAGTCCTTCCACTTCCAGGTGGGTGAGTATCAGTCCCCGGAAATTAAGGTTATTCAGCAAGGGGCGGACGGCAGCTTTGTGTCGGTGGATGGGAGGGTAAGCCCTGGAAGGGATTATGTGGGAACGCTTGGCGAAGGTAACACACTTAGCTCTACTTTACAGTGGGCCCGGAGTAGGTTTCTTAGCCCTGCCGAGGAGAGGGGTTTAACCCTGGTATTGGATGTGGCTGAGAGGGATTGGTGTCCACAGGAAGCAGTAGGGGTAACCTCGCAAGATAGTCCCCCTCTGTTTGTTTTTGGCGATTCTGAAGGTGCTGTGGGAGGTGGGGTATTTTCATTTCAAGCACCTAGGATTGAACCCCCTCTGGTAGTTATATCTAGCGGACATATTGAGGATATAAATTGTTCAGGGGGAATTCCAGAGGAGGTATATAGGTCTGTGACCCTGCAACTCCCCCCAGATAGGGACCCCCATCTGTGTGGGGACCACTGATTGACATACAGCAGACATCAGGGTTGGCTCCTGGAATGTTGCCGGGTGGAAGGCTAAAGCAGATGATCTGGATGTTCTCTCTTTTTTGAGGAACTACGATATCATCTGATTGCAGGAGACATGGCATCAGGGTTCGGTCTCCTTATCAGGGTATCTTACCTTTGGGTTGGCGGCTTCTCCCTCAGTGGGGAAGGGCCACCCCAGTGGAGGGTGTGTGTGTTTCATATCTACTTCCCTTAAGGCGGGGCTTTTCCCACTCCCTAGGCTGTTTTCCTTCCTTTGTGGAGTTATAATGGTTTTTCCACTCAGGACGGTTGCCATTCTCAATGTCTATGTTCCTCCAGCCTCCTCGCGTTATTACCGAGAATCATCTTGGGATGAGCTGGGCAAATTGTTTCCTATCCTAGAAGAGGCTTACCCTGGCATTGGGATATTATTGGTTGGGGACTTTAATGCCCGTTTGGGTGTGTCAGATCTAGTGCTTGCCCAGGCTGGTGGGCCATGGTCTTTGGAGGATTCTTCCGCATTTCTTTCTAGAACATCTAAGGATAGGGGTATTAATAAGAGTGGGCTTCTTTTGGCAGATTTATTATCAGTAGCAGGAATTATTATTCTAAATGGCCGATCCTCTCAGAACTATCCTGCTGAATTTACTTTTGTTTCCCCCTAGATGCGAGTGTATTAGATCTTCTGGCAGTTTCAGAAACTCTCTATCATTTGGTAGAGGGGTTTAGGGCAGTTTACCAGCCAGGTAGCGACCATCTCCCAGTACAAGTGGGGTTTGTAAGAAGGGAGCTTTATGGTGAGGAACAGAGGCGGACTTCCTCTGGGTCCTTCAGAACCCCAGGTAAACAGAAAATCAAGTGGGATCTGGAGCTAGGGGATAAGGTTGAGGCCCTGTTGACATCTTTAGAGGGTTCCAGTTGGCTGTTGGGCCTTGAACAAGCCCAGGATATGGAGGAGCTTCTATTCGGGTACAAGCTTATACTGGAAGGGCTGGCTTCTTTGCTTTGTCCAACGAAATCAGTCAAGGCTCGGAAGTGGGGGTCCTCCCTTAATCACTGGTACGATGGGGAGTGCCGGCAGGCTAGGAATTATTGAGGGCCTCTCATAGGAGTTTCAGGAAGAGCGGTACCTTGTCTGCTTTGACATTATTTCGACACCAGCGCCACAAGTATAAGGACCTTCTCCAGGGGAAGAAAAGGCAGTACCACTCCCTTCAATGTGAAAAGATTAACCTTGCCCTTAGAGCTAAGGATTCATCGTATTTCTGGAGACTAGTTAGAGGGTGTGGGAAGGTTAGGGGAAGGATTGGTAACAGAGTTATGGAAGCTGATTGGATAAGGTATTTTACTATGCTTTATTCTTCCGATTCGGGACCTCCCCCCCCCGCCACCTCTATTGCAATCTTTGCCCAGCTGGGCCCCAGTAGAGGGGGTGGAAATAGAGGATATTATTGATGGACTGAAAGGGGGTAAGGTGACGGACCTTGACGGCTTTCCATTGGATTTATTCAAGGCCAACAAGACCTGGTGGGCTAGGGCGCTGGCTGCCCTGTTTACGGGAATTAATCAAACAGGGGAATTCCCGGATGGGTGGACACAGGCTGAGATCGTTCCCATCCATAAGAAAGGGCTGACTGAGGAGGCAAAGAATTACAGACCTATTAGCCTCCTCAGTGTGGCTAGTAAAATGTATGCCGCTATCTTTTGTCTAGACTGAATAGATGGATGGAGGAGGGGAACATTCTGGGTGAAGAGCAAAATGGGTTCAGAGCGGGCCGTTCTACACATGATCATTGCTTTGTGCTGAACCATTTTGTATCTAAATATTCAACACCCACGGGGCTCTATGCAGCCTTTGTGGATCTTCGTGCGGCTTTTGACCTTGTTTCCCGGAACCACCTATGGACGAAGCTTTCGCGTACATCCATTGACCTGAGATTGTTGGTTTTAATACAGAGACTGTACATTAGTACCTCCTTGAGGGTTAGATTGGATGATATCGGCTCCCTGTCCCAGGTAATTCCAACTAACCATGGGGTCAAGCAGGGTGTGTACTTGCCCCTGCTTTGTTCAATTTTTATTTGAATAGTCTTATCCCCTTGGTTACTGCCACTAATAATTGCCCTCCCAGATTAGGAAAGCGAGAGGTGGCTATACTGCTTTATGCAGATGATGCCATCCTGTTGGCCAGATCCCGGCTTGGCCTTATTAGACAACTTGCAGCGTTACATTCTTTTTGTGAGCAAAATTTTCTTGAGATTAACCATTCTAAATCCAAGGTCATGTTTTTTTCTCCCAGGCGTAAGGTCTTTAAATGGTTTATAGGTCTATATCCAATTGAAAAGGTGACCTCTTACCGATATCTGGGGTTAGTCTTTCAGGCTAATGGGGTATGGACAGCGCATACACTGGTGGCTATCAGACAGGCCAGACTAGTAGGGAAATCAATTTGTAATTTCTTTAGGACAAAGGGGGGACATTTGGTACTCCCAGCCATCCAGGTTTTCAAGGGCAAATGCCTGGGACAACTTTTGTATGGTGCCCAATTTTGGACAGCTGGGAAGTCTGTGCTTTTAGAAAGGGTGCAAAATATGTTTCTGAGGTCGCTCCTAGCCTTGCCAAATCATGCTCCCAATGTTGCCCTTCGCAGGGACTGCGGTTTGACCCCTATCGAGACCCAGGTCTGGTGTTTGGTCATAGGGTACTGGTTGAAGTTGCATTTTTCATGCACCGCTCCATTAGCTACGCTGGTGCTGGCAGAGGATAATGTATGGGTAAGCCAAGTGAGGTCCAAGCTATGTCGTATGAGCATGGCCATAGATAATTTATATTCCTTGAGTTACAAGGGCACCAGGAACCTGTTCTTCCAGAGGCTGCCAGATACTACCTTACAAGAAGAGACTGCCATCCTCCGAGGCAAGACTTCGTTGGCCCCAGTTAGGGAGTTATATGATTACTCCCTTGCTCCAGCCCTCTATCTGCAATATCAGCTGAGCCCCCAGGTCCAAAGGTGCCTTATAATGGCAAGAATGAATGTTTTTCCCTCTGGCGTGGTTGAGGGACGTTTTCAGGGGAGGCATGCAACTGTTTCTCTTTGTGATTGCTCTCTCCAGCTCCCTGACACTATGGAACACATTTTACTGTATTGCGAATGGTATACTGGCCTTCGTGCTAAATGGATCTCCCCTCATATGAAACCAAACCAGAATGATCATCAGGCACTGCTGAAACTGCTGGGAGGTCAGGATGAAAACATTATGAGGAATGTAGCTTATTTCCTTTTTAATGTTCTGGTAACCCAAAAGGAGAAGGAGGCCCTTGCTTTTGGGGAAGTTGGGAGGGTGGCTTTGGGATAGGACCCTGATCCTGAGTGTCATATGAATATTTTGGGCTGTATTTGCTGATTTTGATTGTATTCTTTTGTTGCTATGTCAGTGTGATGGCAATGCTACACACTTAAATAAATATTATTATAGTTAAGTGTTTGTGTTATTCGTGAAACAGCTACCTTAATTTTGTTTATGGCACTGGTTTGCAATATAAATATGTATGAAGAAATACACATTTGTAAATATCTAATCTATCTATCTCTCGATCTATCTATCTATCTCTCGATGTGCAAACACAATTTGACAGATCAATAGAAAGGGGTAATATAAAGTGTTGACATCAGATAAATAGGCCTTTTTCACGCAGACACTGCAACACAGATAAAATGGATGTTACATTTTATTATACATGTTGCAGGGCACCCATGGTGAACACTTGCAGCACTTCAACATGTATAATAAAATGTAGCACCCATTTTATCAGTGTTTACATCAGTGTAAAAAGAGCATTCGTCCAGGTTGAGCGGTGGACAAACCATTACTCATAAACTAAATACATCTTCTGTCTCCTTGGGTGTCTTCAGACGTTACGAGATCACGCTCAACCACACTGAACCACGCTCAACCCCCCTGTGGGGCCAAAGGGCCCTGAACGTCTGAACGGCGCGCGCCAGATGTTCATCACGCTCAATACCCACATGGGGTCAGTTTCAACCACGCTTCCCGGGCTAGCCGGGGGAAGGTCCCGGGAAGCGTGGTCAAACGAACCCCCACCGGGAACCAAGGAAAAGTAACGTCTGGACGCCAATCCCCGGGTGGAACCAAACGAAATGAGCCCCAGCCGGGACAAGGCATGCAGCGTCGCTGCCGGGCAACCAGCAACAACACAACCACCGGAGGGAGATTTAAAGCGAGAGCAGCAGCAAGCAAGCATGGCGGGATGGAGCGAGGAGGGA
>QEPC01010372.1:286049-297102 GCA_003113815.1 Sphenodon punctatus | reverse complement strand
GAAGGAGAGGAAGGATGAGGGGGGAAGATAAGGAGTTCAGTTTTAGCCATGTTGAGTTTGAGTTGACGTTGAGACATCCAGGCAGAGATGTCAGAGAGACAGTTGATGAGACGAGCTTGAACAGAGGGAGAGAGAGAGGGAGTAGAGAGATAGAGCTGAGTGTCATCAGCATAGAGGCGGTATCAAACGTAGCCGAGAGATCTAACAGGATTAACAGGGTTGAAAGACCCTGGTCCAACTCACAAGAGAGGTCGTCGACCAAGGCCACAAGTGGAGTCTCCATGTCATAACCTGGACAAAAGCCAGACTGCTAGGGATCAAGAAAATTGACCTGGTCCAGATGCTCCTGCAGCTGCCGAGCCACCACCCGTTCAATAACCTTCCCTAAAAAGGGAAGGTTAGAGACCGGTCAATAGCTGGCCAGGACACCAACATCCAGTGATGGTTTCTTGAGCAGGGGCCTCACCACAGCATCCTTGAGACAATCTGGCACCCTGAACTCCCCAAGGGAGGCACTGACAATCCCTGCCAGCAATGGCCCTAGTGTCTCCCGGCTAGCCTTAACCAGCCAGGACAGGCATGGATCTAATTCGCAATAAATGTCTCGAACAGTCCCAAGATGATCCCTCAGATCCGAGGGTGACACATCCTGAAATTCATCCCACAAAACAGGACAAGACAGGGCTTTTACTGCCTCTGACTCACCTACTGCTAAAAATGTTGCATCAAAACTGGTGGATTTGAGCAATTTTATCCGCAAAAAAGTCCACAAACAAATCACAGCAGGCATTTGATTACTCTAAAACCAGGTGGAGGGAGGCCAGACTAACCAGCCCCCTCACCACCCGGAAAAGCTCCGCTGGGCGGGACTTAGTGGATGAAATGAGGGCAGCAAAGAAAACTTTCTTTGCTTCCCGCACCACAATGGCATAGGTACGTAAACAGACTCAATGCCACAATTGGTCAACTTCAGTACGCCACCATCTCTCTAACCACTGCCCTTCCTACTTCATCTGCCACAGCTCCTCCGTGTACCACGGGGACCTGTGTTGTTGGTGATTCGGGAGTGGATGCCTGGGAGCCACACTCGATGGCCTCTACCAACATGGAATTCCACATGGTCACGAGGTCATCAAGTGAGCAGCCATCGAGAACAGAGGAAACATCCCCTAGAGCGGTCTTGTCCAGGCAATTACTGTCCCTCCCGTGGATGCCTGGGACAATGCTGTTGGGGCGGATGGGACAACTTAGGGGGGTGCCGGATGTACCAACAGATTTCAAATGCCCAGCAGGGTCAGGTATGAGTTGGGATGCTTTCCGGGTGCTGGAAGACTACGATTTAGGCAGTCTTCCATCTACCCCTGGATTGAGATTTATGGAGGGGGAGTCTTGTAGCGGGACTGGCCCCCTGGGCTGCCCAAATCTAATCGCTTGGGACTGTGCAGGGGGGAGGTGCCACATGTGTGACACTGGGCTGGTTCTCTCCCTGTCCCACAACCTTAGTTGCCCCCTCCCCCCTTGATTGGGGAGGGGTGCCCAGTAGATGGGGAGGTGGACAGGGCTGGCCCCGAGTGCTCGCAGCTGGCAAGTAGTGGAGGCCCCGGGCCTGGGAAGGAAACCAAGACGGATTTACTTCTGTGCGGCAGTGGAAACCTCTGTCTCAAAATTGTATCTTGGAATATGGCAGGCTGGAAGGCTAGAACTCTGGATCCTGATGTAACATCTTTCCTAACCAGCTTTGATATAGTTATGGCCCAGGAAACGTGGGCCAGAGAAAGTCCAGCACTCCCAGGATATGAAGTTTTTTGGCAGGAGGCCCTTCCAGTCCGTAGCAGAGGTCGCCCAAGTGGGGCGGTAGCTTGCTTTATTAAGACTACTGCAGGATTGAAGGTGTCAGATTTACCCATAGACCCCCCCGATTGGTTGTGGCTGTTTACTGGAAATGGCAAGCCAACTTTTGGTGGTGGTCTGTGTGTATATCCCTCCAGTAAACTTGGTGAATTTTGACGAGAACGCTGATTGCCTTCTTTGAGAAGGTCCAGAACTTATTACCAGGGGCAGGAATATTACTATGGGGTGATTTTAACGCCCATATGGGTGAGTCTGATTTTGAGCTGGGTTTCCATGGGAATCACTGGGGTGTTAAGGAAGATGTCCCTCTAGAAGACAGGAAGTCTAAGGACATGGGCATTAATACAGGTGGTCTGGCCTTGGCCGACTTTCTGTATCAGTTAGATTTGTACCCTCTGAATGGCCATCACTGGATGGATTGGCTGGGGGAATTTACTTACATTTCACCCAGGGGGTGTAGTACCCCCGACTACCTCATCATCTTGGTCTCCTTGATTGGCCTGATTGCAGCTTTCTGCGTGGGCTTTCAGTTAACTAGCGACCATTTGCAGCTGATGCTCACTTTGAATCACCCAAGGACTTCAGGCATGGGTGGTCTCTTGGCCCCCGTCTCCCCTAAACCCCTGGGGGAATGGAGGGCAAGAAGGCACTGGGACACCTGGCTAGAACAAGAATTCAGGGCTCTAGTGAATTCTCCAAGGGGCTTGCAGTTGTCTGTAGAGCTCAGGACTTTTACCACGCAGGAGGGACTGTTTACCAGCTTCCAAACCCTGGTGGGATGGCTAGCCCCCCTCTTCTTCGTGACCCGCTCTGAGCCCATTTCTGCTGGTCTGGGAAGCCAACCTCCTCCTGATTGGTTTGACGAGGAGTGTTGGCTCCTCAGACTAGAGTTATGGCGCCTCTACCGCTATTTCAGAGCCACACAGGGGAGTAGGTTTCTAGTAGAGTTTTTGAACAAGAGGAGGGTGTACAGATTGCTGCTTATGGCCAAACAGGATGCCTACTTTAGATCTAAGTGGAAAGACCTCAACGAAGCTTTAAAATCCAATCTGGTGAAATTTTGGAAATTAGTCAGAGGCATTGGCCTTGACGAGTCCTCCTCTATTGCCCCCCTGGTCTCCGGAAAAGACTGGGAGCTACATTTCTCCACCCTGTACATGGCTCCCGGCCCCTTTCCTGGGGCGATGGTTTTGGCTACACCTGCCCTTGATTGGGATCCTGTTTTGGTGGAGGTGGTAGTTGAGTTAATTAATAACCTTAAAGTTGGAAAAGCCCTGGGAGTGGATGGAATTACTGCAGAGTGTTCAAAGGCTGAGGTAGATTGGTGGGCTCCTATTTTGGCAGCTCTCTTTACAGGGATTAATAAATCAGGGAATATTCCCGAGGATTGGGGTAAAGCGATTATAGTCCCTATCTATAAGAAGTGTAATCCAGCTACCCCCAGAAATTATAGGCCAATCAGCCTTCTAAACATCATAAGTCAATTGTATGGCAAATACCTGTTAGTGAGGCTCAATGGTTGGTTGAAAGCCAAGGACATCCTGTCAAATGCCCAAATTGGGTTCCAAAAAGGGAGATCTACCAGTGATCATTGTTTTCTTTTGTCCCACTTAGTCCTTAAACATGCCAAGCCTCCCCAATCCTTGTATGCTGCCTTCATCGATTTGAGGGCAGCTTTTGACACAGTCCCAAGAGACCGGCTGTGGAGGAAACTAGCTTCTCTTGACTTAGACTCAAGACTGTTGCATTTGATTATTAACCTTCACAGGGAAAACTCCATTATTGTGAGGTTAAATCACCAAGGGGTAGTTTCAGACAGCATCCCCGTTGAGAGAGGGGTGAAGCAGGGGTGTATTCTGGCCCTGATCCTCTTCACCATTTATCAAAACGTTATGGAGACTTTTACGAGTGTTGCCAGTCATGCTCCTCTTGTGGGAGAGACTGAAATCCCCTGCCTCCTGTATGCAGACAACATGGTTCTGCTGTCACGCACCCAGGTTGGCCTTCATCGTCTGCTAGCTGCTTTTGGAGATTTTTGCCAGGAAAACTTGCTTGAAATTAATCAGGACAAGTCAAAAGTTGTTCATTTTTCCTAACCCCCCCCCATCTACAAATGGCAGTTAGCGAACCAGGAGATAGCCCAGGTCCCGGTGTATAAGTACCTGGGACTCCTGTTCCAGGCGACTGGGGCCTGGAATCTGCAGACCCAATTTTCCCTGAGTAGGGCAAAGAAGTTAAAAAACAATTTGATAAGTTTCTTTAGGTCGAGGGGAGGGTATTTAGTCCCGCCATCAATTTATTTCTATATCCACAAGTTGGTCCCCCAGCTCCTGTATGGGGCTCTTTTTTGGGCTCTGAACAGATTGAGGGACTTGGAGAGATTTCAGGTGGGTGTCGCATGGGCAATATTGATGCCCCCCCCGGTACCCCCTCCCAGGTTCTCTTTCGCGAGTGTGGTTTGCTCCCTCATGGCAGTACAACGAGCACGTACAGCAAGCGACAGAAATTCAAATCAATATTTATACGATTAAGCTTTTCGGCATAAACACATGCCAGCACCAGCAAAGTGTGGTGCATTGGGGTGCATTGGAGAACCATGAGTCCCAATGGGCCTTCGAGGTATGGGGATGCAGGAAACCGCACCCCCCACTAGGGCTGTAGCGGAATATCGCAGTGGTAGCTATTTCCGGCAGAAACAGTGTTTCCGCAATTAGTGGAACGGCATGGCAGAGGCTTTCATTCCGCGGTTTCATTCCGCGGTTCCGCGGTTCCGCTTATTTAATTCCGCAACTTAGTGGAATCGTGGAAACATGACATTTTCGCGATTTCTGCAATTCCGCCAGCGCCAAAAAATAGCGGAATAGCGGTTTTCCGCGATTTCCGCAATTTTTCAGCAATTTTTCCGCAATTCCGCGATTTGCAGAATTCCGGCGGAATTAGCGGAATATCTGCAGAAAAGTCGCGGTGTGGCGCGGGCAGTTCCGAAATGGCGGAACGGAATCGCGGCGTGGTAAAAGCTGCTGCCGCATCAGCCCTACCCCCCACATAAAACCAATGTTTGTGGTGCTTGTACTAAAACGTTGGGGGAGTAATAGGGGCATGCAGACTGATTTCGGTATGTTCCGTGTAGTGGAAGTTGAAGTAGAGCGATGCAGTTGTTGTGTTTGTCTTTATTGTTGCTGAACAGTGTGTTTTTATTGTTGCTGAACAGCGGGGGTTTACAGAAATGTGGGAACAACGAGGTGATGACAGGGGTGGGGAAGGACATGTCTTGGAGAATCAAAACAGCTGTGTGGTGTTTGAGGTGAAGTGCAAGTATTGATGTTCATTTAGGTGTAAGAAGTGCGATCCTGTCATGGTCTGCATTCCTGCAAGCAGGGCCGGCATTACCGCGGGGCGGCTAGGGGTGGCCGCCCAGGGTCCCGCGCTTGGGGGGGGGCGGTTTAGGGGGGTGAGAGTATAGAATTTTTAAAAAACAAATTCTTTAAAAAAAAGTAATAATTTTTTTTTAAAAAAAAAGTGGGGGGGGGACTCAGGTCAGCGCAGCGCCACTCTGCACTGGCAGGCAGACGTGGCACCGCGGGGGGCCCCACTCCCAGAACACCCACCCATGGCTCAGGTGAGGCCCCACCTCCTCCTCCTTCCTCCTCGTAGCGCTGGACCTGGCTGGCCCCTCCTTCTCTCTCCCAGAAGCTGCTTTCATGTAACTTCTGGGAGGGGGAGAGGACCCATGGACACAGCGTGCCGAGCAGCAGGCTGCTTTCCTGCTGCTGACACTGTGCTGTGCTGTGCTGCTGAGAGAAGAAGAGCCTGAGGAGGTCGGAGGAGGCAGCGCAAGGAGCGGCAGTGGAACAGAGAGGAGCAGAGCAGGCTGAGGCAGCGTGGCGAGTAGGGTGGTGGGTCCCTCGCCACCAGGATGACTCGGATCTCCAGGCAGGCTGCGTGGCGGCTGGGGGATGGAACCGGAGCAGAGGAGGCAGCAGTGCAGGCACAGCGTGAGTGTGTGTGTGTTTGAATGTGTGTGTGTGTGTGTGTGTGTTTGAATGTGTCTGTTTGTGTGTGTGTGTGTGTGTGTGTGAGAGAGATGTGCATGTGTGTGAATATGAATGGGTGTGCGTGAAAGAGACTATGATGAAAGTGTGTGTGTAAGCTTGAATGGGTGTGTGAGTGAAGAGAGAAAGGTGAACGTGTGGGTGTGAGCTTGAATGGGTGTGTGTGTGAAAGACAGGGGTGAAAGCATGTATGTGAGCTTGAATGGGGATGTGTGAGGTGAGAGCATGTGTGAGAAACCAAATGAATGAATGTGTATCTGAGAGAATGAATGTGTGTGTGAGAGGTGTGTAAGAGAGAGAAGGGTGTGTGGGTGGGTGAGTGTGTCTGCACGAGGGGGAGTTGCTCCCTCTACCCTGCTCCCCCTCCCATGGCTGTGCCCCACCCCCACCTCCTGATGACTGCCCCCACTCCCCCATGGCTCCTGGAGGGGGAAAGAAGCCGCAGGCCCAGCAGCAGTTGAGGTAAGGGCCACCTGGCCAATACCTCTTCCTTCTCTTTCTTCATATGACAAGAATGAACAGGAACACATCCTTGTCCCTTTCTTCAGGGACAAGGATGGGTCCCTGTGTTTTGGGTTTATAAATTATTTATTTTAAGCTTGATGTGCATGTAGACTGTGTTTTCTTCCATCCGATGTTAACCCTGGGAACTCCTTGCTGCTGGGTAATGCCATGCCACTGGCCTACCATCCCCCTGGCTCCGCCTACCATCCCCTGGCTCTGCCTACCATCCCCCTGGCTCCGCCCCTAGGCCTGCCGGCCCAGCTTTACTGCCCCAGTGCCCCTCCAACATCAGAACCCACCAGCCGCCCCTGGGAAAGCGCGTGGAGCTGAGGGGGCCCCACATTTTTGTGTTCGCCCAGGGCCCCGCAATTTCTAAGGCCAGCCCGGCCTGCAAGTTTGTGTGTATGCTTGTAACCGAGTAATTGTGGGGCCACAACGCTTGCGAAGGCTCTCCGGGAAGGCTCTGCAGCACCATCCTTTTAATACCCACTGCAGAAACATGGTTTGTCTTTACAAATTAGTGCGCAATGTTTAGTACCTACCAGCATGAGATTCATATGTATCTGAGCGATCAGACCATCAATTTCAGCATCCCCTGCATGAAATTAATAGATTCCTGGAATTACCCTTGTGAGTAGAGTAATGAATGCCGTGCAGACATTTAGCAGATCCAGAAGAGCCTCACGATCCATATCGATCACAATTCTCAAAGGCAGGTTGGATGCTGGAATGGAGAGTTATGTGAAGAAAGTTTAACGCGTGGAACAAACTTATTGTAAAGGAAACAATCTTCCACTATTAACTTGTCTCTTCATCCACCCACCACACCTCCAAAGCTTGGGTCGGGAGCAGGGCCTGGAGGGGCGCAGTCCCTGAAGACCCTCCCCTCAATTTTTCCTGGTGCTACCAGTAACTGTAATTACACAGTCTATCATGCAATTTCTGTCCTGCAGAAAACAAAAAACACTCTCTCAATTTCCACGCTCTGTGAAACCCCAGGAAAGCAATCCACTTCAAGGTGCTTGAACCCACATAATCAGTCCCTCAAATACCTGCAACTTCGACACTGTCAGGCCATTACTGCATCCCCCCCCCCGTTCGTGTTTTGTGCGGGCGGGGGGTGGCTTTGTAGACCGGAAATGCAGGGGAAGCATAGCAAGTTGGAACCGCCCCCCCCTTCCCCATCTGGACAGGAGCAGGAATGACCATGGCAGTGGAGCTGCCTTGTTTCCCCACAACCATGAGATTGCCCGCATACCTGGACACCAGCACGGCTGTGTCCCACCAAAACCCCTACAATCACTTTGCTGCGCTGCTCGAATCTCAGTACTCTTCTCTCTCTTCTCTCTGGTGTCAGCTGATGTGTCAGCTGGTGACTTCTGGTGTCAGCTGACGACCTCGCAAATAATTGGCCAGCTGACTTCAGGCTGTCTCCGTTCTGTTGTGTGAACACAGCTAGCGCATTTTAACAAAACGCCCATGCATGCGCCTGCTTTGAAATGCGTCTGATCCCAGTTGTCTGAAAACAACTCACGCCTTGATAAATGGGGACTGGAGGAAAGCGCACATTAGTAGAACGTGCTTTCAATGTGCATTTTTAGCACTCGTCTAAAAATGGCCTTAGTCATGCCTCTGAGCAGAGTTCCTTTGGGAGCTAACCACTAGCTCACTGGAGCCCACTGGGTGCTGTCCAGGGTTTGCTGCTTGCTTTTGCCCTTTGAGCTCCCTTCTCTTTCCTGTTTTTTTGGTGTTTGTCTCTAGCCAATAGTTGTTCCACTTGATATTTGTGAGGTCCCTCTCATGTGGTGAGCAATAGAAGGCAACACTGTGGTCCAATGAGTAGCAGGCTGGACTTGGTGCTGGGAGTTTTGGTCTCTCTGGGCAGCCTTGGACAAGTTGTTTTCTCTCTGACTTATCAAATGTGACTGCTGATGCCAGATCTTGCCAGGGTGCTTTGGGGGGTAAGGCAAAGGTGAGGATTGTCAGTCTGTGGGTATGGCACTTATAAGGGCTTTCCCCATGTCTCAAAAGGAACAAATAGTGAGTGCAGAGGCTACCAAGCCGTGGATTGTACTATCTGCAGATGGTGTTGTTCCCCTAATTGGTATTAACTTTGCTTTGCATGTCTTTGGTGTTGTCTGGGCTCACATGATTGTAGTTAAGTCTCAAAATAGGACAACATGGGCAAAAGGTTGGGGAGCTGTTGTGCAAGTGAATGGGAAGGGGCCACTCAGCTGGGAAGGCAGAGCCAGCATCTCAGTGAAGTGTGATCAGCAGGGAGATCAGGCTGTCCTGGTTAGGGAAGGTCCGGACCAGGGTGGTTCTCCTGCCTTTATGGAGACTGTGCACCTCTAGCTTGAGACAACATAGATTCTTTCCAGGGGCAGACGAGAAGCTGCCAGGAGAGACAATCCTGTCTTTGCTCTAATTTATGGCAATCCTGCCCCTGGAGCAGTAGCACAGAGGCAGCTCTGCTGCCCCAGATCTCCGTTGACCTGAAGAGCCCTTTGAATCCCTGGAGCAGTTCATGAGTCAGGATCAGGGCCAGGATGTGGCTCTGCACCTTGCCTGAGACAAGCTCCCAAACTAGGGTTTCTGAGGACAAAGGCTGTTACTTGTGCTCTACATCGTGACATCACCAATCACCAAGGAATCAGACAGCAGGGAAGAGAGAGGCTTGCAGTTTGTGTTGCTCTTCCACATTCAACTAAAGGCAGCCCCAGTAATAACAAGGCAAGTCGGCTTCCCCTGTTGTCTAAGGGAAGCAATAGATCCTGTACCATGGAAGCTGGATGATAGATCCCAAAGAGCTGACAGATTCCAGCTCCCCCAGTTCCTGGATGTTTGTACCTTCTGGCTGGGGCTGATTGAGGCAGGAGGCAGAGCATAATGGGGTGTTAACAAATGAGACAGTAGCCTGCTGTATTCTGGGTTCAGTCCGTGCAGCAATCACATGTTTAGTGTGTCCAGACTAACAGGCAGCCTCCTGCATGTATTTCATGCGCTTGTGGGCAGCCCCCACTGACAATGCCAGTGAGAGCGAGGGGCAGGAAGTGTTCGCTCCTTGAACACTCTAGGATTTTTGCCTGCGACTCTGTGGTGCTGATGGATATGGATGCATGGAGACACTGCACGCAACCAAATTGATGGAACATGGACATGTGGGCATGCATTAGCCTGCATTCACCCACATGACAGGTTCCACATTCTCTGAGACCCTGTCGTGAGTCGGGGCTGTGTGTCAAGTGGGTGGTGGCCATGCAGCTGGTGGGGGCAAACAAACAGGCAGGTGGACATCCACACGGTGTGGCTTAACGGTCTCATTAGTTAACACCCTAGGGTGGAATGTACCCCTCCCCTTCTGCTGCACCAAACCAGAGATGCCTGGCATAGCTGTAATGTATATTCAGGCATTGCATGTGGGCCCCCAGGCTTGTGGGCCCTGGTAGAGTTAAACCCCTTGTACCTAGGATAGCTACCCCTGGGGAGTTAGGCAGGAGCCTGGAGGAGGTCAGCCAACCCCAGGCTGGTGTAAAAGTCAGGGGTCAAGATATGGAGGGAGAGAGAGCTCTCTTCAGACAGTAAGTTAAGTTTATTGTGCTGGAATGAGGGCAAGAGAAGCAAAGCTGAGAGATGCTGCTAGACCTAACCTGACTAGGGAACTGAGAGGAGACTAGTTTCTTACCTGTAATGCTTCTTCTTCAAGTTGTATCCTCTCAGCAGTCACACTAGTGGTATATGGCACCATCTAGCGCCCCAACCTGGACATAGCAAGTATAGCTCTTAGAGTAGGAAAAAAACTGCAAGACTCCACCCGCTACCATAGGTATTAGGGGTGGGACATCAGGGCAGATATCGGGTACCGGTTTTACCGGTTCCCGGATTTAAAGAAACTGTCTTACCGGATTAATACCGGTTTACCGGTACCAGATCTTTTACATTGATTTCAATGGGGAACTGTGTTCCCATTGAAATGAATGGAAAAAAACAAAAACCTCCCCCCTCCCCCTCCCAGACTGTGTGGGTGGAATGGGGGACATCCCCCACCCACCCAGACCAGCATGGATTTTAAATTTTTTTCCCCTAAGTCCCCTAGTGTGCTGGGCTCCAGGCCGCCGCTGGCGACCCAGAGCCAACACCAGGTCCAGCAGCAGGTAGGTACCGGTACTGTACTGATACTGTACTTTTTAACACCCCCCCCACCCCAGGGATCACTGTACCTCCCCACCCAGGGATTGCCTAATGCCATTGCCATGCCTACCTTGAGCAGCGGCGGCGGTCTGGGGGCTTCAGCGCTGGCTGTGGCTGCCAGCTTCAGCACGCTACTAGGCCTTCTGGGGAACTTCCAGAAGTTCCCTGGAAGGCCTAGTAGCGTGCTGAAGCCGGCAGCCACAGCCAGCGCTGAAGCCACCGGACTGCTGCCGCTGCTGCCGCCGCCTGGAGCTCAAGGTAGGTGATCCCTGGGTGGGGAGGTAGGGTGATCCCTGGGGTGGGGTGTGTGTTAAACCACCCCAGGGATCAGTACAGTACCGGTACTTACCTGCTGCTGGTGCTGGCTCTGGGTCGCCGGCGGTGGCCTGGAGCCCGGCGCACTAGGGGACTTAGGGGAAAAAAAATTTAAATCCAGGCTGGGCAGGGTGGGTGGG
>QEPC01010372.1:266504-285363 GCA_003113815.1 Sphenodon punctatus | reverse complement strand
CCCCCCCCCCCCCCCCCCAATGGCACAGATGGTTTGTTTCTTGCCTGGCCCATACAACACAAAAAGATTGTCTGACTTTCTAAAGTGTCAGTCTTATTGATATAAATCAGAACTGCCCTATGAACATCCAGGGTGTTCAATATTCCCCTTTGGGGTGCTTTTGTAGTGATGCTGTGGGCTGGGCATTGGGCTGGATCTTGTGTAAAGATTGGGGAGGCCCAATGCAGTGTTGCCTTTGCTGCTAGTTCCCTTTGAGGGTGCCAGGCCCTTCTTGCAGGGAGGGTCATTGAGGCACAGATGCTCCTGTGACCACTCTGGCCTTTTTGCCCAGGGCTTTGTAGTCCTGGTGGATATTGCCCCGTGATGAGGATAGATGGGGCCTAACAGACATGCGGGTCTGTGTTGGCCCATATTGGCCTGGGTGGGTAGGCTTTGGCCCAGGATGCATCTCCTGAGCTTTTTTGGAGGATGCATGCTATAGCAGTCGCCCTGGGGCATACTCAGACCCACATCTGGTGGCGAGGGAACAAATGTGCAGGTGAGTCCTGGGCCAAAGCAGTCCAAAGCAGGCCCACTGTCACATTTATTTTTACTTACTGTGGTCAGGGGCTGGGCAGTCCCAGGCACTGCTGTAATAAAATAATAAAAATTCATAAGGTGGTCAGATGTGCAGAGGGGCTGTGGGCCTCTCAGTGGAAGCAGCAGTGCATCAGATGCTCAGCACCTGTGGCAATCCAGTGGTGCAACATAGATTCAGACACCTAACAATAGGCTCATGTATTTGGGAGTCCTGGCTCTAGTGTTCGTAGCCTGGCGTCTATTAACTGTCCCACTCAAGAGATGTTTGATGTTAGTTTCTAGTTCCTGTGCTGGCTTTCTGGATGGTGGCTCCATCCACTTACCCAGCTTCTGGGGAATTCAAATGCAGATGGGAAGCACAGTGACACGGGAAATAATCCCCTCCTTGGTTTAGGTCCCCATCCCCTGCCCCTGTTTTGACACTCAGCCTTTGCCCTGGCCTCCCAGCAGGGTGGATGAGCGGGGATTGCATCCCAGTCTGTGAGACAGTCTCAGCTCCCAACCTGCCCCCCACCCCCACCCCATCTTTCCCCATACTCAGAAGGCAACCACCAAAGGCCAAGAAAATCTGCTCTGTGAGACAAGTTTAAGGGGCCCATTTCAGTCACCAAAACAAGAAAGTGTCTAATGTACAGTTAAAGTCGCAAATCCAGCCAGCGCTTCCCCTCATATCTCACCCGGAGATCAGCGTTTGGCAGAAAATCATGAGCTAAAGCAGGAGTTTTTTGGCCCCAGATGGGATTTGCCTTGATTTTGTAGGTTTCAATCAGCATGTAGCTCAACACACAGCCATCTCCTAGCTGTACTGAGGGAGCAAGAATGACATTTTTACCTTCTCCAGCTCCAGTTTGATTCCTAACTGAACCTGCATTGTAATTGCAGCATTTGTCCCAGTGGGCAGCTGTCTGTCTCTTAAACATATTGGAACAATCTGCTCAGGAGTGATTCAGCCCAGCACGGCACTAAAGCACAACTGCCTCTAATCTCTGCTGCTGCCACTGTCCTTCAGGATAGCAGTGCTGCCCTGGGTAGCTAAGGAAGCTGACAGCTGAGGTTTTGCAACAGGCCACCAAAGGTTCCCGTCTGACACCCTAAACATTTCCATTTCTAGGGTCTCAGAGATGAGTCAGGCATCATGGATTACTCACAGTGCCTGATAAACGTACTCATTAAAAAACCCAACCCCCCCCCATGGGTATGGATGGCAGCACAGGAGCCCTAGTCATTGGCAGCAGGGGGTTGGTGGAGCAATACAAAAGGGGCTCATGATCATGGGGCTCATGGGTACCCCTCTATGATCTGGATGGTCTTGGGGCTGATTCCCCCATCCCCCACGGTACATTCAGGTGTAGAAGGGAGGCTGCCAGAGGATCCAGGCATTGTGGCTCCTCCCAGACCCCCCAGTGTATAAGTCTACAAACAGGCCTTGGCGGTCAACCATAGCCTGCAGAGCCATAGATAAGTAGTCCTTCTGATTCAAGCAGACATCCTGATTGCTTGGAGGAGAGGTTATAGATGGGACACACATCCCTACTGCTCTGATGCAGTGTTGGAATCCCGTATGGGAACTCCATTACCTCTTGTGGGTTGATGAGCTGCATGACCCGCTCCATGAGGATATCTACTATGACTGTGCACACCTCCATGATGGTGAACACTGGAAGTGCCCACACAAAATTGCTGGGTGACAGACAGGCAGAAGTTTGGGGTTGCGGGCAGTGCAATCACTGAGACTGCAGTGATCATGTTTGCCAACAGGTATCGGATCCCTCATAACGATGGTCTCATTCTGGAGATGTGGTCATAGGATCACCGTGATGTTGGACACCAAGCTCCGTGGTATGTGGAAGTGGGCTGTCCACTGCTCATTCCCCCAGATAGACAGGATGGTCTCCCACCAATCCTTGCTACACTGTGCCACCCAGGTCCTCTGTTCAGTCAGAACAGCCAGGCACAGGCTGTAGATGGCAGCCACGATGTCAGTATTCGGGGAATCTTGCTGCCTGCATCAGCTCTCCTTGCAGGGAAGCCACAACCTCCTGCAATGCCTTTTTCCACCATAGGAAAACCTGTCTCTGGCACTGAACCCTGTGCCTGTTGCGTACTGTGCCTTACGCAGCCAGTCTGTGGCCTGCATTAAGCATGGATGACCAGTGTCGGTGGATGGCCTAGAACCACCAACAGCAAGCCACTTGCATCTGCTGGCTGGCTCTAAGTAACATCTCAGCAACTGTTAACAGGTGTTCAAAAGCGGCACCCTTCCTGGATGCCATTGCTGTGTTTTTAGGCTCCTGATGCTCTAGCAGCTCTGGTCTCAGACCTGGTCTTGAGGTCCTCTAAACGTATTGTTTTGGGAGGTTGCATGGGGTGGAGCAAGAATTCATGGCTGCCATGGCAACCATGGTTCTGTCCTAGGTGGTGGTGGGCCCGACACATGAGGGGGGCCATACTCTGGACTTGGTGTTCCACACTGACCTTGAGTTGGGGGAACTGATGATTGGGTGTGTGGGGTGTTCACCCTTGTTGTGGTCAGACCATTATCTCCTGAACATCTCCATCCCAGCACGCCTGTCTGACCATAGGCGTGTGGGACCGATTAAGATGATTTGCCCCCAGAGACTTATGGAACCGGAGGGGTTCCAGAATGCCCTGGAGGAGATACCAGTTGACCTTGATGGCTGCTCCATCGATGACCTCGTGGCCTTTTGGAATGATTGGCTGACCGTGGCTCCCAGGTATCCACTTCCAGTGTTTTGTCACCACAGGTCTCCATAGTTCACGGAGGGCTTGGGGTGGCTGAAGCGTGAAGGGAGACATTTGAGCGACAGTGGCAGCATACTCGTGCTCAAGACATTCAGTTGCGGCATAGAGAATTTTTGAGGCCCTATGCCGTGGTTGTGTGGGCAGCAAAGAAGTGGTTCTCTGCTTCCCTCATAGCATCTGCTCAGTCGCATCCAGTGGAACTGTTCCTGGTGGTGAGGGGTCTGGTCAGGGGCAGCAGCACTCTGGGAAGCAGGCAGAACAGCAGCACGGCCGGGACATCAAGGAGGGAGCAGGCAGCAGACCACGGCATATGGGCGGAGGCGGGAGCCCACAGGGGGGCCAGTAGCTGGGGCCCGGAAGGCACTGGGGGACTCACAGCCAGATAATGGGGGCCATGAAGGGGCCAGGGGCTGGGTGCCCTGCCAGGTGAATGATGTGGGGCCAATGAAGCATGCCTTGGCGGTACCCCAGCATGGACATGTGGTGGGCGACCAAGTAGTATGCCTCGAATGAATCCTGCATGGAGAGCCCCAACTGCACATCAGAATGAGACCACACACCTGACAGTGCCGCCAGCTCCACTGCAGTAGACTCAGACATGCAGTAGTCTGCAGCAGGGGACCATGGAAGGTGACCCAGCTCCAACAGCTGGTGATACACTGCCCCACGAGAGCGCTGGTACCCACGGCCCCCGTGAACGCAGCCAAAATAGTACACGGCCAAGGCAGGGCCACCCTCCACCAGACAGACCGTGTAGGCAGCCAGGCTGCACACAGAAAGGGCAGACACTGTCTCTGCTGCAGACCAACCCACATGCGAGCACCTCATCACCGGAATGCACCCATCGGGGAAGGGACACAGCCCCAGCGTCTCAGCATGCAGCCAGCAATCCTGGGCTCTCGCCTCATTGCCGAAGTAGTGAAGGCCAGAGCTCAGGCTCGCATAGGCACCCAACAGGCTGTCCGGGCAGCTCAGGAGCAATTGCACAGCCGGGGTATGCCACAGGTCACACAGGGCCATGGTCTCGTGGAAGGTCCACTTATGGGGGGCCCCATGGGGGCCAGGAGCCTGGTGGAAGTGCAGCCAGCCATGGTCCAGCCAGTCAGGGAGAATAATAGCATGGACAGGGGGGCCCACATTCCCTGGAGGGGCAGGAGGGGACTCGGGCAAGGCCAAGCGATAAGGGCACAGGCCGCAACAAGGCATGGCAACAGAGCGAGGTGTGCGGTGCAGCCCCAGCACAGCTGCAGGAACCGAGTGCACAGACAGGACAGCTGACACACTAATCAGGCCGACAAGGACACAGTGTTGCCAACAGACAAAGGTGGGAGGTGATGACAGAAGAACTGCAGCTGACGCCTGCACACCCGGGCGCACGCCTGTCCATGCGAAAGGCCCCACGAAGGGACATCAGGTGCGCTCTGTAGCCCGCCCCTGCTGCCCCGGGTCACCCGCCCTGCAGGAGGTGGCCCGGCCAGCTGGGAAGGGGGTGCCCCAGGCCAACATGGGTGCCTCGCCCGGTTGCTGGGTCCCGACCCGAGGGCGGGGCAACACGTGTCCCAGCCTATACTGGGGCTGGCTGCACCCCACCCAGGGCAGACCGCAACATGGAGCAAGACAGGTTGGGCACCTGCAGGATGCACGTAGCGCTCTGTGCTGAGTGGTATTGCACCTACACCAATCAGCTGCGCATCCTGACCACTGAGGTGCACTTGGGCACCCGCCTGCAGGTTAGCTTGGCC
Source organism: Sphenodon punctatus (assembly GCA_003113815.1). NCBI lineage: Eukaryota > Metazoa > Chordata > Lepidosauria > Sphenodontia > Sphenodontidae > Sphenodon > Sphenodon punctatus. The sequence goes on along the minus strand of QEPC01010372.1, from coordinate 280,279 downwards.
TAGAGTGCCGCTAGGGCCCAGCGAGCCCACCACATCTGCAGGTGCTCCCTGGCCTGGCTCACGGCTCAGTGGGTGACCGGGGCGGACCAGCATGCCGTGAGCCGCAGCCGGATCAGGACCGCTGTGCTCCATGAGGTGGCTGGGCACCTCTAATGGTGGAGGGAGACCATGCACCGGGCCGCCCTGCTCGCTACGCCCATTGCCCAGTGGGCATGGGTCACAGAGCGGGCACAGGGGTGGTGGTCCCGGGTGCTGGATCAGTGGGACGAGGCTGCCTGGAGGGCGCACTTTTGGATGGACAAGCTCACCCTACTGTGGCTTGCGGAGCTGCTCATGCCCTGGCTGGAGCAGCAGCACACCCCCATGAGGACCCCATCCCCATGGTCCAATGGGTGGCCATCGGAGTCTGGGCCCTCGCAACACCCGACTCCTGCCGGTCCATCTCACAGCACTTCGGTGTCGGGGTGAGCACCATTGCCTGTATCCTCAGGGATGTCTGTGAGGCTGTGGAGGGCATGCTCCTGGACCGAGCGATCCAGCTGGTGGACCAGGAGGCTGTGATGGCCAGCTTCATGGCTGGAGGGTTCCCCAACTGCATGGGTGCCATGGACAGCACTCACATAGAGCTCCTCTGCCCCTCGGCTGGGGAGGCCGTGGAGTATGTCAGCAGGCACGGGTACCACTCCCTGCAGCTACAGGGGGTCGTGGACCACCGGGGGCGGTTCATAGACATCTTCACGGGCAACTCTGAGTGCAGCCATGATGCCCGGATCATGACCATCTCCCCCATCTATGCCCGGATGTACCGCGGGGACTTTGCAGACATGGGGATGACCTGGATCGAGGGGGTGCTTATGCCCCCCTGTATCCTGGGGGACACAGTCTATCCCCTCACCTGGTGACTGATGAGGTGTACCCAGTCGCCTGGAGGTGCTCTACAATTCCCACCTGTGTGCAAGCTGGACCGTGGTTGAGCAGGTGTTCGGGGCCCTCAAGCAGTGCTGGAGGAGCCTTGCGGGCCAGCTGGACTACACGGTGGAGACCTCGGCCCTGGCGATAGGTGCCTGCTGTGTGCTGCACAACGTGTGCAAGACCGATGGGGCAGCCCTCAAATACCTCGTCCCACATCGCCCTCCCGTCCCGGTGCCTCTGTATGTGAACGTGGACAACCCGAGGGAGTCCCCGTACGCCAAGCGCATCCATGCTGCCGTAGCCATGTGTATCAGTTGGGAGGCTGGGGCATGAGTAAGCTCAACCCTGAACCCACCACCGTGGGGCCCCCGGGGGCTCCCTGGGTGAGCCCCTCTATGGGTGCCGGTCCCCCCCTCGGGTCCATGAGCAGACTAAAGGAAGCGCTATTGCTGTCCCAACTCCCTACATTTATTTTTACAACAATTACAAGTGCCCCCAACACCCCAACCACCACCCACCATTGCGCGGGTGTGGCCCCCCCATCAGACCACCCTCACCCTTCCCCCCTTCCCCCGTGTCTCTGGGGCCACCCCCTTGACTGCCCTGTGGGCACCACAGAGCTCTGGGAGCCTCCCTCCCCCCCACTGTCCGTGTCCCCAACGGTGTCCTGGGAGGCCTTAATGTCTGGAGGGGCAGGCGGAGGTGGGAGGGAAGGTGGAACTGGGACCCGAGGGGCCCCCCTGGGTGGCTGCTCCCTCCTGAGGCCTGCAGGGCCCTGAAGGTGGATGCACGGCCCCTGCTGGCGTGGTGGCGGCTGGGGTGGTTGGGGGGGAGGTGGTGGCGCCGAGGGGCCCAGCATCGGGACCTGGGCAGGCAGGGTGCCCAGCGGGGTGGCTGCCATCACATAAGCACTCATAGTGCCAGCGTGCAGGAGCAGGGAGGTCCCGATGTTGTGGGACCTGTCCATTTTGGCTGAATGCTCCCACACCATCCCCATGATGGCCTGTTCCAGACGCTCGAACGCCTCTATCTGCCTGCTGTGCTCCCGGCGCTCCCGCCTACATTCCAGGTGCAACTCTGCTTGGAGCCTCTGGTCCCATGCCTCTGCCCGTAGCAGGGAGCGCCCTATGGCCACCTCCATGCGGTCCACAGCCACTATCATCCGCTCCCTCTGTTCCGTTGTGGTCCAGCATATGTCCTCCACCTGGTCCTCCCTCCGGCACCGTACCAGTGCCTGGTGTTCCCTCATCTGCTGTGCTGGAGGCATGGGCACGGGTTGTTGGGGCCCCTCTGGTTGCCCTGTAGGGTACACGGAGGTAAGTTGTTTGCTGCCCCAGCAGCCCACCCCCAGGCCTGGGAGAGACCTGGGGGTCTCTGTCCCCCCCCGGGTTGGCACCCGGAAACCCCCCAGGTCCCTGACGCCCTGTCCCCCCTGGCCCCTGTGTCCACCTCCTGGCCTCCATGTCTCCCCCACCCTGCCGGTGTGCCTCACCTGGGTCCTCTGGCTGCTGCCCGGGCTGCTCGGCGCTGGCCTCCTTGCCTGTCTGCTTCTGGTGCCAGAGTGTTCCATGCCCTGTGGGGGGATGGGGGGTGGTTGGTGGAGGGCGGTTGGATTGCCCTGGTGGCTCCCCAGACCCCCGTCCCATGGTGTCTGGTGTGGGTGGGGCCTGCCCCCTGGCCGGGGCTCCCCCCACCCTCCTCGCCCCTGGACCTCCTCCCCTCCCACCTGCTAGCTTACCCTCGATGTCCGTCTCCGATCCCTCCAAGGCTGGTCCCTCCATGTTGCTGTGCTCCCCCTGCGACCACTGGCTGAGGGTGATGAGTGTGCTGGCCTCGGACTCTGCCTGTCTGGCCAGGGGGTGGGGAATCTCCGGGCTGGTGTCCGGGGGGGGGGATGTTGGTCTCTGAGGACCCAGGGCATTTCTCCTGGGGGCCTGGGGCCCTGGAGCCAGTGCCTTCTTGGGGGGCGGCGAGGGGAAGGGGGTACCTTGGCCCATTCCCTGCCCTGGACCACAACACTCCCCACGAGGCGGGGAGCGACTATCGAGCCGTTCATATGGAGGATGCGGTCCAGGGCATTGTAGAAGGGGGCAGTCTGGGCTCCGTGTCCGGACTGCCGGTTGTTGACCCTAATGGCCTTGTACCAACTCTTTAGCTCTTTGGCCTTTGAGTGGCACTGTGCCACGGTCTGGTGATGGCCCGTCGCCTCCATTTCCTGCACTATCTCCCAGAACACGTGCTCATTTCTCTGATTAAGTGTGAGTTCCAGTTGATGCTCCAGGGTCCCCCAGATCTGGATAAAGTCCTGGGTCTCCCAGAGCCCCCATTGCCCCCCTCTGTGGTAGGGCTGTCTCCCCCTCCGGTTCTTCCTCCTCCTCTTCCTCCTCCTCATCTTCTGCCTGGGCAGCACCCTGCTCCTCCGGGGGCTCGGGCTCCTGGGCCCATTTCCATGTCTGTGGGAGGAAGGGGGCGGGGGGTTTGGTTGCTGTTCTGCCTCTGCCCCTGTCCTGCGGCCCGCCCCCTCCTCCCCTCCTGCCAGCCGGCCGGGCACCCGCCCCCATGGGAAGCCCCTGTGCTGCTGGGCCCCCTCCCCTTTGGTCCCCTTACCCGTTTCCAGGGTGCCTCCTCCCTCCGGGCTGGCAGCAGGCACCGGGGCGGCCTGTACTGACTGCTGCTGCTGCTGTCCCTCCACCTCCTCCATGTGCAGCACGACCTCCTCCTCCTCCGCCTGCACTTCCACCTTCTCCTCTTCCTCCCTTGCACTCTCGCCTGCCACTCTCTTCTTCCTTCTGCCTCGCACCATCCCGCCACGTCCCCCTGCTGCTGTGTGCCCTTTAAATCTCCCTCCGTGGCCTGTGTTGTTGCTGGTTGCCTGGCGGTGACATTGCATGCTTTGTCCCTGACTGGGAATCATTTTGTTTGATTCTGGCTGGTGGTTGCCATTCAGACATTGCTTTTTTTGGTTTCCCGTTGGGAATCTCTTTGGCCACGCTTTCGGAGATGGTCCAGGCTAGAGCTCTGGAAGCATGGTTGATTTTAACCCCAGGTGGGTATTGACTGTGGTGAACATCTGGCGGCCGTTGAACAGATGTTCAGGGCAATTTGGCCCCACCGCGGGATTGAGTGTGGTTCACTGTGGTTGACTGTGATCTCGTAATATCTGAAAATACCCCTTATCTTTATATTTTAGAAATTTTACTATGGGTGATTTCAGATGAGATGGGGCGGCATTCGCCCCATCCTGGAATCACCCAAATGATTCCCCGCCGGGATCATTCCGGCACGTCCAACAGACGTGCCAGCTGATCCCGGTGGGGAATTGGGGAGGGGGCAGGGCCGCGTGGCGTAACATGTGGCCGCACGGCCCCGTCCCCCCACACTTCCCCTCCGCCCGCCTTCTGGGGAGATGGGCAAGCGCCGGGGCCGCAGCACCCGCCCGATTTGACCCCAGCCCGGAATTCTGCCGGGGATTCCGGGCCGTGGTTGCCGGCCAGATGTTACTTTTTGTTGGTTCCCACCAGGAATCTCTTTGACCACGCTTGCAGCGATTGTCCGGCGGGGAGCCCCAGAAGCGTCGTTGAAATTGACTCCATGTGGGAATTGACCGTGGTGAATGGGTGTTTTCAGACGTGATGGGGTCGATTGGCCCCGTCATGAAATCAATTAATTAATCCCTCGCCGGGATGACCCGTCACGCCCTAACAGATGTGCCGAGGGATCCCGGCGGGGAATCGGGGAGGGGGCAGGGCCGTGTGGCACAACATGCGGCCGCATGTCCCCGCCCCCTCCATGCTCCCTGCCGCCCACCCTCTGGGGAGACGGGCGGCCGCTGCGGCCAATGCGGCTGTAGCGCTCGCCCGCTATGGCCACGGGCCNTGCTGGAGGCATGGGCACGGGTTGTTGGGGCCCCTCTGGTTGCCCTGTAGGGTACACGGAGGTAAGTTGTTTGCTGCCCCAGCAGCCCACCCCCAGGCCTGGGAGAGACCTGGGGGTCTCTGTCCCCCCCCGGGTTGGCACCCGGAAACCCCCCAGGTCCCTGACGCCCTGTCCCCCCTGGCCCCTGTGTCCACCTCCTGGCCTCCATGTCTCCCCCACCCTGCCGGTGTGCCTCACCTGGGTCCTCTGGCTGCTGCCCGGGCTGCTCGGCGCTGGCCTCCTTGCCTGTCTGCTTCTGGTGCCAGAGTGTTCCATGCCCTGTGGGGGGATGGGGGGTGGTTGGTGGAGGGCGGTTGGATTGCCCTGGTGGCTCCCCAGACCCCCGTCCCATGGTGTCTGGTGTGGGTGGGGCCTGCCCCCTGGCCGGGGCTCCCCCCACCCTCCTCGCCCCTGGACCTCCTCCCCTCCCACCTGCTAGCTTACCCTCGATGTCCGTCTCCGATCCCTCCAAGGCTGGTCCCTCCATGTTGCTGTGCTCCCCCTGCGACCACTGGCTGAGGGTGATGAGTGTGCTGGCCTCGGACTCTGCCTGTCTGGCCAGGGGGTGGGGAATCTCCGGGCTGGTGTCCGGGGGGGGGGATGTTGGTCTCTGAGGACCCAGGGCATTTCTCCTGGGGGCCTGGGGCCCTGGAGCCAGTGCCTTCTTGGGGGGCGGCGAGGGGAAGGGGGTACCTTGGCCCATTCCCTGCCCTGGACCACAACACTCCCCACGAGGCGGGGAGCGACTATCGAGCCGTTCATATGGAGGATGCGGTCCAGGGCATTGTAGAAGGGGGCAGTCTGGGCTCCGTGTCCGGACTGCCGGTTGTTGACCCTAATGGCCTTGTACCAACTCTTTAGCTCTTTGGCCTTTGAGTGGCACTGTGCCACGGTCTGGTGATGGCCCGTCGCCTCCATTTCCTGCACTATCTCCCAGAACACGTGCTCATTTCTCTGATTAAGTGTGAGTTCCAGTTGATGCTCCAGGGTCCCCCAGATCTGGATAAAGTCCTGGGTCTCCCAGAGCCCCCATTGCCCCCCTCTGTGGTAGGGCTGTCTCCCCCTCCGGTTCTTCCTCCTCCTCTTCCTCCTCCTCATCTTCTGCATGGGCAGCACCCTGCTCCTCCGGGGGCTCGGGCTCCTGGGCCCATTTCCATGTCTGTGGGAGGAAGGGGGCGGGGGGTTTGGTTGCTGTTCTGCCTCTGCCCCTGTCCTGCGGCCCGCCCCCTCCTCCCCTCCTGCCAGCCGGCCGGGCACCCGCCCCCATGGGAAGCCCCTGTGCTGCTGGGCCCCCTCCCCTTTGGTCCCCTTACCCGTTTCCAGGGTGCCTCCTCCCTCCGGGCTGGCAGCAGGCACCGGGGCGGCCTGTACTGACTGCTGCTGCTGCTGTCCCTCCACCTCCTCCATGTGCAGCACGACCTCCTCCTCCTCCGCCTGCACTTCCACCTTCTCCTCTTCCTCCCTTGCACTCTCGCCTGCCACTCTCTTCTTCCTTCTGCCTCGCACCATCCCGCCACGTCCCCCTGCTGCTGTGTGCCCTTTAAATCTCCCTCCGTGGCCTGTGTTGTTGCTGGTTGCCTGGCGGTGACATTGCATGCTTTGTCCCTGACTGGGAATCATTTTGTTTGATTCTGGCTGGTGGTTGCCATTCAGACATTGCTTTTTTTGGTTTCCCGTTGGGAATCTCTTTGGCCACGCTTTCGGAGATGGTCCAGGCTAGAGCTCTGGAAGCATGGTTGATTTTAACCCCAGGTGGGTATTGACTGTGGTGAACATCTGGCGGCCGTTGAACAGATGTTCAGGGCAATTTGGCCCCACCGCGGGATTGAGTGTGGTTCACTGTGGTTGACTGTGATCTCGTAATATCTGAAAATACCCCTTATCTTTATATTTTAGAAATTTTACTATGGGTGATTTCAGATGAGATGGGGCGGCATTCGCCCCATCCTGGAATCACCCAAATGATTCCCCGCCGGGATCATTCCGGCACGTCCAACAGACGTGCCAGCTGATCCCGGTGGGGAATTGGGGAGGGGGCAGGGCCGCGTGGCGTAACATGTGGCCGCACGGCCCCGTCCCCCCACACTTCCCCTCCGCCCGCCTTCTGGGGAGATGGGCAAGCGCCGGGGCCGCAGCACCCGCCCGATTTGACCCCAGCCCGGAATTCTGCCGGGGATTCCGGGCCGTGGTTGCCGGCCAGATGTTACTTTTTGTTGGTTCCCACCAGGAATCTCTTTGACCACGCTTGCAGCGATTGTCCGGCGGGGAGCCCCAGAAGCGTCGTTGAAATTGACTCCATGTGGGAATTGACCGTGGTGAATGGGTGTTTTCAGACGTGATGGGGTCGATTGGCCCCGTCATGAAATCAATTAATTAATCCCTCGCCGGGATGACCCGTCACGCCCTAACAGATGTGCCGAGGGATCCCGGCGGGGAATCGGGGAGGGGGCAGGGCCGTGTGGCACAACATGCGGCCGCATGTCCCCGCCCCCTCCATGCTCCCTGCCGCCCACCCTCTGGGGAGACGGGCGGCCGCTGCGGCCAATGCGGCTGTAGCGCTCGCCCGCTATGGCCACGGGCCAGAATCCCTGCAGGGATTCCGGGCCGTGGCCGCCATCCAGACGTGACGGCGGGGGTCACCACGGCAGGGAATTGCCTTCACCATGCGACGGCCTCCGGCCCCGCCACTTCGACTGCTCGCGTGGTGAATGTGATTCCCCGTCATGGTAACATCGGGGGGGGGGAACATCCGTTCCCCCCAACAGACGTTACGTGGTCCAAGCCACCACGGGGAATTGACTGGTTGACATTGACCACGTAACGCCTGAAAATACCCAACATCTGGTGGCCGCCAAACATACGTTCAGGGTGTTTTGGCCCCATGTGGGTATTGACCGTGGTTCACTGTGATCTCGTAACATCTGAAAATACCCTATGATGGCTCTGGGGGGGTCTGAGTCTTTTGGTTTGGGTCTCAACGTCCTGTGTGCCCTCTCTGTTTCCACATTGTGAAGCTGGGGTTAGTATGGAAAGTTCTCTTGGAAGATTTGCATGAGCATCTCATGCATTCCCCCTGCTTCGCTGTTCTCTTTAATGCCCATTATGTGTAGGTTGCTACGTCTGGATCTATTCTCCAGGTCATCACATTTATGTTTGAGCAGGTTCAGAGATTCTTTTATTTTTGCCAGTTCATTATCTGTGTTCAGTGCCTGGTCTTCTAAGTTGGAAACTCTTTCTTCCACCTGGTACAACCTCTTGTTCATATTTTCCAGTTTTTTGTTTCCCTCCTCTACTGCTTTATTTACTTTGTTAATTTTTTCCAGGATCTCTTTTTTTTAATGTTTTTGGGCTTCCGCCCTTGAGGCTTTTATCTCATTTAAAATTATGTTCATGGTGGCCTGTTCTTCTGCTTCTAAGTCTCCCAGAGTGTTGGGGCCCCCCCGCCCCATTTTGTCACTCACCCCTGCTTCTTCTTGTGCAGACTCAGCTGCCTGTTTTTGCTGCCACAGTCGGGTGAGCGGTCCTTTTTCCACGTTTTTTTTGGTTGGGCTCATGCCCCAATCGCTCCCCTAGCTGGTGCTTCTGTTTATTTTCTTTGAAGTAGGGTTGTTTTTTTTGTTTTTTAGCATGGTAGCGGGTTTGCAGGGGGAGCTCAGGTTCGGCATGACTGGCTACTCATGCATGTGTATTGGCCCCCCCAACATCTTGGATTTTGAGAAACAGGAGCCGGTACTTGAGTTTATGCCTGTGCCAGTGTTGGACTTCAGTGTGGCTACTATGCAGGTAATGGCTCAATTGGTTTTCATTTTTTGAGAGGGTTTCCTCACTCCTTTGTATTTTGGCATCATAGGAGGTTTGATTTAATAACAAGTTACGGTGATGGCTTTATCCGCTGCCTTTTCATCCCCTTATTACCTAATTGGTTTTGTTCTTTTGTTGCCTGCTTCTTTTCACCTTATTTGAAAAGTCTCTCATTGTACAATAGAAATGAAAGTTATTACTTAGTGAAGCAATGAAATTTTTTTGTTCATTTATAGGAAGAGTGTGGCAGAAGTTGATGACTGGCAAAAAGAAGTGTGTGCTTAGGAAGCACATAATTCTTATAATTGTCATCGGAAAAATTAAATATCTTGCAAGCTTTACAGATACTAGTGTGCTTTGAACTCCACAATTTTAATCTGTTGTGATTATGAGTGGGTTGCCACCTATGCAAACCTTTAAGGAATACTTATGAAAAATACATGTTGCAGGGCCTGCATTGGTGCATTTAAAGTTTGAATAGGTGGCAACCTTAGGTGAGCTACTGTTTGAGATAACCAGATAAATATATCATTTGGCTACTCCAGGGATTAAAAATCATATTTCCTAGCTGTACAGGATCTGTTCCTACAAATAATGATTGATTTCTTTTATAGTTTTATTTAATTGATTAGTATAATGTGATCCTTCTTCACAGGTGCTGCATGAGGCTTGGGTTGTGGCCAAGTGTGAAGCTGCATGTTAAGAAATTATTGATTACAATACTTATCATTTACCCCAGGGAATATCCAAAGTAAGTATACAATGCCCATTTCATTCATGGAGAGGGTTTGGGTAATTATGTGAAATATTGCAAACATGGGATAAGGGGATCATAGCCTTTTTGCAAGGTTTGGGAGTTGAAATTTCTTAAAAAGGTAATGTAATAAGAATCTTTTCTTAATAGATCACACCTTTAAGTCATGCATCTTCAGGAATTTCAAAATGTTTTAGCTGCTGTTGTTGTCTTTATGGATATGATAAATGAATTACAGATGTTGCTAAGAGCTTTGAAGAGGATATAGGAGGAGGAGGAGGAGGAGGAGGAGAGGAGGAGGAGGAGGAGAATGAAATGCAAGGCACTGAAGAAATGATAGTTATAGTGACTTAGGGTGATTTCAGACATTACGCGGTCCCAATTCACCACAGTGGATTCCCGGCGGGGGTGAACAGATTAACCACCCCCCATGGTCAAGGAAAGCCCTGAACAGACATGACGGGACTGGAACCACGGCAGGGAATCGGACCACAGGACCACATCCCAGGGCAGCGCAACAGACATTACGCCGATCCTGGGCCAGGCCGTGGTCAAAGCACCTGGAAGGCGCCGCGGTGGCTCGTCCTGGCTGCTGCCCTTTAAATCTCCCTCCCCAGTCTGTGGTGTTGCTGGTTGCCTGGCAGCGAATCTGCGTGCTTTGTCCCCGGCTAGGAATCATTGTCTTTGGTTCCGGCCGGTGGTTGCCGTTCAGACGTTACTTTTTTTTGTTTCCCGTTGGGAATCTCTTTGACCACGCTTTCAGAGATGGTCCGGGCCGGAGCTCCAGAAGCATGGTTGATTTTGACCCCATGTGGGTATTGACTGTGGTGAACATCTGTCGGCCGCCGAACAGACATGCAGGGCGCTTTGGCCCCGCTGCAGAATTGATCGTGGTTCACTGTGGTTGAGCATGATCTTTTAATGTCTGAAATCACCCTTAGCTACAAGCTACTGTTGTCCTGGTATGTTCGTCTACTGGTTTTAACATTTTATGCACATTGAAAGTTTTTTTTACACCAATTTGTTCACTTTATGGTAATTCATTCACCCAATAAACATTTTATGACCTTGGGTGATTTCAGACATTACGGGTGGGCGGTTCACCACAGAGGATCCCCGCTGGGGGTGAATAAAACAACCACGTCACGGGGCCAAGAAAAGCCCCAAACAGATGTGACGGGACTGGGACCACGACCGGGAATTGGGCTGACACATCACGGATCGGGGCAGTGCAACAGACGTGATGCCCAGCCCTGGCCGTGGTCAGAACTCCCAGAAGACACCGGGCAGGGGCAGGACACAGACTGAGGGCAAACGAAGCAAAAAGGCACACAAGGGAATGCCCACACAAGGGAAACGGGAAGGGAGGGGGGAAGAGGGAGAAGCGGCCGACAGGTACCGCACTCAGCAGGCGCACACACTCAGTGGTCACACAGCGCAACACACAGCACAACCACACGCCCGGGCACACACACACACACACACACACAGACACACATGCACACGCGGGAGCACCCACCCAAGGGAAAGGTCGGGAAGGGGGGGCAGGGGTGCCTGGACAAATCACAAGGAACAACGGAAGCAGGGGGGGGACACGGAAGACGGGGGGCACCGCAAAGGGGCAGGGCAGGGCACAGGCTGCAGCAACCCCCCACCCCCACAGCACCACAGTCCACATAGGTGCCCCCACATCAATACAGGCAGTCTCGGAAAGGGGGGGGCCAGGACCCCAGGACCAAGGCACGATGGGGGCCCGCAAGGCACAGCCAGCCCGGTGGAGATGGTCCAGGAGGGGAACGCGGGCCCCACAGTCACAGAGGGCCAGAGGGAGGGCAGCCAGGACAGGCGGAGAGGTGCTTCAGGTCCAATGACACGAACCCCCCCCCCGGGAAGCACCATGGCCCAGTCCGGGGGGGCCCAACAGCCAGGTCACACAAGCACCCAAGATGGGGGGCGGCCTGCAGCAGGTGGCAGCACCCGCGGATGCGGACAGGCAGCTAGACACGGGCGGGTTGGAGAGGCCACCCAGGCACTTGGAAGGGCAACAGGGGGGGGCAGGAGGGGGCCCCGGGCCGCAGCCAGGGGCAGCAGTGCCCCGCAAAGCAGGCAGGTGCACACCATGGCAGAGATATCAGGGTGGGAGCAGCCAGCGGGGACCGGCCCCCCCTGGACTGGGGTGGGGGCCCACATGGGAGCACAACACCGTGGGGGCCGGGAGGAGCACAGGGAGTCACAGGCTTCCACTGGGGGCCACAGCAGGCCCAGGGCCCAGGTGCCCCACCCGGTGAACCAGGTGGGGCCAATGGAGCAAGCCCCAGCGGTACCCCTGCACGGACATGTGGTGGGCGATCAGGTAGTACGCCTCGAAGGGATCAGGCATAGTGAGAGCCAGCTGGACGTCCACATGGGCCCACACCCCCAGCAGGGCCGACAGCTCTGCCGCAGAAGGCTCCGGCACACAGCAGGCAGCGGAAGGGGGCCAAGGAAGATGTCCCAGCTCCAGCAGTCGGTGGTACACTGCCCCATGAGTGCACTGGTACCCACACGCCCCGTGCACACAGGAAAAGTAGGACACAGCCAAGGCAGGGCCACCCTCAGCAAGGCACTCCATGAAGGCGCTCAAACCACACACCACCAGCACTGACACGGTCTCTGCCCCGGTCCAGGGCACATGGGAGCACCGCTGGTCCGGGATGCGCCCCTCATGGAACCGAACAAGCCCCAGGGCCTCCGTATGCAGCTGGCAATCTCGAGCGCTCGCCTCATAGCCGAAGTAACGGAGACCAGAGCTTATGCTCTCATAGGCACCCGCATGGCTGCCCGGGGTTCCCAGGAGCAGCTGCATGGCCGGGGTATGCCACAGGTCGGACAGAGACATGGTCTCACGGAAGGTCCAGATATGGGGGGCCACAGGGGGGCAGGGGAGCGGGAGCCCCATGGATGGGCAGGCAGCCATGGTCCAGCACTACAGGGAGAATGACACAGAGCCCGGCGGCAAAAACACCCTCCAGGGCCGGGAGGGGCACCGAGGGGTCCCGAGTACAGGGAATGCGGCCGTGAACTTCAACATTGTAGCACAACAGAGCGAGGCGTGGGGCGCAGACCCGGCCCAGCTGCACAACACAACAGCGATCTCCCTGTCCGGCTAATAGCACCTTCAAGGCCATCCTGCAGCAAACAGTGGGGGAAGGGGGGCTGGGATGGCGGTGCAGAGGGCTGATGGAATGCAGCTGTCCTGGGAGCGTGCAGAACCGTGCACCCATGCAGGAGTGAGACCAGGTGCCCCGCCTGCCGGTGCACACAATTGCACGCACCCATGCCTCGCCCCCCCCAGGGAGGCCCATGGCTGGGCAGGGGCCCGCCCCCCGGACAGCCCTGCCTTCACAGGCACTGTATAAAAGCGCCGCCCCCCCAGTGGGCCCCACCACCATGGAGCGCGACAGGGCAGTGGCCTATTGGATGTTCCTCGTGCTTGCAGCCGAGTGGTTCCGCGACCACACCGAGCAGCTGCGCCTCCAGACCGTGGAGGTGCAACTGGCTGCCCGGGTGCAGGTTGCCCAGGCCCAAGCAGCAGCATGGGGCCTCCAGGCCCACCACAGATGCTGGAGAGTCCGGGTGCGACTCAGGGCGCTGCGAGTCTCTGGGGCGGATTGGCAGGCTGTGAGCTGGGGCCGGACCCAGCCCGCACTGCTCCGTTGTGCTGCCAGGCACCTCCTCTGGGCAAGGGAAACCCTGCGCAGGGCAGCCCTCCTTGCTATGCCCATATCCAGTTCCCTATGGGTCACGGAGCACCCACAGACGTAGTGGGTGAGGGCGATGGCCCACTGAGAAGAACAAGACTGGAGGGCCACTCCGAATGAGCAAGACCACCCTGCTCTGCCTAGCGGAGCTCCTCACACCCTGGCTGGAGCGGGAGCACACCTCCATGCAGGACCCCATCCCCATGGTCCAGCGGGTGACCATAGGGGTCTGGGCCCTCACTACCCCCAACTCTTGCCGGTCGGTGTCCCAGCACTTCGGGGTGGGGGTCAGCACTGTCACCTGCATCGTGCGGGATGTATGCGAGGTGGTGGAGGGCGTGCTCCTGGACAGAACGATCCAGCTGGTGGACCAGGGGGATGTGATGGTGGGCTTCGCGGCCGGAGGCTTCCCCAACTGCATGGGCGCCGTGGACGGCACCCACATCGAGATCCTCCGCCCGGCCGCCAGGGAGGCCCTGGAGTATGTGAACAAGCACGGTTACTACTCCCTGCACCTGCAGGAGGAGGTGGATCACCGGGGCCGGTTCATAGACATCTACACGGGCAACTCCGGCTGCAGTCACGATGCCAGGATCATGACCACCTCCCCCTTCTATGCCCGGATGTTCCGGGGGGACTTTGTGGACATGGGC
>QEPC01010372.1:246822-265372 GCA_003113815.1 Sphenodon punctatus | reverse complement strand
TCGTGGGACCTGTCCATCTTGAGGGCGTGCTCCCGCACCATGGCTTGAATGTCCTGCCTCAGGCCCCCGAGCAGCTCCTCCTGCCTGCTGTGGTCCCTGTGCTCCAGGTGCCACTCCAGGCGCATCTCAGTCTGGAGCCTCTGGTCCCTCGCCTCGGCCTGCTCCAGGGACCGCTCGATGGCCGCCTCCATGCGGATCACGGCCTCGATCATCCTCTCCCCCTGTTCCGCGGTGTTCTGCATGATCTCCTGTGCCTGTTCCTCCCTCTGCCTGTGGACCCGTGCCTGGTACTCCCGCATGCGTTGCGCTGGGGCCACGGGCCCTGTGGATGCCGGCTGGTGGGGTTGCCCTGTGGGAGCGAGAGGGTGAGTGCGAGCCTGCCCCTGTCCCCTGCTCCATCATGGGCAGGGGCCCCTCAGGCCCCCGGGCATCCCCCCTGACACCACCCCCCAATCCCCTCCGCTCACCCGGTGACCCCCTCCCTGCACCCCGGGGTGCCCTCCGTCCTGCCCCAGCTGCCTCACCTGAATCCTGCACCTGCTGGCTGGGCTCTTCAGCAGCTGGCGGCTCCATCTCCTCAGGCCATTCCCAGGGTGTTCTGTGTCCTGCGGGCTAGGGAGGGAGGGCATGTGGGTGTTGGGTGGGTGTTTGGGGGACCTGGGACCGGGCCCTCTCCCACCTTGGTGGGGGGGAGCTGGGGCATGGGCTGTGGTGTCCCCTGCCCCCTCCACCCTCCCCTGGCCCATGCCCCCCTGGTCATGGTCCCCCCGTCTCCGGGTCAGGTCCTTACCCTCTATGTCAGTCGCGGATCCTTCGGAGGCTGGCCCCTTGATGCGGGAGTGCTCCCCCAGGGACCACTGGCTGAGGGTGGTGAGGGTGCCAGCCTCGGACTCCACTGCGCTGGCCTGGGGTTGGGTGCTCTCGGGGCTGCTGCTGGGGGGGGGCCCTGCTGGTGCTGGAGGCCCCTGGGCATTCCTCCTGGGGGTCTGGGGCCCCGGAGTTCATGTCTACCGGGCCGGGGGCAAGGGGAGGGGGTACCTCGGCCCTTTCCCTGCCCTGGACCACTGCGCTGCCCTCGAGCCGTGGGGCAACTATGGACCCATTCATATGTAGGATGCGATCCAGGGCCTCATAGAAGGGGGAGGTCCGGGACCCGTGTCCGGAGTGCCTATACTCCAGGGTCCCCCATATGCGGATGAAATCCCTGGTCTCCTGGAGGTCCCACTGGTCCCCTTGGCGGTAGGCCTTCCTCCGGCATCCCCACGGCCGCTCATCCTCCTCCTCCACCTCCTCCGCCAGCGCTGCCTCCGCCCGTGCAGGTCTGGTATCCTCCGGGGGCTCATCCGCCTGGGTCATTTTCCGTGTCTGTGGGGACAGTCGGAGGGGCGTGTTGGGTTAGGTGCAGGCTGGGCCCCCTCGTGGGGCTCCCCTGCCCCCCGACTGCCTCCAGGTCACCCGGGCGTGCCCTTCCCCCCACGGGGTGCCCCCGTGCCCCCTGCTCCCCTCCCCTCCATTGCCCTCACCCGTTTCCTGGGTGCCTCCTCCGGCGCCATTGCGGCTGCTGTCCCCAGGGCGTCGCATGGCGCCTGCTGCTGGGGTTGTTGTTCCCGGGCCACCTGCAGGGTCAGCATGACCCCCGTGTCCCCCTCCTCCACCGCCTGTGCTCCCTCCACCTCCACCACTGTCCCTGCCACCTCCTCCGCCTCCATCGTCGCTCTGTTGTCCGCCGCTCTCTTCCGCCTCCCTCCTCGCTCCATCCCACCATGCGTGCCTGTGGCTGATTTCCCTTTAAATCTCCCTCCGGTGGCTGTGTTGTTGCTGGTTGCCCGGCAGTGACGCTGCATGCATTGTCCACGGCTGGGGCTCGTTTCCTTTGGTTCTGCCCAGGGATTGGCGTCCAGACGTTACTTTTTGTTGGTTCCCAGTGGGGATCTCTTTGACCACGCTTCCCAGGATATTCCCCCTGCTAGCCCGGGAAGCGTGGTTGAAAATGACCCCATGTGGGTATTGAGTGTGGTGAACATCTGGCGCGTGCCGAAAAGACGTTCCAGGTGCATTGGCCCTGCCGCGGGATTGAGCGTGGTTCACTGTGGTTGAGCGTGATCTCGTAACGTCTGAAAATACCCCTTATCTCTGCTTATTTTTACCTCATTGTAATCTTGTCAGTAATGCTGAAAATTAATAAATGCTTAACACTGAATGGATAGTAGTTATCTTTATCTTAGAAATGTGCTAACTGATAAATTGTAAGTAACAGTTATTTTTAATTTATACTGTTACTGTTAATGAATTTATATTTACTGGTGTTAATTAGGTATATTTTAGACAAAGATTTCCCCAAACAACTACCCATCTACCTTCCACCCATTTACCTTCCATACAACTTTCAGGCTATCCATTGGTCACCACTTCAGCCCTTCCAAAAGTATGGTGGGCGGTAGCGAATGGGGGTTATTCTGCATGAGAACAACCCAAATACTGGTGAGTAATTGTAGTTAAAGTAATTTCCAGTGCTGTAATGTTACTTAAATTACAAAAATATTTCCCCCCCCTCTATCTGCAGGTATTGATGAAGCTTCAGAGGCCTCAGGAAAGGCATGTTGTGCTATTGCTCAAATGCCAGCAGATAACTACATGCTTCAATGCTGCCCACAAACAGAATGTAGTGGAAACTGCCTCAACGTTGTGATTGGTGGGAGAATATTGTTAATGCTCCAGACTTGGTAGATGACAGATTAGATAGAGCATTTCAGGATGAGAACAGAGGCTTTTCAAAAATTAGTAAGCATTCTCCATCCAGTAATACAACGCAGGCATATGCAGGTGAGATCACCTATACCTCCTGAGAAATGTGTGGCTGTTACTTTATGGAAATTAGCAACACTCAACAGTTTCTGTACAGTAGCTGCTCAGTTTGTGTTGGGCACAGCAACTGCATCAAGAATTACACATGAAGTGTGCCAGGCAATTGTCTCGCACACAGAGTAGTGTCTTTTGTGGAAATGAAGGATGTAATAGATGGGTTCAGGAGAGAAGGTTTCCCTAAATGCATGGGAGCAGTAGATCATTCCCATATTCCTATTCGTGCTCCCAAGGAAAACCCAGACAGTCACTTCTGTTGCAAGTATTTTTCAATAGTTCTGCAAAGGGTTGTTGACACAAGGTGCTTCTTTAGAGATGTCTTTGTAGGAAACCCTAGGGGAGCACATGATTCAGACATTTTTCATAACTCACCCATATTTGCAAGGAAATAAAAGAGGATGTTTAGACCTTGTTATGAGGAAATCCCTGAGGGACATTCTGTCCAGCCAGTGCTTCCTGGGGACCCAGCATATGCATTACTCCTGTGGCTTATGAAAATATACCCTATGGGTGGTGGTCCTGATAATGATCACTTCAGCTTCTGTCTTTGTCACTGCAGGAACATAGTAGAATGAACTTCTGGCCTTCTTAAAACAAGATTTCAAATGCTTTCAAAGTCCATGGACGTTAAAACTGAGAATGTACCTCCAATTGTGGTGCTTGCTGTGTCCTTCACAATGTATGCCAGACAGATGGAGCAATCCTTGATTGGGACAACCAGCAGTCTGATGATGCTCCAGACAATGGTGTGGATTTGCCTCAGGCTGGTGTTGTCCCACAACCAATAAAGGCTGAGGGTAACAGTGTTAGGGACGCTTACTGTAGGTTCTTCAGAAGACAGCACAGAGATGTGGGCATTAAACATGTAGAAATGCAGCACTAAAGCAATTGCACTTGCATAACATATGTACAATAGTTGATGTGTAAGAGAGTCACAACAGTGAATCAAGTTTTGCCAACTACTTACACAAAGTAGAACACTAAATTATTTTAAAATACGTAATTTCCTTGCTTTATTACACTCAGGAGAAGTTCAAATGTTTTGTTTGTTTGCATTAATTATTATTTTCTGTACTGCATTAACAGTGATTAGAAGGAGGGATCTGTTGCCCAGCTCTTGAGTTTTATCCAGGAGAAGATTTTGACCCTGATTGTTACCCAGAGTTGGTGACACTGGGTGTTTTCAGACATGATGCTAACCTCAGTTTAACCACACTTGAACATTTCTTATGCATGTTGCAGGGCTGAATAGGACACCAATCTCCCTGGAAATTGTTGCCCGGATTGGCAACATCGTGCCGCGAGCTACGGAGGATATAGCAGGAGACAAACCTTCCACTTCATTTCTTCCCTATCGATGTCTGCACACGGTGGAATTCCACATATCATATGCTGAAGAGACTGTATTCCCAAAGAATTACAATTGAGACTTTCTTTGCTGTGGCTGTGAAGTCTGTAAAAGAAGCCTCAGATATGCAGAATGTAATAGAAAATCTCATTATTCTGCTGGAGCCCTTTCAGGCCATGACTGAGTTCGTGAGCAAAGCCGATGCGACAGTCCACCAGAGCTTGGCCTTGCTTGCATTATTAAGGAGCCAAGTTGAAGATATCGCTGCCTCCTTTGATTGTCAGCAAGTGGATGGTAAACGTCTTGCCATTATCTTGGGTAAAATTATCCACCAGAGCACCCAGTTTGAGAAGATTGGTGAACATTCGTTGTACTGGATGACAACAGCTCTGGACCCACATTTCAAGAAGGTTAAGAAGGTCTTTGGGGGGGGGGGGAAGAATCCGCTACTGCTGCACGCAAAGAAATCGCTGCACAGATGGTAGGAGAGCATGGCAACAACATGCATGATGAATCTGAAGAGGATGAAGCAGAGAGCATTTCGGAAGATAACACTCAACAGCCTCAGGATTCTTCAATGTGGTCAAAGTATGGCCTCCTTGCACAGAATTGCACTCGATGGCCAAGAAGAGTTGATCCGCTTCACCGTCGTCATCACCATCCAATAACACTCATTGCAGCCGAGGATATGTA
This sequence comes from Sphenodon punctatus, assembly GCA_003113815.1. NCBI lineage: Eukaryota > Metazoa > Chordata > Lepidosauria > Sphenodontia > Sphenodontidae > Sphenodon > Sphenodon punctatus. Next base: position 260,469 of record QEPC01010372.1, on the reverse strand, counting down.
CGATCAGTACCTTTCATCGGATGGTGTGGTTGGCATGAATAATGATCCACTCATTTATTGGGCAGAAAAAAGAGAGATTTTGCCAGCACTCTACTGTTTGGTGATCACACTCCTTGGTTGTCCTGCAAGCAGTGTCTCATCAGAACGTTTATTCAGTTGTGCGGGCGCAATTGTAGGTAATAAAAGAACTAGTCTGTCCAGTTTAAATCTCGAGCGCCTAGCATTAACTAAAATGAACAGGTCATTCCTACCTAAAATTACTAAGGATTTCCTGCAAGCCATAGATGAGGAAATAATGAGGTGCACCTCAGAGGCGATTGATCACCAGAAAAAGGGTTATGACCACCTAGACGAAATCTTGGAAGGTTAAGAGCACTGAGTGAGGACAGGAGGTAAGTTTGGTCAGTGTCTGCACATGAGCAGCAAAGGTTGTGTTGCTGTAATGAAGGGTATTTTCAGACGTTACGAGATCACAGTGAACCACGGTGAATACCCACCTGTGGTCAATGTGTCTCGAACGTCTGTTTGGTGGCCGCCAGATGTTCACCACGGTCAATACCCGTATGAGGTCAATTTGAACCACGCTTCCCGGGCTAGCTGGGGGAATGTCCCGGGAAGCATGGTCAAAGAGATCCCCAGCAGGGACCAACAAAAAGTAATGTCTGGCCAGGAGCCACAGCCCGGGATCACCAGCAGGATCCCGGGCCATGGCGAATTCGGCCAGACGCTGCGACCTCATTGGCCCCGCCGCCCGCCCGACTCCCCAGAGGGCGGGCAGTGGGGAGCATGGAGGGGGCAGGGCTGTGCGGCCGCACGTTGCACCGCGTGGCCCCGCCCCCTCCAAGATTCCCCGCCAGGATCCCCCGGCACATCTGATATAGCGTGACGGGGTGACCCCGGTGGGGAATGAATTGGGTGATTTCGGTACGGGGCCAATGGGCCCCGTAACATCTGAAATCACTTGAAGTGTCAGTGATTCTAGTGTCTTTGATTGTGTAGTGATTGTGTAGTCAGATAGTGATTAATTTGTGCTGTCTTTTTCTGTTTCTCAGACAGTTTTCAGAACTCATGTGAACAGATTGTGGAACTCTGGAACATGGATCTATTCTTCAGGATAGCAGCACCCACCAATGATTCAAAAAGCCATGGATGCTGTGCTTGGCCTCAACAGAATGACACATAGGGTGATTTCAGACGTTACACGGTCCTGAGTCACCACAGTGGATTCCTGGTGGGGGTGAACCGAAAAACCACCCCCCGTGGTCAAAAAAAGCCCCGAACAGATGTGATGGGACCGGGACCATGGCAGGGAATCAGGCTGTGAGATTGCGGCCTGGGGCAGCACAACAATGTTACGTCGATCCTGGGCTGGGCCGTGGTCAAAGCACCCAGAAGATGCCGGGGCGGCTCGTCCTGGCTGCTGCTGTGTGCCCTTTAAATCTCCCTCCCCGGCCTGTGTTGTTGCTTGTTGCCTGGCAGTGACGCTGCGTGCTTTGTCCCCAGCTGGGAATCATTTCCTTTGATTCCGGCTGATGGTTACCGGCGACACGTTACTTTTTGTTGGTTCCCATCGGGAATCTCTTTGACCACACTTTCGGAGATGGTCTGGGGGGGAGCTCTGGAAGCGTGGTTGATTTTGACCCCATGTGGGTATTGACTTGGTGAACATCTGGTGCCCGCGAAACAGACTTTCAGGGCACTTTGGTTCCACTGCGGGATTGACCGTGGTACACTGTGGTTGAGCATGATCTCATAACATCTGAAAATACCCATGGGGTGATTTCAGACATGACGGTTGGCAGCATTGACCTTGGGCCGTGGGGTGGTTCGGACCATGGGCAGGGATGAAGGGACGCGCCAACAGATGTTTGCCCCTTTGCCTCCGGCCGTGGGGACCGCCGAACCATGGTCTAGGGTTAATGCTGCCGCCTGTCACGTCTGTTGGAAAAAAAAACCCTCCCAGAGGGGGAGGGGCTGCACGACGCAGTGTGCGGCCACATGACCCTGCCCCCTGCACTCCCCAGCCGCCCACCCTCTCCGAGATAGGCAGCTGCAGTGGCCTATCTGGCCGCTGCCTGTCATTGCCCACCGCCCGGACTCCAGAACATGGTGAAGGTAAGGTAACAGATGTTACTTTTCCTTCACCATGTTCTGGATTTCCCCTAACCACGCTTCGTTCGCCGCCATGGTGTGGGAGAACAAAGTGTGGTTAGGTTTAGGGTGGTTGACTGAGGTGCACATCTGGATGCGAGCAAACAGATGTTCATCTGCTTTCAACCCCCTCCACGGTTGACTGCGGTTGACTGTGGTGATTTCAGACAATGTAACGTCTGAAATCACCCATAGGCAAACTGGACTTGGGAATTGCATGGGGTGATCCATGTGGAAGTAGCATGCATGCACTCAGTGTGTTGTGTGCATCAGGGAAATAGTGTGTTTTAAAAAATAAATTAATGTATTTAATCTTCATCTTGGCTATTTAGGGAAAGTGATGGTCCGTACGACTGAAAGAACAGCAGTCAAGAGAAGTGATCAATCCAAAGTTAAAGATAAGTATAATTTTTTGTTAAAAAAGGATACATATGACTTATGTACACATACAAGTATGTGTACATGTACAATGTGTACACGTACTTGTACATGTACAGTACAAGTACAGATCTGTGAACAGATCCATACTGTACACATACTTGTACAGTACAGTATGTGTACACATACTTGTACACGTACAAGTAGCATACATTTATATAATATGTGATAGCTAGGATTTTTATAAAAAGTGTTCCTTCAAATTCTCTATTAAAAATCAAAAATGCAAACTGAACAACGATCAGCGTGACTAATAAGTGTGCTTTCCCCCCCCCCCCCAGGAACGTGGATAAAATCATGACAGGAACACGCAACAGCTACACAGTCGATTTGTAGCCACTGGCACTGCCAGTATTCTTCAGGGATCGAGTAGTGATCCGATTGCCATTTTCATATGGAGTCATAAAGGAATTTTCCAACCACAATCAATTTTTTCCCCACAAGCCAGTAGTGGGTTTTTTATAAGATGTGAAAAGTTGGTTTTGCCTTCATCTGGAGAATAAAACAAATTGGATTGCCAACCAAATTGATTGCCACAGCTACCAACCTGTAGTACATATTACACAGAATAAAGATAATTTGGTATTCATTCCTGTATGTGCTTTATCGACTTTCAATCACGAATCATACACTGGACACATGGTATATATTGTAGTTAATCAAAGAAATCTGGACACAGACGGGGGTGGTAGTGGTGGGGTGGGGTGGACTGGCAAAGGCCTATGGCAAAGGTAAACAATCATACTGCAGCAGCTGTGATAACAGTGCATTCTGTAGCTCCTAATTTTTAGCTTTAAAAAGTGGCCCATTTTATTAACGTTGGCTGCTGGGAGGGATTTTAAAATAAGCATATAAATTCACTATTAAAAATCAATGGCACTGTGCTATTTTTGCATTGAGATACATAGTAAATTAAAACAAACACAACAGCCCATTGTGCAGCATGCAATAAAGCCTGTATAGCCAGTTGGTGGGAAATGGAATGGAGAATTTGATAACAAAAAAAATAAATAGGGAGATGACTGCTAAGTTCACAGACATTCCATAGCTACCTACTAACATAAGAAAGAGGTAAGTATGCTGGATGCGTGTGTTTCGATGCATGCGTCGTTTTCTCAGCTGACCTGTGATGTGAGTGCCTCGCCTCCACATTTGAAGAGACACTCAATTGGTTTGGAATCATTACATTTGAGAAGAGAGTGAGGCACACATGATCTGAGAGGGGAGGGGGATATGATAGAAGTTTATACAATCATGAGTGTTGTGGACCAAAAAAATTAAGGGAACAGTTATTTACTCGCAAAAATGTCTCTTGTTGAGAGTAAATGTCATGTAGGGGACACCAAATTAAACTAACTTGCACGGGGTAGTACATTTTTTTTTTTTAAAGAGTCCTATCGCACAATGGGAGTCCCATCGCACAATTAAGTGGTGGTACAATTGACTGACAGACAGTGCCAGATGATGTGGTCAAGGGAAGTCCAGTTGTATGGCTGTGTTTAGGAAAGGGTTGGGAAATATTCTGGAAGATGGGTTCACGTATTTTTGGGGAATGTAACTTCTTACTGGTTTGGAGCTGGCAGTGACAGTCAACATAAGGGAATGAATCACCCCAATGCTGGATGGATGGAATGATTGCAAAATGGCCTTGAGGTGCCTGGAGAATTATTAATGATCGGTTGGTAAACATTCTATCCGCTCTCATTCCCTGTTGAACATACTAGACTTTCGTAGCAAGGGATCAGCTGCTGCAGTATCCTACTCAAGCGAGTAGGAGGATACTACATGTACAGGTCAGACAGAAAGCTAAATAATGAGCAAAAATGCACGTAAGTGAAAAACAAACTATTTAATAGAAAAAAATAATTTAAAACAAACTATGTAAAAAAATATAAGTTTTTCATTAACATTATTTAACTTTAAAAATCAAATGTCCGCTCTCATTAGTCCCTGCGTAACCTGCACCTCCTTGACCACTTCTGCGAGCGACACATGAAGGGCTTTATTTTCTTCCCTCATGTTCTGGAGCAATTCCATTTGTGCCTGTAGTTGGTTTTCTGTAATGGAATACAGTTAGTGTATGCATTCTTGAACAGCAGCAAATTTTTTTTTTTTTAGGGAAACACTATTCACAACTTAGTACTATGGATCTTAGAGAAATCCTTACCAATTTTCTCCTGTCTGGAGATTATGATTTGAACTGCATCTGCAGTGTCCCAGACTGTGGCCCAAATTGCCGAAGCAACGTCTACCATAATTTCCCCTGATATGGGATTGAAAAATAAAACATATCAATACACTATTAATGACAAAAGCCCTACTAATGTAAAGCATGCAACACAGTGAGAGATCACATAAATTTTTTTAAAATTTAACTTACCAATTCTAATAAGTCCATCAAGGATTGAAGCAAACCCTGCCAAAGCCGTCCTGTCAGTGCTGAATTGAGATAGATTTGACAAGTAAACACGCACCACATGGCCAATGTGAAATAAAGCCCGCCTCCCTGTGTTAAATGTCTGTGGCTGTCAGCTGTCAGTCACAGGGAAGGACTGTTCTTATTGGTGTGCATTCATTCCTAATTAAATGACCCATGTTTTATGTGGCCGACGTGGGGCGGGTTCGTCAGGCTAATAGTGACAGCTTTCAGCCGTCTCTGTCTATCTGGTGGGAGTGGAAGGGGAGCTTGGGAATGGTCACGACGCACCGCGCCTCAGTATTGTATGATTAACATACAATAACAGAAATGTAAAAGTAAAAAAAAATACAAATTTTAAAGTGACATGGAACAGTGGGGATTTGAACCTGTAGAATGAAAGCTTCAAATTGTATAGCAACTGGGAAACCTTAACAACTATGCCAACTCCTGCCAGGAGCTGTGGACCAAAAACTTTACTATGGAGCTTGATTTTGATCCCTGATTAATCAAGAAAGCGGGATGAAATCGTTTGAATTTAATGTTATGGTTCCTGAATAGTTTTAACCCCACCCCCCAAAAATGGGCCTTTAAAAAAAAAGTAATACGTAAAAAGATGAGAGTTGATTATATTTATTTTTTTACAATGTTATATTGTAAGTCAAAATATTAATATTTTACAATGTTATACTGTAAAAAAAATATTCATATATTCATCTGGAGAATAAAACAAATTGGATTTCCAACCAAATTGATTGCCACAGCTACCAACCTGTAGTACATATTAATACCTGCATCGAATAAAAATAATTTGGTATTCATTCCTATATGTGCTTTATCATCTTTCAATCACTGATCATACACTGGACACATGGTATATATTCTAGTTAATAAAAGCAATTAAGTCAAATCAAATTCAAATTTATTGCGTGACCACCGGGTCCTTGCAGACAAATACAAAGAAGCAAAATATGGGTTTTACCCAATACAAAAACAATAAAATCCACAACAACATATAAATTAGCATAGCCAAAAGCAGAAGGCCGGCTATTTATCCCCCATCATCCTCAGGAGGAGCAGCATCACCAGGGATCAAGGGCAGACAATGGAGAAACCGGTCCCTATAGGCAAAAGCTTGGACTAAGTAGGCTGACACAGCCCTCAAATGGGGCATATCATTGTCTGAAAGGAAAATACAAAGAAGCTCCAAGTGGGTCCTACCGGGAAAACGTTCAATATATGTGGCCAGCAATTGATCGCGGGGAACATCATAAAGATGGCAAACGAACATGATGTGGGCAACAGACTGTCTCAACAAAATCAAAAGGGCACAATCTCATACTGAGAGGGGTTCCAGCGTACCGCCCCTCCAACACACAGGAGGGAAGCACATTGAGCCGAGCCCCAAAGAGGAGCGTTAGATGCCTCCTTGGGAGTGGGGAGGACAGATAAGCTGCCCTCTTGCCGGCCAAGGGCATAATTTGCCTGTAATGGTCCAGGAAGACAAAGGAACCCACCTCCGCCCAGTCCTCCTGATGAGCAATATCCGAGATCCTAGTGTCAATCTCCCTGCATGCTTGACTGAGCTGAGTGGTTTTCAAATGATCAACCAACAGCCCCCAGGTAGTCAGTCGCTTCATCCACGATGAGACAAAAGGGTCCTGGGGTATATAAGCCAGAAGCCCTAGATGAACATCATCATGGTAAAGACGCAGCCATAAAAAGGCCGCCTGCTTCCAAATTAACTTACCCCAGGCTAGCTGTCCAAACTCTACTCTCAAAACAGCCGAGGGAGTCCCATTAGGGACATGGAACAGCGATTTGAGGGCTTTGTTCTGCACAGAGTTAAGGGCCGAGGGTACGCCCACAGCCCATAAAGCTCCACCATAAAGGAGTTGGGCACATACTTTGGTCTCCATGGTTTTGAGGTCTTCCCCCCAAGCTACCCTGACCCTTATGTTTGAAAAGGCGGGAAATAGCGGCCAATGGACCCATAAATTTATTAATGGCCATCTCTCTATGAGGGGTCCAACTAAGTGATGAGTGGAAGAGAATCCCAAGATATTTATAGGAGGAGACCTGGGCTATTGGATGCGTCTGGATGTACCAGTGATAGATCTTTTTCCCCCTCCCAAACACAAGGACTTTGGTCTTTTTGGAATTTATGACCAACTTGTTGGTGAAGCAAAAGTCAGAGAGGGCACGTAACTGCCTACACAGACCCACCTTGGTCTGGGAGAGGATAACCGCATCATCGGCGTAAAGTAAGCAGCCCAGATGACGCATAGCCAGCTTTGGCGGAAAAAAATCAGGAGGAGACATCGCTGGAACCAGATCATTCAAAAAGACATTGAAAAAAGTGGGAGATAATATGCAGCCCTGCCTGACTCCCGAAAAAACAGGGACCCAGGAAGTAAGATGTCCCTGCTAGGAGTGCCTGACAGTCAAAGATGAATCCCTGTGCAATAAGCGGATTAGAGAAAGCAGCCTTTGATTGATCGACAGGCTGGCCAGTTTGTCCCATAACAGGGATCTGTCGACCGAACCAAAGGCGGCCCTCAGGTCCACAAATGCACAAAAAAGTTTTGAATTTGCCTGGATGTATTTCTCGGCCAAGTGAAAGAGGACAAGGCAATGGTCAAGGGTTGACCTATTCGCCTGAAACCCTGCCTGCTCCTTGTGCAGAACTTGAGAATCCACCAACCAGTTTTTCAACCTGGATAGCAGGTGCTTGGCATAAAGCTTAGCTAAAATGCTAAGCAGGCTTATAGGTAATAAAAACAATCTGAACACAGATGGGGGTATGGCAAAGGTATACAGGTGTATGGCAAAGGTATACAATCATACTGCAAATGTGATAACTGCATTCTGTAGCTCCTACTTCTTAGCATTAAAAAATAGCCCACTTTGTTAGTGTCGGAAGAGGGGACGGGGAGTTGAGTGGGGAGGACTGATAGTTTGCTAACTCTTTGAGGTGGGGACGGGGGAGTTCATGTGTTCACTCTCTCCCAACCAACCTACTGCACTGGATGGCAAGTTGGAAATCAAATCACTCTCTCGGATGGGGGGGAGGGACGGGGAGTCAATTGTAGTTTCCTAACTCTTTGAGATGGGGGTGGCGGGGGACTCTGAGTTCACGTTAGTCCCGATTCCCTAGTTAATGCACTGGATGGATGGCAAGTTTGAAATCACTCTCTTGGCCAGGGGGTGTGAAGGGGACGGGGCGTTGGGTGGAGAGGACTGATAGTTTTCTAACTCTTTGAGGTGGAGGCGGGGGAGTTCATGTGTTCACTCCCAAGTCCCAATCAACCTACTGCACTGGATGGCAAGCTGGAAATCAAATCACTCTCTTGACTGGGGGGTGAGGGGGAAGGGGATGGGGAGTTGGGTGGGGAGGACTGATAGTTTTCTATCTCTTTGAGGTGGGGGCGGGGGAGTTCATGTTCACTCCCAAGTCCCAACCAACCTGCTGCACTGGATGGCAAGTTGGAAATCAAATCACACTCTCGGACGGGGGGGCGGGGACGGGGAGTTGTGGGGGAGGACTGATAGTTTGCTAACTCTTTGAGGTGTGAATGGGGGAAATCATCACATTCTCTCCCAACCCTAGTTAATGCACTGGGATGGCAAGTTGGAAAACACTCTGAAAATAATAAATACTATTTATTATTTATTGGATGCCATGGTTCTGAGGGAGATTTCAGATGCTACGGGCGCCCGGTTTACCACAGTGGATTCCGGGTGGGGGTGAACCAAACAACCACCCCCCTGGGGTCAAGAAAAGCCCCAAACAGATGTGACGGGACCAGGACCACGGCAGAGAATTGGGCCAGCAGATCACGGTCTGGGGCAGCGCAACAGATGTGATGCCGATTCCCAGCCGTGGTCAAAACACCCAGAATCCACTGGGCAGGGACAGGACACAGACATGGCCGCCTGAGGGCAAATGAAGCCAAAAGGCACAAAAGGGAACACCCACACAAGGTAAACAGGAAGGGAGGGGGGTAGAGGGAGAAGAGCCGGCCAGGTACCACACACAACAGGCACACAGACAGCAGGGGCACAGTGGAACACACAGCACAAGCACATGCCTGGGCACACACACACACACACACACACACACACACACACACACACACACAGAAGGGAAAGGAAGGGAAGGGAAGGGGGGACACGGACGTCCGGACAACACATAAGGCACACCGGGCACAGGTGGGGGGGGGCGTGGAACAGGGAAGGGGGGGAAGGGCACAGGGGCAGGGCAGGACGCAGACAACGGCAACCACAATCCCCACAGCAGAACTGTCTGCACAGGCACCCCCACAGCAACACAGGCAGTCCCGGAATGGGGGGCCCAAGTAACTTGGGACTGAGGTAGAGCGGGAACCCACACGGCACAGCGAGTGGGCCGGGAACAGTCCAGGAGGCACACGCTGACCCCACACCCTGGAGAGGGGCCGATGGAGGGCAGGCAGGAGAGCCGGTGCACCACAGCAGGTCCAAGGATGTACCCCCTCGGAGGAAGGCAGGAGGGGCAGTCCGGAGGCCTCAGAACCCTGAGGTCACACAGGCACCCAAGGGGGGGCACCCAAGGCACACAAGGTGGCAGCGCTGGTGGGTGGGGACAGTCTGCTGGACACAGGTGGGTGGGTGAGGCCATGCAGAGCACTGGACCCAGGCACCAGGGAAGGCAACCACAGAGGGGAACACCAGGTGTGGAGGCAGACAGGGAGTGGGGGCCGGAGGGGGCCCAGAGCCACAGGCAGGGGCAGCAGCACCCCAGGAATCAGGCAGCACAGCAGCACATCAGAAACATCAGGGAGGGAGCATCCAGCAGAAACCAGCCACCGGGCAGGGGTGGGAACCCACACGGGGGCAGGCAACCGGGGCGCCAGGAGGCATACCGGGACTTACAGCCAGCTGCTGGGGGCCACAACAGGCCCAGGGGCTGGGTGCCCCGCCCAATGAACCAGGTGGGACCAATGGATCATGCCCCGGCGGTACCCCAACAAGGACATGTGGTGGGTGATCAGTTAGTAGGCCTCAAAGGGATCCTGCATGGACCGCCCCAACTGCACATCCGAACGGGACCACACGCCCGACAGCGCCGACAGCACCACTGTGGTAGGCTCCGACACACAGCAGTCAGCAGCAGGGGGCCACGGAAGCTGTCCCAGCTCTAACAGCTGGTGGTACACCTCCCCACGAGAGCGCTGTTACCCACGGGTCCCATGAACACAGCCAAAGTAGGACACGGCCAAGGCAGGGCCCGCCTCCACAAGACAGATCATGTAAGTGGCCAGGCTGCACACAGACAGCACAGACACGGTCTCAGCCATGGACCAGGCCACATGAGAGCACCTCATCTCTGGGATGCGCCCATCAGGGAAGGGAACCAGCCCCAGAGTCTCCGCATGCAGCCGGCAATCACGAGCGCTCGCCTCATAGCCGAAGTAGCGAAGACCAGAGCTCAGGCTAAGCACACGACTGGCTGTCCAGGCATCCCAGGTATGCCCGGGCTGTGGTATGCCACAGGTCACACAGGGACATGGTCTCGTGGAAGGTCTAGCTATGTGGGGCCCCATGGGGGCCGGGAAGTGGGAGCCCAGTGGATGCACAACAAGCCATGGTCCAGTCAGACAGGGAGGATAACACCACGGACAGGGAGGCACACATACCCTCCAGGGTCAGGGGGGCCCTCCGAGGGGTCCCAAGGACAGGACAGGCAGCCACGGGCCGCAACATTGTATAGCAACAGAGCGAGGCGTGGGGTGCTGCGGCACAGTTGCAGAAAACAAGCACCCAAACTGGACGGCTAATCAGGCTGACAAGGACACGGTGTTGCAAACAGGGAGGGGTGTGTGTGATGGCTGAGGGCATGCAGCTGCACAAGGAACGCACAGCCTTGCGCGCCCGTGTGTGCGCGAGGCCCCATGCGAGGACAGCAGGTGCACCCAACTGCACGCCGACAGACACCAGCATCGCATTGAGAGGCCCGGCTGGCTGGGGACGGGGCCCCGGGCCACCCAGGCCATCACAGGACCAGCAAAACCGTTCCCCAACCCCCGGGGCCCCCACCACCATGGAGCGGAACAGGGCAGCCACCTACTGGATGCACCTCACGCTCGCAGCCGAGTGGTACCGCGACTACAATGAGCAGCTGCGCCTCCATACCTCAGAGCAGCACCTGGGCGCCCGTCTGTGGGTTTCCCTGGCCTGGAGAGCTGCAAGGACCTGCAGGACCCACCATGGGTGCAGGAGAACTCTTGCTTGGCTCAGGGCGCCGAGGCTCTCCGGGGCAGACCAGCAGGCTGTGAGTCGGGGCCGAACCCGGCCTGCGGCGATCTGAGAGACGGCCGGGCGCCTCCAATGGGGGAGGGAGACCATGCGCCGGGCAGTCCTGCTCGCTATGCCCGCTATGCTCGCTATTATTTATTTATTTACTTATTTAGTAGATTTTTATACCGCCCCATCCTGCCATGCAGCTCGGGGCGGTTAACAACAATAAAAACAGTTTTAAAACATTTAAAATACAAATATAAAATATATCAATAAAACAGGGCAGTATATAATCATAAATAAATATATAGGTGGGGGATTAAAAATCACCCCCCCCACCCTCCCTCCCAAAGGCCTGGGCAAACAGCCAGGTCTTACAGTTCCGCCGAAATGTCAAAAGGCTTGGGGCCAGGCGAGTGACAGGTGGATCTTGGTTGCTGAGCGGGCACAGGGTTGGTGGGCCAGGACGCTGGCCCAGTGGGATGAGGCAGCCTGGAGGGCCCACTTTAGGATGGACAAGCTCACCCTCCTCTGGCTCGCTGAGCTCCTTACACCCTGGCTTGAGCAACAGCACACCCATGAGGACCCCCATTCCTATGGTCCAGCTGGTGGCTATAGGAGTCTGGGTCTTAGCTACGCCCGACTCCTGCTGGTCCATCTCCCAGCAATTCGGGGTAGGCCTGAGCACCGTTGCCTGTATCCTCCAGGATGTGTGCGAGGCTGTGGAGGGCGTGCCCCTGGACAGAACGATCCAGCTGGTGGACCAGGGGGCCGTGATGGCAGGATTCGCGGCTGGAGGCTTCCCCAACTGCATTGGTGCCGTGGACGGCACCCACATTGAGATCCTCCATCCCTCCGCAGGGGAGGCTGCAGAGTATGTAAACAGGCACGGGTATCACTCACTGCAGCTTCAGGCGGTTGTGGATCACCGGGGCCAGTTCATCGACATCTTCACGTGCAACTCCAGCTGCAGTCACGAAGCCCGGATCATGACCATCTCCCCCTTCTATGCCCGGATGTTCCGGGGGGACTTTGCTGACATGGGGATGACCTGGATCTAGGGGGTACTGATGCCCGACTGTATCCTGGGCAACCCTGCCAACCCCCTCACCCGGTGGCTAATGAAGGTCTACCCAGTCACACACAACCCTGTGGAGGTGCTATACAATATCTGCCTGTGCTCCAGCAGGACCATGGTGGACCGAGTCTTCAGGGCCCTCAAGCAGCGCTGGAGGAGCCTCGCTGGGCGGCTAGACTACACTGTGGAGAGCTCGGCCCTGGTGATCGGTGCCTGCTGTGTGCTGCACAACGTGTGCGAGACCGAGGGGGCAGCCCTGGAATACCCCGAGCCCAACCGGCCCCCCAGCCCAGTGCCCCTGTACGTGAACGCTGAGAATTCGAGGGAGTACCATTATGCCAAGCGCATCTGGGACACCCTGGCGAGGCATATCAGCTGGAGGCTGAGGTATGAGGGCTGCAACAACCCAGCCCAGGGTTCCTACATGGGAGGTGGTCTGGTACCCCACCACCCCACCCGGTCACCCAATAATGGGCACAGAAAGCAATATAGTGCAACTACAATTTAGTAGCTGTTCCGGGTGGTGTGGGGGCTGGTTTGTCCGGCCTCCCTCCGCCTGGACAGGGATTTGTCCCAAGCCCGCTGTGAGGAGTTTGTCAACTACTTCGCTCGGATTCAGACTGGCTTTGACGTTGGATTGGGGGCAGTAGGAGAAGAGCGCGAGGGGATGGAGGTCCCGTCTGGTCCAGTTTTGTGGGGGGAGTTTCAGGAAGTGATGCCGGCTGATGCAGCAGATGTCCTGGGGTCTGTGAGGGCCACCTGTTGCAAATTCGATCCATGACCATCCTGGTTTCTGAAAGCCTCCAGGGAGATGCTGGGGACGGTGCTGGCGAGGGTAGTGAACGCATCCTTGCAGCAGGGGAGGTTGTCGCCCTGCCTCAAGGAGGCAGTGGTGCGCCCCCTGTTGAAGAAACCGTCTTTGGACGTGGATGCGCTCGCCAGTTACCGACCTTCCCTTTTTAGGGAAGGTTATTGAGCGGGCGGTGGCACTCCAGCTCCCGGTGCATCTGGACAGCATCGGTTTCCTAGACCCTTTTCAATCTGGGTTCCAACCCGACTATGGCACTGAGATGGCGTTGGTGGTCTTGGTAGACGACCTCTGCCGGGAGATGGATGCAGGATGTTCGACATTTCTCATCCTCCTAGCTCTCTTGGCTGCTTTTGATACCATGGACCATGGGCTGCTGCTGAGACGACTGCGTGACCTGGGGGGCCTGGATGGGACTGTTCTTGAATGGTTCCGTTCATTCCTCTCGGGGAGAAGCCAGCGGGTGGTGTTGGGGGA